>JAODAL010000051.1:0-504650 GCA_025379985.1 Phyllomedusa bahiana
TATTTTTTTGGTCACACATTTCAACTGAAATTATAAAATAAAATTTTAAATTTGTCTTGCTTTGTATTCAAATATTTTTTGGTAAATTTAAAGCCCAATAGCAAATGTTTTTCCAAAATACTCTTCAAAAATAGTGTTTCCCAAAAAAAACAGCACTACTATGGGGGGAAATTTCAATTAATTTTTCCCCATAGTCCATCTTTAGCTGCAGGCAATTGGGGAGGTGGGCTTAAGCATTTTGGGCCAAAAGTGTGAACTAAGAACCTCAACTTTTTTTTCCATGTACCTATTTACAAAAATTTTTTTTTCCAAAAAATTCCTATGTCCCTTTTGATAGTTTCTTTAGTCCATAGTGTGCCTCTGTTTTTTGAATTTGAATATTAGGCTGCAGGCTGTCTTGTTTCATTTTGCAGACTATGTCAAATTTATAGACTGCAAGACTTCCTAAAATGAGTGATTCTGATAAGAAAATACAATGGGATTGCTGTGTTACAGAATTGCTTTACAAGCCTTTCTTTTATACTGTATACTTTTATAGTTCACCATGTTTAAACTTTTATCTTGTGAAATATGGTAAGCTGTTATCCACATATTTCCCGTTATATAAATATATGCATCAAAAACCCAAAGGGTAAAATTTTATTTTCTGCATTCAAGCTTTTCATCTTTCAGGACTCTATAAAAAAACAACAACCCCCAAATACCTATTTTGGGGAATAAGGGTACTTTACAACCTTTTTCCACAGATGCCCTTGTGATTGATAGGAAAAAACTACAGAAGTGACAACATGTTCCTGAAACCAGACGCCACGCCAACGAAATTATTTTACCACAACTCGTGGGGCCTTTAACACCTCAAAATGGGTTTTTTGGCTGCATTACACGCCCCATTTATTCCGTTTTTTATGGGCCCTCAAAAAAGCATTCCAGAACACAAATATTGCACTCTTAGTAAGGCACTTTGATACTGTGATATCCATGTGGTATGGTCATGTGCTCCCTCTTTTTTAACCTTATATTACTTAGTACAGTATGGTAACTCTTTTAGCTGTACTGGGTTAGCTAAGGTGCAGAGTTGTACAGGTTGCTTGGCCCAGTTTCAAAACACTCTCTGCTACCAGTGGTTTACTGATATATAAGTATAGATGAATGTTTCTTGATTTCTGTGTATGCACATATACAACTTATGGTGAGGTCAATATCTGTATCATCTGGTTGCTTTTGGTTTTGTCTTAAAATATGCGACATGAGAGCCTTTATGTAAAGATAAAAATGTTCTGCAATGCAAGGTCAGCTTCCATGATTAAGTGATACTGCACAAGACTTCAGTTTTTGCACTCTGCAAAGTAACAGCTGACCTAACCGACTATTGCATGGTTTAGGAAGAGTGATGAAGTACCATATTGTCCACCTTCAGAAGAGGAAGTTTGGGAAATAGTTACAACAGTCTGTAATTAAGAAATTAAACTTTACTTAACCCTGTCCACTAATAGGTGGTTTGTGGTTTTGCGCAAGAGTGTTTTGTATGAGTAACACAAATGAAATCTGGCTTGTTATATGTAGCTTGTATGGTTCATGTTTCTTAGACTTGATAACCCCTTTTTAAACTTTTGTTGTAGCCCCGCCATTCCTTGGTTTTTTTCCCTTGATTTTTGTTTTTTCATGGGGCAAAGTTTGTCACGAAAGTGCCATTACACCTTTGGTTTTTGGTCCGGGACTCTAGAAAAATTTTTTTTTAGAGCATTTTATACGCATTATAGGGGATTGTTAAAGGTTTCTTGTATTAAACATGTAAACAAAGGTAAATAAAGACTGTTACCATATACATTGTTTTTTTTCCCTTTTTGCTTCTCTTCAAAATTGGACAGTTTTAAACCCCTTTCTTTTAAAACAAAAAGCTTTCCCAGCTACAGGCCACCTTTTTCTCTTTTTCTTACGGGCGGGAAAGCATGGGCAGAAATGGGGGACCTCATTCCCTGCTGTGCTCCTTATTTTAAAAGACTGAAACTTGTTTACTTTAAAACTTATTGAAAAATTTTTAAAAAGGGGTTTTGCTCACTAAAAAGGGAAATTGCTTTTTTAAGTTAAAATTTTTCAAAACAAGTCACTTTGCAAAAATGTCCAAAAAACCCATGCCCTACCTATCACTAGAAACCCCCTTTAGGGTGGGCTGAAACCGCTCCTCGGGTCGTTTAAAAACCCCACAGACCTGTTTGATCTCTCATGATGGGCCCTTCCCACACGGTTGCTATAGCGCAGACCTGGCTTCTACTGAAACCCCAAAGTAGAAGCCGTAAACACCCCCAAAATTTCCCAAAAAAAAAACCCAAGAAACGGGACTGGGTAAGATAAATAAATTTGAGTAAGACAACCGAAAAAAAAAACCCTTTAAACCCTTTTATCCTTGTCACTGCAGATTATAAACCTTCACTCAAAATCCGTAAAAAGGAAAAGCTAAAAACAGAGCTGAAATGCCAACATTGCTATTAAACCCACCCACACCCTAACCGGGAAGTGTGAGTCTAAATTTTGCCTCGGGCTCTAAAAAAAGGGGGCCATGGTGAGAACACCCCTTTTAAGCCTGAAATTTCGAAAATGTAAACTTTTTTAATCTAGAAATCAAAAGGGGAGATAAAAAAAACTAAGAGACAATGGGAAAAGTTTTTTTTTGACATTTTGATAACGTAGAGTCAGTAAAGTAATTTTTAAAATGGCTTGGTTTATTTTGTTTGCACTAAAATTAACCACCCTTGAGTTTCCTCATAAGCCAAAGGTTGACTATTTGTTTTTTATTCCCCAATTCTGAAACCCCTATCTTCCCTTTTTCTGAATCCAGGCATATAACGGGGCTTTCCTACTAGGTAAAGGCCCGGGTCGGGGTCCCCCCTTATTGGGTCCCGGGAACCCAGTTTGGATAGGCGGGGGTTTTTTTTGTTTTTTTTATTCCCCCTTTTTTAATCTTATTTAGACAGGCTAGTTTCTGATGGATAAATTGGGGTTTTTTAAATACTTATTCATTTTAAAATAAAGAAAAATTTAAAAAAAAAAAAAAGTTTTTATTTTTTTTTGGACGCTCCAATACTATTTGTGATGAACTGGGGGAAAACGTCACATTGGGGGACAGAGGAAAACCGTTTTAGTGGAAAAAAAAATCAACTTTTAGTTTCAGAAATCTATAAAAAATTAGTTTTCACCCTTTTTGAAAAAGTTTTAGGTAAAAATTGACTGGGTTTAAAAGGGATTTTTCTCACTAAAAGGGATTAAATGTTAAAGATTTTTGGAAACAACAAAGCCCCTTTGAAAAAGTGCCCCTTAGCATTGTCCTACCTTTTCTGAGAAAACCCCCCTATTAAAGGGCTCCCTCAGCCCTCAGGTCCCATGGGTTTACAGAAAATATTAAATCTCTCCTGTTTAGGCTCCAGCCGGGTTTTGTTTATAGCTACAAAAACCGGTGTCCCACAC
This sequence comes from Phyllomedusa bahiana, assembly GCA_025379985.1. Taxonomy (NCBI): domain Eukaryota; kingdom Metazoa; phylum Chordata; class Amphibia; order Anura; family Hylidae; genus Phyllomedusa; species Phyllomedusa bahiana. The sequence continues at coordinate 3,463 of JAODAL010000051.1, forward strand.
TGCTCTTTGTAAGCCAGAAATTAACCAGAAAGGGCCATTAAAAACCCCCAAATTAAAAAAATGAAACTGAGAAAAAAGGATTTGAGGCAAGATAAATTTGGGGGGGGGGGGGGGGGGGGGAAAGGGTGGGGGGTGGGGAGTAACCCCTTTACGACCCTTTTAAAAAGGCTTGGGGACACAGAAAATTATTTTTGGGCGCCAAACGCCAATTTTATTTTGCAAAAAATAGTATTTTAAATGCGTCTGAACCCTAATCCCAGGTCATAAATTTCGGGCCCGCTTTCCCAAGTGAAAAAGCGAAAACTTAAAGGCCCTCAGGAAACCCCAATTTTTAAAGTGTTTCAAAATCTGTTCCCCCCAGAAAATGCCCTTCATTTGCTTACTGAACTATGTTGCTCGAAAAGGGGTTGAAGGGGAAAAATGCCTCCACACAACCCCCCAAAATCAGGCACATTACAAAGTTCGCGCTTTTGCCTTTTAAAGCCATGGAATTTTGGGGGGTGCCCCTGGTTAAAAATATAGAGAACATGTTGCCTTTAATTTCCTTGCCCCGCAAAATTTTTTTTCGTAACAAAGTTTATGGGCAGAAAAAAAAAAGGAACCCCACCAAAAAAATTACAGAAACAGGCTATAATTGAAAGGGGTGTGAAAGGGTACATTTGCTCCTAAATTTAAAAAATGTTTGAAAGATGACCAGTGGTAGATAGGAAAAAGCTGTTAAAGTTTTTTACAAAAACAAAGGGTTTATTTTTTCCAAAAGGGGAGCTTTTTGGAAAAATTTCTTTGAATTTTAGCTATGATGCAAAAACAAGAGAAATGGGATTTTTGGGTAAGTCGGGATACAAAAAATATTTGATTAAAAAGGGGAAAAAAACAATTTGTAGCAAATAAAAAATAGAAAGGTAGTTTTTTTGGGCAGTTGCTTTTATAGCAACAGTCCTCCACGAAGCACCCCCAATTGCAGACACTGGGATATATGCAAGTTTAAAAGGGGAAAACCTGTCACCCTTCCCTGAGGAAAAAGAAACAAGCTAGTGACAGACAACTGTTTCAGAGCTTTACTTAAATTTCGGGAAATTTGCAACCAAAAAGATCCACCCGAAATTTCAAAGCGGGGGAAATTTTATGACTCTTTTTCTGGCGGGAAAACTGCAGATTTGAGCTTTAAAACCCCTTAAGGCCCTTGGCATTTTTTTTTTTTTTTGGTTTTACGCCGTTTTTTCCCCTCCTCTTCTTCCCAGACCAAATTTTTTTATTTTTCCACCTACAAAACACATGGGGCTTTTATTTTGGGGGACAAATGTACTTTCAAAATGGTTTTTTTCCCACTTTTACTTTTAGAATACATTGGGAAACCGAAAAAAAATTCCAAGTGGAAAAAATTTTATAAAAAAAAAACATTTTTTCCCCAAATGTTTGGGGGGTTTTTGTTTTTTACTGCGTTAAATTTTTGGGTAAAAAAAAATGTTTTATCTTTTTTCCCAAACGGGTTTGTTACACATCCGGCAAAAAAAAACCAGTGGGGTTCCCCTTTAAATTTTTTTTGGTCCCGGGGAAAAAAAATTTCCCAAAAATTTTTTCCTTTTTTTGAAATTTGCGCCCGCGGCGCCAGTTTGTGCAACAAAAATTTTTTTGGCACAACCCCTACGGACGTCATGAGGGGGGCTTTTTTTGGGCGGGCGAAGTGCTTTTTTATCGTTAAGAAAATTTTGGAAGGCATTCGACTTTTTTGATCACTTTTTTTCCCCCATTTTTTAAGGGGACAAAAATGCCCAAAAATTTTGGCGTTTGGAATTTTTTTTTCTTCTCCCGGGGGTTCAGCGCAGGGGATAAAAAATTTATATTTTTTTTTTAAAATCGGTTTTTTTTGGCCCGGGGCGAAACCAAATATAAACTATGAAACCCTTTTTTATTTTTTTGTTTTTTTTTTGAAAAAGGGGGGAAAAGGGGGGTGATTTGAATTTTTAAAAATTTTTTTTTGTACTGTAAAATTTTTTTTTTTAAACTTTTAACATTAAAAGGCCCCCCCCTATGGTGTTTTAACCCACTAGGTGGCCCCGATTGCCAATAAAACCCTAATGCATTGCATGGGCCCAAATCCCATTAGACTGTACCAAGAGGCGGTTTTCCCCACTTCCGTCTGCGGAGGGAAAGGGGGCAAACCGGGACTTTGGAAGTGACAGACCCTTCCCAAGGCTCCCCACTGCCTTTCCCCCGGGGGGTCGGAAATCGCTGCAAAAAAGCTGCGCCTGTGCTGATCCCCCCTAAAAATTTGGTGGGGGAGCCTTAAGGGGTTAAAAATGCTCTAAAACTACAGCTCTTACAGAAAAAGGAACGCATTGCGGGAAACAGAAAGGTCTTCAAAAAAAACTTGTTTTTGTCCTCGGAAAGGGGGGGCATAACCCTTTGACAGGTTCTTTTTAACAGCAGCTTTCTTGCTTTGTCATATAGCAAATGATCTTTTTTTTGCAAAGAGATATTTTTATAATTTGAAAACACTGTTGTTAGCCGGGGAGAGGCAATATTTAAAATCCCTTTCCCAAAAAATTCCGACAGCATTTTAATTTTCCGGGAAAAAAAAGGGGTTTTTTGGGTTCAGTTTTGGGCAAACAAACCGGTTGGGTTTTTTTTTGGACTTGCCATAAACCCCCCATACATTGAATGTACAGGAACTGATGTAAAATTCATAATAAAATCTGCCCCCCCCAAAAAAATCTGGGGTTTGTGTATACTATAGCACGATTTTTTTAAATTGTGTTTTTTAAAAATACTGAATCCACCAAAAAAACCCCGAAAAAAACCCCTCCCTTGTGAGACATAGCCCTTGGGCCCTCCAATTTGCTTTTGGCATCCAAGTCAGTACCATGCAATAAATTTTGCGGGGGAAACAAATTTGGGGTTGACAGTTCTTCTGTCAAGGCCCCCTTTAAGATAATCATTTGGCAAATTGACCTTTACATAGAAGGGGTTTAAACGGCCCGGGACGGAGATACTCTGATCTTTTTCCCAACGCGTCGGGGTTTTAGGGGGAAAAAAAAACCTTTTTTGGGGGCCCGGGGTTGGCAACTCCCTAAATTAAACAAATGAAAGGGAAATTTGGGGGTTTAAAAACCCAACCCCTAATAAATAAATTTTGAGGTAAATTGCGAAAAAAGGGTTTAGCTAGTAAGTTTTTTGACTATTGTTTAAATGTCTTAACTTTTCTTTTTTAAAATTTTTATAAAAACCCCGGGTTGGTGCCGCAGTCTAAAGTTAAAAGGGGGTTTAAACCTTTACAGGGGCTAAAATTTAAAAACCCTTGTAAAAAAAGGAGATTTTTATTGACTACTTGAAACTTCATGGAACAGGGCAATAGATTGGGAGGCATGCCCACGAGCACTACAGCCCCAAAATTTGGGAAAAAAGAAACCCTGACAAAATTAGTTTTTTTTACACAATTTTTGGGGAAAAGGGTCCACTTGGGCCTTAGGTTTTGTAAAATAACCCCAAGTTTTCAAGAAATTAAAAAACGTTCCTAATGTATCCAGTAATATTACATTTTAACCAGACTCGACTGGCCCACAGGGGAAAAAAAAAAAGGAAACCCCTTGATTTGCCCCGGGCAGGGCAGACCTGAATTTTTTTAAACCCTGCATAAACTTTCCTCACAAAGGGGCAAAAAAAACATAAAAAAAGAAAAGGAAAAAAGAAAGCTGCCGATTTTAAGGGGCCCCTGTACAGCATTTACAGTAGCTGTAGGGTGGGCCCCTAAAAAAACTCCACTGGGGGGCCCAAAACCAACTCAACTGGTGGGCCCCTAGAATTAAAATTCCCCCTGTGGGGTCGAGCACCCCCAAATCCCGACACTGCAAATTAACCACAACAATCGAAAATTTTTGCAACCCAGTAAAAAACACAACTCACAGTACACTAGGTGGGAATTTTTTCAGTACTTCTCCCCCGCCCTGTATTTTTTTCTATTTCATGGGGCAAAAAGTGGCTTTTTGGGTAAAAAAAAAGGGGGGGGGGGGGGGGGGGGGGGTTTGGGTTTTCACCCCAAAATTTTAAAAAAGGGAAAAAACTAACCTTTAGCTTTTCTATCCCTCCCCTTGATACTGGCCCGCCCGCTTACTAAACCTACCCGACGCCCTTTTTGCACTTAGTAGTTTTCCCTTTAGCCCGTCAAAACATTCTTCCTCCCCCTCCCGAAACCCCCTTTGCAAACCTAATCTTTTTCTTCCATTTGTTTTTTCACCTCGAAATTTCACTGCTCCTCTCAGGGTTTGTTTGCAGCTCACCCCCCTCCATGTTTAAAATTTTTATTTTTTGTACCTGAAAAACTTTGCAATTTTTTAAAACGATTCCACATTCAAAGGGCCCACCATTTAGAAAAATTTTTAGGGGCAGAAAACGAAAAGGGGCCCTCACTGGGCCCCCACCAATCTGCCCCCAGACCTCCAACCTCCACAACCCCCACAACCCCAAAGGGGGGGGGGGGGGGGGAAAAAAAAAAAAAAATTTTTTCTGGGTGGGAAAAAAGAAAAAAATGTAATGCACCCTTTTTTTTTGGATTTTTGTTTTTTGTTGGAAAATTTTTCAAAGTTCAAATTTAAACTATATTTAGTGGGGCCCCCTCCATATACGGACCCGCAAATACTGCCCCATGATCAGTGCGTGTTCACCACTATAAAGTTACTGACCAAACAGTATAACCCAAAACCCAAAATTTCCAAACAAAAAATATACAAAACCAAAAAAATTAACCCCCGATATCACTAACATAAGGTGACTAATAGCACTATAAAGTTTTCCTGACCAAACCAGTAAAAACCAGACCAATATAACCAAAAAAAAAAAAACAACAATATATAAAGACCAAATAATACCACAAATATCAACACCCCATAAATCCACCATAAAATCTGAAAAAATTCCACCATGCTGTTACTGAAAAAAACCCTTACAAACCCAAAAAAATAAAACCAAACCCGGGGAAGGGGATTTATATAGTGGGAATACAAGTGGGAACATTGCATTTTCATTTAAATGCCACAGGGGAAGTCTTGGGCTGATTTATTCACTTTTTCCTTTTTCCCTTTTTATTGGTCTGACTGCCAAGGGGGGACTTTTCCCGGCCACCACTTAACCCTGCAGAATTCACAAAAAACACCTTTTCTAAACATCTGCCCACCTGTTTCCCCCCTGTAAAAACTCCCCAAACCATAGTTCCCCCCAAAAGGTAAAAAAAAACCCTTAAAGTCCTGGAAACTAGCATAAAATCCCCCCCCCCCCAAAATTGTTAATTATATAAAGGGGTTTCCCAATAGTTTTTAAAAAATTATAAGGTCCCAATCAGGTAGGTACAAATCCCCCCCCGAAAGGGGGGGTAAAAAAGAGGGCCCCCCCCGAAGGAAAATTTCCAAAAAGTAGGTAGATAGGGGTCCCCCCATTTGGTAGGTAATAGGGCCCCCCAGAGCCTTTTAAAATGGTAGATTGGTGCCCCCTTCAGAGAAAGGGAAAGGCCCCCCAAAAATATAGATTAAAGGGGGCCTCCAGTAGGTAGGTAGATTAGGAGCCTCTCTGTAGGGAGGTTAAAATTAGGGCCTCCCGTAGGTTGGGAGATTTGGGCCCCCCCCAAGGTTTGGAAAGGGACATTGGGGGCAAAAATAAATTGGCCCCCCCTGCAATTCTGTCAGATAATACTTTAGTTTTTTTCGAAAATGGGTTGGGAATCCCCAATTTTTTTTGGTATTAATATATTAATTTATTTTGCTTGCAAAGAAAAAAAACAAAAGAGAAAAGAAAAAAAAATCAAATCATTAACATTTCCCCCCAAAACCCTTTAAAAAAAGGGGCCCTAAAAAAAGTTTTTGGCAACCCCCCATCCTAATACTTGGTAGCCCCAAAATTTTGCCAAAATAACGCGAACAACCGCTTCTGGTAAACCCCCCAAAAAGATTTTCTTAAAAATGGGTCCCGCTGGAATTTTTAAAACTATTCCCTTTTTTGGGGAAACTGCTCCAGGCCTGAAATTTTAAGGGGCCTTCTCCCAAAATGCCAAATTTGAATCTCTCCACAGGTTTCAAAAAGGGTTCAGGGGCCCGGACCAATTTCGGGCCCCATTTTAAAAATCTCCCGAGCTTTCTCTCCCAAAACCCTTTTCTAGTGCCTTTTTAAAAAGTGGTTTTGGGGAATTGTCCTGCTGGAAAACCCATGACCTCTGAGGGGAACCCCCGCTTTCCACACTGGGCCCCACAATTTTGCTGTAAAATTTGTTTTTATCTTCAGACCTTTAAAATGCCCAAAGCACACGGCAAAAAATTTCCGTGCCAGAGCAGCAAAGCCAAAACCCCAAAAACATCAGGAAACCTCCCCCTGGTTCAAATGGTAAGGACCGTTTTTCTTTTCTTTGAAACCTCTTTTTTTTCCCTTTTTAAAAATCTATGTTTGATCCCTTTTTTCCCCCAAAAAACTTTACTTTTGGGCCATCCAGGGAGAAACCTTTCTTCCAAAACCCTTTTAGGCTTTTTCAAAAAAGTTTGGGCAAAATCCAGCCTTTTGGGTTTTTTTTTATCTCGGGGGAAGGGAAATTGGGTCCTCCCTTTTACCAACCCCTACAGTCCCCTTTTTATTCAAAACGGGCCCACGGGTAGTACGGGTTACACTGTTTACCCTCGGACTGCAGGGCAGCTTGGAACTTGATTGGTTTTAGCGAGGTTCTTTATCCACCATCCCCACAATTTTAGCGTTTTAAATCTCTTGTCAAATTTTTTTTCCCCGCAAAACTCGGGGGGGGGTTTAGCCACATTTTTATTTGGCTTTAAAAATCAAAGGGGGTAAGCCACAAGCCATGGGCTTTTACAAAACCCTTTTGGGGGTTTTTCCCAAAATGCCATGGGCTTTTAAAATCTAGGGGGAAAAAAGCCCCCAGGGCCAAGGGGTTTTTCATCTAGGGAAAGGTTTGCCCCAGAGCCTGGGGGTTTACATCTAGGGGGGTTAGCCACAGTGCCATGGGCTTTACAACTAGGGAAAGGGTTATCCACATTTCCCCTGGGCTTTACATCTAGGGAGGTTAAACCCCAGTGCCATGGGACCCCCTTTACAAATTCGATACAAAAACCCCACAGTAGAAAACAAAAGGGAACCCTTCAGGTTTTTTGGAGAGGAAATTGTAGCCTTTTGGGGTTGCTCATGCAAACCTCACAATTTGGGATTTTCAAGTCCCCAAACAGTTCTTTTTTTTTTCTTTTTTTTCCTTTCCCTGCTCCCGGGGAAAACAAAAAGGAACCCGGACCGAGGTTTTATCAACCCTTTAAAACCATGGGCAAATGGCTGCAAAGTGATTTAGTTTTGCCAACACCTGTTAGGTTTCCACAGTAAGTTAAGGGGCTGTTAATTACACAAATTTAGAAGCATCACAAGATTTTTCAAACACTGCCAATACTTTTGTCAACCCCTTTTTTTTGTTTGCCCGTGGAATTATATCCAATTTGGCTTTATGACAATTAAAAAATTTTGGTTTTTCCTTTTAACAAAAAATAAAAGAAGATAATAAAAAACCCAAAAAATTTTTGGGGAAATTTCAATCCCTTTTTAAAAGGAAAAACTGGTAATTTAACCCGACAGAATTGCGGGGGGCCAATACTTTTTTCCACCAACGTAGGGAAAATTTGGGGCCCCTTTTTGGTAGGAAAAGGGAAATTGGGGGGCCCCCAGTAATAATGTATCAAACCCCTCCACGCCTTCCCCCCCCCCCATCTTCCCCCCTTCTCTCGGGCCCCAAACCCCGCTGCTTTAAAGGAAAAGGTCCAAAAAGGGCAGGAAGCCCACGGGCGGTTCTCTCTGCCCTGCCGTACATCTCAATTGTATGCGTGTCGCAAGAACGGGACATGCCAAAAGGAAAGCAAAGGGGGGCCCCGGGCCCCCCCCCTTTTTTTAAAAGGAGCAGGGGCCCAAATAGCAAAAAAAATCCGTTTTTCCCCCAATGGTTAACCCGTCCACAAAGGATTTCTCCCTTTGGGTTTTTCCACATGGAAAAATCCAATGTGTGAACATACTCTAACAGTACAGTCCCCGGACCAAGTTGGGGGGTTTTTTCACAATTCACACTACCTGTTGCTAGAGGTCAAAGACTACTAATTTTTAAAGGGCGTAATCATTTGGTGTAACTAACCCCAAAACATGGGGGGGTTCTTATACTTCATTGTAAGTGAATAGAGTAGGAGCAACCCTTTTGTTTGGGAAAAGAAAACCCGGGAAAGGGGAAAGGGAGTGAAAACCTGGCGAGCTCAAAAGGACAGAAAGGGCGGGAGGGTAAGTTTAATTTTTTTTTTACACACCTGGCCCATTTCCCTAGAAATTTTTATTCCACTGGACAACCCATTTAAGTAGCAATAAAATTCCACAGCATGCTAAACTGCAGACATCCATCAAGCTTCCAAAAGGGGAAACCCGTTGGGGGTCCACAAACACGAAAAAGCTGTTTGAAAACAGAAAAGGGACCCAGCTGCAGTTTTTTTGCCAGGGGCCCCTGAGCCCCCCTTTTTTATGTCCCTGCGTGGAAATTTTTTTGCCCCTTTTAGGGTTTTTGGAGATAAAAGTTATACCCTTTTAGCCACCACATCCTCATGTTCTTTGCCATGGTAATATTTCCATCCACCTGTATGTAATATCCCAGTGCCTGTGGAAAGGTACACATTTTTAGTTCTACTAAAACTTTGTCAATGAAAGCAATACACCTGCTTATTACCTTACAACCTACCCCTTGCACAGATTCTGTAGGTCTTCTGAAAGTTGTTGTATAGTCTGCATTGCACCTATTTTGAGCATAAAATTTCATTTTTTCTGCCCTTTAGATGATGTTTTCTGTGCTTAGACTTTGTTTGGCAGGCACCATGGTCTTATGGGTGTCTCCTTTAAAATGTTTCTGTGCCAGGCTTGCTTGATGGTACTTGGCACAATTGGGCCGTAGTCTGGTACCCCTCCAATCAGACAAAGGTAAGTTCTTTCTACAGTATTAAACTTGGGTATACAGGCCATCATGCAGGTGTGACAGCCACTGCAGCTATACCTGCCATACTGTTTGTGCATTTTCCATATTTGCTGCATTCCAATTCTGATCTTTCCTATGTGTAGGGCATTCACACAATTACAAATAGCGATGACAAAGCACCATTGTTATGACAATGCTGATGTTCTGCTTCCTGCTAGCTTGGTAGTTATTATTCAGCCACTGATCTCCTGGCGCAGAGGTTTCTCCAAACATGCATAGCATGGGCACAGAGACACAGAAGGGCTACACAGGACAGTGAAGACAGGACGGGGCAGGCAACAGGCAGACAGATCATACAGACACACTGGGAGAGTGGACACAGGGAGCTGCAACAATTGTGGAAGCACTTTACAGTTTTTCTTAAAGTGGTAGCATCACCATCCTACAATTTGTTTCACATGTACCAAAAAAAAATTATAGTACATAAACATCTGTACTACCTCTGGGACCCACACCTATCTCAAGAGTGGGCCCCTGAAATTCCTTGGTCACAATGGAGAAGTGGTTTCCCTTGTGCAGTTACTCTCTATTAATTTAAACGGGGGTTCCAAGTATAGCCAAGTGCAGCCAGTCTGTTCTCAAGGTCCCAAAGGCAGGACCTGCACTTATCAGACATTTATGGCATATCCATATGCCATAAATATTTGAGATAGGATAATCCCTTTAAGAACATCTATAGTATTCATATATTCAGACTAGCACATCAGAATACCCATAGATTTTCTAGTGGACCCAATCTGTGAGAATAAAAGGCTCCAAAGGTCCACAGAAGCCCTGTTTGGAACCAACATTTTTATCACTTGCCATTAAGGTCAATTTATATAAGTTAATAACAAATAGCCTACTAGTGCTTATCAGGGTAACATTAGCAGTACTTATGTCAGGGACCCTAAAAAAATATAAAAAAGGGGCCTGCTGATATAGTGCGAGAAAGAAACTAGTAATGGACAAATAGCCAAGATGCTTTGGTTGCATAGGGTCTCAAAATTACTTATGGCAGTCCTGGTCCTTATTTATTTTTGTGCGATTAATGCAAAGTTTGTGATAAGAAGTAGACATGCACATGTTCTGTGTAGATGTCATTTAAAAGTCATTTCCTCTGGTGGACAAGAGTATAAATTTATATAAATGTGCTAAGTGTGAGTCAATTGTAATGTAAATTGAACAGGTGGATTCCCAAAGGCTTCTGCATGACATGCACCTTTTTCATGTTGAAGCCTTCAACATATTTGGCAGGAAAGTTACATTCTAGTTGGGCTACTATGCAGGTTTTTACAAAGCTTAAATAATGTAATACTGAAGCTATCTAGTTGTGTCTCTTAATACTGTACCAATGTGTATGACGCCTAAACTCAGGCATCTGACTGGATATTACAGCCACTCTTCATAATATAAGTTTATTTTCTATTTGAAATAGCAGCTATATCTGGAAAGTACCATGAGTGAAAATGCGGAACCAGTCTTGTCCACTGTTAACATATCCTGCTCTGCCTTCGGCTACAGGATGCCACACATACACGTCTCTCACCATTCACTCATATGGTGGATCCAAGTACAGCTCAACAGTATAAGGCTATGTTCACACGGCTTATTTTGGGATGGATTTCAATCCGTAATTCGCGCAAATTATGGCTGAAATCCATCCCAGTCATTATGGTAATCCACAGTTCTCATAGAGAACTATGGATTCCGTCTCCTCTCCCACTCGCGAAATACGGCGAGCGGGGAGAAAGTGACATGTCAATTATCACGGCGGGATCCGCGCTGTGGATAATGAATGTCTATGGGGCCGGCCTCCGCTCCGGAGCACACGCCGTAATTGTGGGCGAAATCCGTCCCGCAATTACGGCGTGAATAAGCCGTGTGAACATAGCCTAAGGCTGAAAATTAGTTAAGCAAACCCCAAAACCACTCCACATGAAACTTTTTGCTGCCACCCATCGTCATTAGAGGTCGATCAGATGCCTTGTAAATCTGCTAAATTACACTCAGACACTGATCTTTCTAGCACCAAACAGTTTAATTTCTAGCACATTAGGGGTTAACAAAGCCAAGCTATTCTGTTCTCCCTGGAGGCTGTGGGTAAGCTCAAAGCAGCAAGAAACAACTTTATTATTTTAAGATTTAATATTCAAAAGTACAGTAGAAAAGATTAGAAAAATAATGCACTTAAAGGGCGTTCGTTCTAAACAATATTAACAGCATGTTTAAGTAATTTAAAGTTTTAAAAAAAAACAAGCGCTTTGAATTATGTTCATTACAAAGTCCAAATGATTTTGAGCTAGTGTTAGTATTACTACTTCAGCTTCTCAGATCTCTATAGTAGTGCCTTTTGATCCTTATTTACGGCTGTCAGGTCTTTGAATGATCATCCCTTTGAAGAAGGTCAGAGCAGAGAGCCCCCCCCCAACGAATGCTTCTGTGTGGAGGGGGGAGGGGGGGGGGCTCTGGCTTTCTGTGCCCTGTGCTTGGTTTAAAACCCTGTGTGTCCCTGTTCCTCTGTTTTTCCAGATAGATGTGAAAAGCAGTGACCCTTTTGTTACTTAATCATGTATTTTTTTGGGAACTGTGATATACTTTTATTATACAGATAGGGGGCATGTAAAATATTTTATTTTTCTCCTGTAAGGGGCACCCTGAGTATAGTAACCTGCCCTTGTTGTTGTGGAGATGTGGAGATTGTAAGCTAAGGGGGATTTTGGAACACAGATCCCCTGCTCTATTAGCACACGCTTCATATTCCTCCTCCCCTCCTAGTTTCACCCCTCCCCTGTAACAAAATAGGGGGGGACCACAGGGTGAACTCGAGGCAAACCCCCTCCCCCCCTGTATAGAATTTGTAGCTGCCTGGTGCTGATGGGGGGGGGGAGAGGGGCAGAACAGACAGCCCAAGAAACACCCCCCTCAGTTCAACTTCCCAGGGCACTGACAGGCTGAAAGCTCGTAATGAGACAACTCCTTTAAAGGCAGTACAGTTCTAACAATACAATAACAGCACTGTTAAGTCAACAATTCTGTTCTGTCAACGTGAATTTCTATTTAAGATTTACCATAACCTGTAAAACATACACACCTATTAGTTTTTCTTTGTTTATATATTGTTTAATTTACTAAAGGAGTATAATTACTGGTAACTGGTTCACCTACCTTATATCAGTAAATAAATTGCTTCTATTTTATTGTAAATTGTCTTCATGTAAAAGTAGGGACATGCATGACAGTAGGGATCTGTGATGGGAGTTGTGAGTGTGCAAATTGTATAATGATTGCTTTTGCAAGGACTCTGATGGGGCATGGATAATAAGGGGGTCCAATTGTAGCCAATGTCACTTTCAAATGTATCCACATCTCTGTGTTTGAATCCAGTTGAAAAGAAATTGGAGCAGATAGCCACTGGAAAATGTCGTCAGCGTCTGATTGAGGATAATGTAATGACAACGTTACATTGCAGAACTTGTGCTAGGCCACAGGCAACAGGAAAATGACAAATGCATTAGATGCGAGAATGGAGATGAGTTTCATTTTTTTTTCAATGACACAAAGGAAACACTATCATTTCAGATTGCACAAAGGATATTAGTTACTTTACTATATGGAGGGCACAAGAGGACCACTACTGTGTAGAGGACAAAACGGGGAAAGAGTAATACTGTTTGGAAGCACAAACGGGACATGACTACTGTGTGGGGACACAAACAGAGGCGTTGTGAAAAGGAGCATTATTACTGTGGGAGACACAAAAGGGGTTTTGTTACAGTTTAAGGGTACAGAGAGGTCATTATGATTGTGTGAGACACTCAGAAGAGAGGTATTGCTACCTGTGGCCCAAATAGAGCCATATTACTGTTTGAAGGGCAATAATACTGTGTTGGGCACAATAGATGGGCACTGTTACAGTGTGAGATAGCAAGGGAGGGCATTAATACAGCTGGGGCACTATAGATGGTGAGTTTGTGTAGAGGTGGAGAAAGTATGAAATAGATGGTAAAAAGCAAGGTGCTAAAGGTGCAAATGAATTCAATTCTTCAGAGACAAGTCATGGCTGGAAGAAATTAGTGATCTGACCTGTATGGAGATAAAAACAGAAAATGAAGGCCTTCAGCCAGAGAAGACATTAACTGTGAATCACTGCATTTAAAGGAGTTGTCCCAACATAGGATAAGTGATAAATGTCTGATTGCACCACTGCTAAACTAAAACAGGGGCCTCCATCCCTTTTCACTGTGCTTGCACTGCAAGGAAGTCATTGAGTAGAGCTGTGGTTGAACATGCACAGCTGCTCTGTTCAAAGTCTGAAAATAGCCAAGTACAGCGCTCATTGCATGTTTGGCCACTGCTCATTTCAAAGGCTTTCTCTCTGCATGAGTGCAAAAACCAAATAAGTCCAGAGAAAAACTGAACTATGGCTAAATTGCCGAGCAAGCGTGAGAGATATTATTAGCGCAGAAAAGGGTTAAAGTCAAGAAAAAGTTTTAATTGCACACACGGAACAACGCGTTTCGTCTAAGATAGACTTCATCAGGTTCATCCGTGAGACAATAATCTCTATTTTATTCTAGAAAAGGACATTGTTTATAACAAATTACACTGCATGAGTGGAGTGAGCAGGGAGAGGGGAATCGGAAGTACAGTTTTAACAATCAGTGGAGTGCCATTGGTGGGACTCCAACTAATCAGTCATTTACCACCTATCCTTTGGATGGATGATCAATGTTTATGTTTGAACAAATCCATTAACTGTACTGTATTCACTTACGTGATATTTAGAGTCCCTATGTAGAACTGGTATCTACCACTACATGGCCACATTATGGAGGTAATTTGTGTTTTATTAAAGTAGTGTTTTTTTTCCAATATCAGTAAGTTTGTATCATTCGGACACTATGTTGTGGTGACATGGGGACATGGTATGTTGGCATTATTTGTCCTTTAGATTGTGGTGTTATCGGAAATATTGGCCTTGTTCAGGTTTTGTTTAACAGCAGTATTTTGTTAATATTTTTTGTTGTATATAGTGAGATAAACTATATGTACTATATTATTATATAGCATTATTATTATATCTTTAAAGACCCCAGTAAAGCGATCAGGGCCTGCTCATCTAAACAAGTTGGTGGGGGAGAGGGCAAGTCCAGAATTAGCCCTGTGGGTCTCTAGTTACGCTCCCCTAGATTCTGGCCAAAACATCAGTTAATACCGCATGTTTAGTATTTTGGATGCACTCTAGCCTTCTTATGGCAAATAGGAAGATGCTGGACAGTCCAACTGATATAGGGGCATGAACAACAGTCTGTAAGCTAGCATGGTGCATTACAAATACTGTAACTGTAAGGCTGTTCACAGGCTTATTGGTGCCACTTTATGTGAGCACCAACTTCTCGCTCGTGTATTGAAGTGAATTATCGTTTTGCAACTGTGAGAACTTCCTAATACCATGCTCTCATAGAGAACAGTGGATTCCGTCGCCCCCCCCGCCTCGGCGAAACCCGCCGCGGGGGAGAAAGGACATGCACTTTTTACGGCGCGGAACGCGCCCGTAAAACAATGCATTGTCATATGGGCCAGGGAGCGGCGCCCCGCCCCGATCCGCCCGCCCCCGTCCCGCCCCTTATTCACGGGGGCTTTGGCGCTCAATACGGCGCACAAATCCGCCGTGAATAAGCTGTGAACACGGGCTAACGTAAAAGGTGTCTGGCACCTTGTAGGAGTCTTATTGGTGCATAATTTTAATGTTGAGCAACCAACTCTCTCCTCAGTGGTAGGTGTGTAAGTGAATGTTAATCAGTTTTTTGCACCTGTGAGAACTTCCTTAATATAACATTGTGGTTTGCCTGAATTTTCTGAAAACTTGTACTCTATTTCTGTAATACGAAGAAGACTATAATATCTAAATTTAAAGCAAACTCTGAAAAATGTCTTCAAGTACTGCATATGTTATATCAGCATTGTAAGCCATATTGCACAACATTTCTTTTCCCTAAGGAATCAGCACCAGAATTAAAATCTTGGTGGTCTGCAGAAGCAAGCTCTATTAACATCAGTACATGGTACATTGTGAAAACTGTTTCCATATAATCTGGGTTTATTGAAAAATAAATAAATTACCAGTAAGTACAGTTTATCTCATCTAGTTATAGGTAAATACATTGTAATCTAAATATTGTTTTAGCAGTCTACTAGTAAAGACATTTTATATCTTGATGTTCATGGGTTCTACTTTTTGTAATTACAGAGGTCGGTCATGTATGAAAAAAGGAAACTGTTTAAGTATCAGTTTTCACTTCCTCTCACATATATTTCCTTGCAGCTGTACCACACAGTACCTATACAGTAGAAGTCCGTACAGCTTGAGGAGGTGCTGAGTCTCTGCAAGATGAGCAACTGGGTGGGGAATGAAGGTCTTTCCATCATTGTAATTGTAAGTAGACAAAATCATGTGTTGCCACAAACCATATAAAATCAATTTGCAGATGAAACCTTATTGCAAAGAACTCAAATATAAAAGAACAAAACTATTTTGTCTTTTTTTGGACACTTTAATATATCATATATCTTTTTTGGATAAAAAAGACCATAAAGACCATAGTGCATGTTAGTATCAGTATTATGGCCTTAATACTCAAACTTCTCAGGGATTAACTGAACTTAAATTGGCCCGCCACAGAGTTTTACACCGATTTATGAACTGGTTTATTTGAACCACCGGTTGCCTCAGTGTTATGCTTAATATATATTAGTCTGAAACTGACTTATAGTTACGTACACAATGTGATTTTAATTACTTTTATACTAAAAAATGCTTAGAAATTGCTGCCCAGTACATTTAGAATGAATTGTGTTGTTTGAAAACTGCTTGTATGTTCGAAAATCCGTACAGTAAAGTAAATTGCTGGCATTTCTCTTTCAATAATTACTTATTTAAAGGCAATAGCTGCTTTTTTCTAGCATAGAATGAAATAGAAATTTGCTTGTTACTGTGACTACTGTGAAAAAAGCTGTTACTGGCAAACTTTTCAGTGTAGGAATACTTCAACCCCATAAAATATTCAATGAGAAATTAACTTAATGTTGAAATAGAAACAATATCCTCTATTATCTTTAGAGTGGCTTATACATAAAACTTCTCGCACAAGCAAGCAGTTATGTGTGTGTATACTATAGTGCAGTGCTGTAACACTGAAGATTTATGTGGCTGAACATGTTTTGATTGTAGAGGTATTTCACTGTTTCTATTGTATTGTTCTTATCACTTTTAATCACTGCAGTTAAAACAGATAAGAAGAAAGTACATTCAACGTATAAGAAGTTGTGAAAGATACCTGAAA
Organism: Phyllomedusa bahiana; assembly: GCA_025379985.1. Taxonomy (NCBI): domain Eukaryota; kingdom Metazoa; phylum Chordata; class Amphibia; order Anura; family Hylidae; genus Phyllomedusa; species Phyllomedusa bahiana. The sequence continues at coordinate 19,819 of JAODAL010000051.1, forward strand.
ATACTTATTTTTTAATAGCCACATTAATATTTCCTTATTGTAGACCCTTAAAAGTGTATTTTGTAATGTTCAGATATACTGTACATAATGATACAAGGAGTAACAAATGTTTTAATATCAGTTTTCATAAATAGTCGTAAAAGGGGTTGTCTCGCTACAAGGATTGCTTTTCATGTTAAAGATCTTGCAAAAACAAGTCACTTTGCAATATGTGTCCATTAACAGTATTCTACCTATTCTGAGAGATCCCCTCTTGTATGGGCTGCATCAGCTCCTTGGGTCGCTATAGCTACAGACCTGTTCAATTTCTCATAATAGGTTGCCAGCACTGGTTCCTATAGCTACAGACCTGGCTTCTACAGACCTGGCTTCTAGCAGAAGCCAGTAAATACACCCCTGAATTTAAAATGAAACCAAGAAAACAGGACTGAGTTAAGATGAATCAATGCAGTGAGACAACCCCTTTAAACAATCTGTGACCTTGCTTTATGTTGCAGTGTGGCTCCTAAATTACAGTAGTTTTGAGGGTTTTATTCATTACATATGTTCTGTCCATAAATAGGGAATAAATACATATATTCCTGTGTGGTTACAAGTCTCTCAAAGGGCTCACAAAAAAAGTACCATCCACAGTGACATTTTAGAGCCAGTATGTTAACAGCAACAATAATATCAATGATAACAGCAATAATCAATAACAGCAATAATAACAGCAATAGCAATAAATAACAACAGCAATAATATCATTACAAAGCTGATGTAATTATGGCATGTAATGTTAGCAATAGTGATAATCAACCAACAGCTGATCTTCGAAAACTGGTGCTTCCCTTTCTGATTCTCACCTATTGGCATGAGCTTTTTATGTCCATAAGGCTATGTTCACATTTGCCTTGCTTTTTCTATTATTCTGCTCCATAACAGGTGCAGGATTAATAAAAGTAACCACAGTGACAGATTCCTTACATGCTGGACAACAACAGAAACCAACAGACCCCACTGACTGTAATAAGGTCCTTTGGGTGTTCATCATGGTGTCCGTCATTTTACTGGACTTAATAGTTCTACGAGCTTTACTATTTTGACTAGGTTCAGGAATCTATAATGATGTAGATACATTATTATTATTATTTATTTTAAAGCGCCATTGATTCCATGACGCTGTACATTCAAGGGGGGTTACATACATAACATGTCAAACGAGTACAATGATAACGATGAATGACTTACAATTGGCAAAACAGAGGGAGAGAGAACCCTGCCCGCAAGGGCTTACAATCTACAAGAAGAGAGAGAGACAGGAGGTGGGGGACAGACAGTGAGTTCCAGAGAATGGGGAAAGCACGGGAGAAGTCTTGGAGACGGTTATGTGAGGAGGTGATAAGGGGAGAGCAGAGAAGAAGGTCCTGTGAGGAGTGGAGATTGGGTAAGGGGAGATATGTGGAGATTAGAGCAGAGATGGAAGGAGGAGAAAGGTTATGGAGAGCCTTGCAGGTCAGGGTTACTAACTTGAACTGGATTTGCTGGGCAGTGGGTAGCCAGTGAAGGGATTGGCAGAGGGGAGAGGCAGGGGAGAAGCGAGGAGAGAGGTGGATCAGACGGGCCATAAAATGACCATAAAATATTCTTACCATTATCTTAAAGACTAATAATTTTTATAAATATTGTTATTATCTTTCAGCTGGCATGGTTAGGAATAAACGCATTTCTTTTCTGGAATTTCTACCTTGTCTATGATGATGGCATCAGATATTTCTACTCCAGACAGATATATGGCGTAAGTATCTCTAGCTTTCCTTAGAATATCGCTGGTAGTTGGAAAGTACCAACTAATGCTTTTATTGGACTTTTGATTCAGTTACATTTCTGAAAATGTTTCTATAATCAATTGAGCAGGAAAGTTTGTGTAATTTATATCAATTAATATTTCCTATTTCAATTTACTATCATTTAAAAGTGTCACAATGCTACTATATTTGTTCATACAAACAAGGCTTGCAACCCTCAGAAAGCATGTTATTACACAGTACTCTGTTTCTGTAAAATGCAAAAAAAAGCCTTTTTTATGTATCACGTAATGTATTGTATCAGATGCTTTGGAATATAAAGGTATTACGGAAACTCATAGGACATTTATTAATAAGGCCCCATTCAGATATTGCTTTTGCCCTCCATTCGTGGCATTTGTTGCAATAATGTAAAAATGTATCCTGATGGATACCACAGTGGAGCTATGTGGCTACGTTTGTTCTATTTAGGAAACATATAAGGTTTCTGCACTGGACACAAAAGTATAGTCAACCATGTTCGCTAAATGGGGCACACATAGTTCAGTTAGGATTATGTTTACCCCATAGAAGACAATGGCCCTACCAACGGATACCACAAATGGAGGCAGAAAAGAAATAGATTGTTGATGATTACACTGCCAAATTATTGGATAATTTCTGTACATTATTTCTCACATATACTATTTTTTCCCGTTATTGCAGTCTGCTTTAGCATGGGCCAGAGCGCCAGCTGCCTGCTTGAACTTTAATTGCCTCCTTATACTTCTTCCAGTTTGTCGAAATTTACTTTCATTTCTGCGTGGATCCAGTGCGGTAAGATAATAGCAATGAGTAATAAATCTAATTACATACAATTCTGCAGTTTTACAAAAGTAGATATCCAGTGATTCATAGAAAAATATCCATACTTACTTAACGGAGCATAACATGTGCAGGCGCTATACCTGAATACAAATACACCCATTGACAGTAAATCATAAGAAATCCCATGATAGGATGATAAAGAAAGAAAACATCTGTGTGCACATAGACAAATTGTTAAAATAGATCACTGATAAAAGATCAATAGTCAAACAATATCAGTACTTAGGGCGACATGTATGAACAGGCTTGCGGCAGTTTGTTGGCATATTTTGCAGCCAAAAATGTAGCCCTGTTCTATAGATGTATGAACAGTCGTATTCCCAGGTGCAAAACATACAAATGTGCAAAAGTTTAGTGCATAACTGTCATACAAATCCATACTAATTTCAAAGTGGTATGGCTAAAACAAGTTTTGCTGTAGAATGGGACACATATATAAAAAGCTGTGAGACACTTTCATACATACTTGCGCCTTCTACACTCCTCTAAAGCACTTAAAAACTGGTATGTCAGTGCCAGGTTTCATAAATATTGCCCTTAGTGTGTTGCCCCATCCGAGATGTTAGGGTCTTTCACACAGAGCATTTTTTGGCAAATTTTTTATGTGTTTTTGGATGCGGTTTTGTGCAGAAATGTACAGCATTAATTGCTCTGCTTTTCGACACAAAAAAACACCTCCCAAAATGCAGAAAAAATGCAACCGTGTTTTTGGTGCATTTTTGGATGTGTTTTTTTGTGCAGAAAAGCACAGCAATTAATCCTATACACTTCTGCACAAAAAAATGCATCAAAAAACGCACCCAGAAACGGTCTGTGTGAAAGCACCCTTAGGTGTGCTGAACATGTGCACACAAGGTATACAGAAGTCACTATTGTCACTGTAAGGCCATGTTCACACGGCTTAAAATGGGCCGTATTTCGGTCTGTAATTACGCGCCGAAGTGCGCAAATTACGGGCTGAAAACGGCCCATTCATTACGGTAATCCACAGTTCTCATAGAGAACTATGGAATACGTCTCCTCCTCCTGCTCGGCGAATCCGCCGGGCGGGGATATAATTGACAGGTCACTTTCGAGCGGCGTATACGCGCTGCTAGTAATGATTGTCTATGGGCCGGCGAAGTGCCGCCCCCCCGCTCCCTCCCCCGCTCCCGCCCCGCCCCCGACCACCCGGCGTAATTGCGGGACGTAATTACGTCCCGCAGTTAAGCCGTGTGAACCTAGCCTAAGAGTATACTCACTTGACAAGGATTTCTAGGCGGATTCCATAAAATTCTTATTGAAAACCGAAAGAAAACGTTCCCTATTGACTTCAGTACAACGCACATTTTCGGCGACACGCAGTCAAAAAGACATTGCACATGCTTATTCTTTGATCATATTTCACGCAGAAGACGCAGAGTCATTTACTGTTACTGTCAATGTGATGGCTAAAATCCTCATGCAATAAGTGCTCAAAACATTTGTAAGTGTATTGCATTTGGATTTTAATGTAGATCTGTGTCCAAAACCACAATGCAACTAAAACCTCATGCAATAAGCATGAAGTAAAAATTACTTGGATCTTTATGTCAGAATTCTTGTGGATTCCACACTTACATTTTACTCTGTCATGTGAATATAACCCTTAGACTATGTCTACACAGCACTGGATTCTCATCGGATTTTCAGTGCCATCAGTATTTTGAATCTGTTGAAAATCCGACTGTACCCAGCGCTGTGTAAACTTCAATAGAAAATCCGTGCTGTAGTCTACACAGCATGGATTTTCTACTGAAGCCGCCGTCCGTCCAGCGGAAGATAGATCATGTTCTATCTTCTGCCAGATACCCGTTGGATTCCCTTGCAGGCCATGTACTGGGCCACCGTGCCTCCTGGCGCAAACCTGTGCCAAAAGCATTTTAACATACAGCATTTTCACATTGCTGTGTAGACGTAGCCTTTGGGTGGATTCCCACTTTTTTTTGTTGCTTGTCTTGTAACCTTTTTGCGTGAGTGTTTTTCAAGTTTTTTTTTTTTAGCTAGAAGTCAATATGCAACTGTGAAACAGAATACAGACAGCTTTTTTCTTTGCAGTGTTTTGTTATGTTTGGTGTGTATTTTCGGTCAGTTGCAGTTTTCTCAAAACAAAACATGCTGTGGGTATAGCATTTTTTCAAGCAGTTTGTGGTGTTTTTCTCACCATAGACTTCCAATGCACCCAAATTTTTTTTTTACAATTTTTGCTGCATTTTTCCATATCACAAGTCAGAAAAGAACGTAATTTATCAGTATACACTTTTTTTTTTTTTACAAAAAAGCTACAAAAACTATGAAACAAACATGCAGGCTGAAAAAGCATGCAGTTTTTTAAGTGTTTTTTTTTTTAATCAAAATACACTCTATGCAAAATATAAGTGTGAAGGGGGCTTTAGGGTTCTGTTGGGTCTAGGTAAACCCAGCAACAACTACTGTTATCTCTGAAATCATGTGCACAGTCACATGACCATTGGAACCTAGAGTGATCGTACTCCATACACTGTTCATTGAGTAATGTGTACATGAAAACAAAGAAGACAGAGGCAATCAGGGGTGTAGCTAAGTTTGGCTCTAAGTTTTTTTCCTCCTTGCCTTCCCAGAGCCATAATTGTTTTATTTTTCCATCCTTATAGACATACTTCCTAGTGGTGTCATAGCTATGGCATAGTTGCCATAGAACCAAGTATAGAGCAGTTCTGCTCTGTATTGATCTCTATTGTATCAGTGATCTGAGGATTTAATTTTTCAACTATACTGCACAGTGAGTGATGTTAAAAATAAAAAACAATACTAGGTTTGCAGTATTTTCCTCACCCTGCCTTCCAAAAACGGATTTAAAACCGAAAAAGCCTTGTCCTCCAAAAAATGATACCAATAAAAACATTAACTCATCCCGCAAAAAAGTCCCTACACAGCTCTGTACACAGAAAAATAAAAAAGTTATGGCTCTCAGACTATGGCAATGCAAAAATGTGTTTTCCTTTTTGAATAAAAGGTTTTTTTTGTATGAAATTAGTAAAACATAAAAAATATACAAATTGGGGGGTGTTGCCTGGATGTGCAGAGAGTAGGACGCGAGTGAGAGTAGCTCCGTGGGGACCTCGCTCAAATCAGCACCAATAAGCCTAATTACCGCTGAAAACCGGACCGAACCGGGACTGGACCGGGACATAACCTGTCTGCCCTCAGTGGGCGAAGTTTCATTCAAATTCCCCGCTACTACGGGGAGCTTCTTCCCCCTCACCCCGGGGACCGCGCCCGGAAACAACAAAGTCACCGCCGGGCCCCGTGTGTGCGGGAGGGGCACCCCCCCGGGGACGCTCCCACCCTGCACCCGGGTAAACCCCCCTTGCCAAGGGGCGAGGGTAGCTTACCGGTCGCAGAACACAGGCCGGGGCCCCCGCCGGAACTGCCTACCTCCCGGCGCACTGACGGACGACCTGCTCCTTCCAAGGCCCTTGCTGACGTCAGGAGAGTTCCTGCACCCGCGGCAGACGGGCGACACAGAACTCCGGCGGCCTCTCCCGCCGACGCTCCTTCTCGGTGGTCTCCGGGGAAGTCGAGCGCGGGGGCCTGACCGCAATCCCCACACAGGGAACCACCCCCAACAAGGGAGGACCTCAGACGGGCCCCGCAAAAGAAACCTTAAAGTTTACTGGGGCTAAACGTTTACCTGCCTTTTTGGTCCTGCCTGGGCCATTTATCATTACAGCCCTCACTTCTCCCTGGTGCCATTTTACTCTGCTGGGGTGGCCCCATGAGGTCGCGGCCATCTTGAGACACCACAACAGCCCTGCACATGCTGGAACTCTGACCTAACCCTCTGCGCTCTTGTATTTTGTCCCCAAACTTTTCTCTGGAAACCCTCCCGCTGTTTTTGTCTTAAACCAAGGGCCCTCTAGGGAATACTCCCCCCCAATTTAAACCCATAACACCTACAATCAGTTCAAGCCCTCACATTTAAAGCCTGCTTTACCAAAACCCCTGCCTCCCCCTGTTTTTAACCCGCAAGAGATCCACCCCCCCTCAAGGGAAAAGGGAGTGTATAAGATTCTTAAACTGCCCCACGTGTAAACTTTCTCCATCATCTACACCAACCCGAGCTGTGGGTTACGGGACTGGTCCGAATGGGCGGCACCAGTAGGCGCAGAACCAGGGCAAAGCCGACCAAATTAACGGAGTTCTTCCCACAGTCATCCTCGCAGCCTTCCTCGGCGGAGAGACGTATAGCTTTTCCTCATCTCTCGTCTACTCCTCCTGCCTCAAACTCTACAGTTATGGATTCCCAAGACTCCACTAATCGCCTCCTTTCTACTGAAACAACATTACAGCGCCTCTTCGCGTCCTTCAGAGAAGACCTCCATCCGTTTCAAAAAAAAGACACAAATTCAGATCAATATAAAGGCCCTGTCTCCGAACCGCCACTTAGAAAAAAAATTGGGAATTTGCGCCTCAATAATCTCCTGAGGGATGCAAACCAGCTTAGAAGACGGGTCCAGAGACCTCTTCCAAACTTCAAGTTTTGGGGAAGACAGATCAGCAGGGAAATATACATTAGAGGTTTTCCTAATCAATCTCTCAAACCTCCTCCTACCTTTTCTCACGACCTAAAGGCCCGGGTGCTCCCCCCGATGAAAATCTCAAATCACTTGACGGTCCGACCGTATACACCGATTCCTAAGCCAAAAACCCTCCCCCCTCCACCCCCAGGACTTTAAAACAAAGTTCATTTTTTCCGCACGAAGGCGACTTCCCCGTATTCTCAGGGAAGAACCACACTGCCAAACGTTTCAGGGCATTTCTTTTTTCCGGACCTGTCCGCCGCACCATGCTAAACGAAAGGAGTTTTTCCCAAAATTTACCAAGATTCTTAGAGAGCACGGGATCAGCTATCACTGGGGTTTCCCAGTGAAACTAATTATCTCCAAGGACAACTGCACCGTGGTATGCCATAACCTGATGATGGCAAGGGAAGTACTCATCGCTTGGAACCTGCTCCAACCCCCGCCTCACACTCCACTGAAAGATCAACATTCTCGCCCGGAAGCGATCACCCCTCTATGGTCTGTTAAGCACCGCAGATCTGGTCCACCTCCCTATAGGGATTTTGCCCACGGCATCATTCTGGTCCCCCATCTCTCTCTCAGCTAAAGGCTCAATTCTCCGATTGTTTTTTGATTTTTTGCTGTTCGGTGATTGACCGCCCCTTGCTGTGTCCTACCAACGGACTTCATCCCCCGTGATCTTTTTTATTTCCACATGTTGGAAATACTGTTCAGCGTGTTTTCCATCTTGTTAATATGTTCGAGATTTTCTGTTATATTTGCCATTTGTGATTTTCTGGTCCTTTTGAATTTGCATCCTAGTGTCTCTCCAGTGATCACTGGCTTCGGTTGCGTTTGGGCCCCAGCACGCTCCCCCTTCAGTAGTCATGGGTACTAAAATATTATCTTTAAATGCTAATGGGCAAAACCCCCGCCTTTCAACGCTCGATGTTCGGGGGGGGACTGCTGAAGTCCAAGAAAGAATAATCGTGAAAAAAAACCATCTTAAAGACACAGACGTCCCTAGACTCAAACACAAGAAATTCCCTACCTCGTTTCACTCATCCTCCTCCCAAAAAAAAGCTGGTGTTTCAATCTTCGTGAAAGACTCGGTCTCTTTCTCAACTAAGAACGCAATTGTGGATAAAAATGGGAGATACATCATTCTCCAATGTTCTTTAAATTCTATTGAATTAACCCTAGTTGCTATTTATGCTCCTAACAAACGACAGCAACGATTTATCTCTAGGGTTCTGAACCAAGCCAAACAGCTACAGATGGGTAATCTAATCATCTGTTGCGATTTTAATGCAGTTATTGATCCGAGGCTGGATAAATCATATACCCCACGGAACCCACAGAGCCTGCAGTCATTCCTAAAAATAGAACAACTACATGACCCCTGGCGCTACTCGCACCCTAATGACTTAGATTTCACTTTCTTCTCAGCCCCCAACAATTCTTTTCCCAGAATAGACTTTTTTCTCACCAACAGACAAGCCCTAGCCAAGGTAGCTTCAACAGACATAGGATTTAGGACATGGTCGGATCACGCGCCTATATCCCTCACCCTACAGGACAGTCTCCCACCCCCGCCACACTCGCAGGGAAAGACGAAAATTTCCTTCTTAAATCGGACACATTTTTTTCAAGAAGTTAAGTCTTCATTACAAGAATACTTTAATCTAAATGCCACCTCAGCTTCCTCCCCAGCTATGCTATGGTGCGCCCATAAGGCGGTCATTAGGGGAGTACTGATTAAAATTGCGTCCAAAGAGAAGCGTAAAAGAGATAGGGAATTAGATAGCCTCTTGGAGAAAATCCAGGCCCAAGATGATTTAGCCAAGAAAGCGCCTCCCCGCGTAGGGGGCAGAGCTGTCGTCCAAAAAAAATAAGCTGAATCCAAGCTTAGTAAATAGAGCACCCGACGAACTCCAAAGTGGAATTTTTATTCCAAGGAACCGCCGGGGAAATTTTTGGGCGAAGAGAGTCAAGCACATTCAACCCAATCTAGAATCACTTTTCTGTCATCTGGCAACCAGAAGGTTTTTTTGGACCCCCACATAATGGCTCTTTTGCCCACTATTACAGATCCCTTTACAACCTCAAAGATGCCCCCCTCCCCCTGCGTTTCCCCCCCAAAACCCACTCAACTTTTCTTAAAAAAAAACTACAACTTCCTAAAGAAACTAAAGAAAATTTGGAGATTCAAATCCCCTTTTTCACAACGGGAATTAGAAGATACATTCGCCAACAAAGCTTAAAAAATCCCCAGGCCCTGATGGCCTAAACAATGAAAATATAACTTTTTTCTTCCCCCTATCCCCGCACTTACTTAGCACTTTCAACTCTTTTATCTTAGACAACATCCCTCCGGCAGAAATGCTTTCGGCTACAATTGTCACGATTCCTAAACCAGGGAAGCCGCAAGACTTGATCACAAACTAGAGGCCTATATCCCTCCTTAATTGTGACATCAAGCTATTCTCGAAAATTCTCGCTAATAGAATTAATGTTATTCTCCCATCACTGATAACCCGGATCAAGTGGGGTTTGGGCAAATTTTTGCAGACAAGAGAGGGATCGAAAAGGGGCTTGATGTCCTACAAATTAAAAATTTGGAAAATAGGACCCGGTGGGGTTTTTCCCCCGTTTGGAGGAGAAAAACCTTGCCATTAAATGGACATACAGAAAGAGGCCTGGTCAAGTTTTTATTTTTTGGTAATATACTACATCTATTTTTGCACTTTACTCCGGTCCCCTGGCAAGCTCTCCTCAGGCTTCCACCCCCACCTTCAACATCATCCATGGAACCCGTCAGGGCTGCCCTTTATCGCCCCTAATTTTTAATCTATGTATTGAACCCCTAGCGGAAACGATCCGACAATCTCCATGCATTGTAGGCATACCAATAGGTGGTCAGGATCATAAAACTACTTAAAACGCGGGGGAAATTTCCCGATTAGGTGGGGGGCCCAGAAACCCAATCCAAGCTCACTGGAAATCCGGGGGACCCATCAAAAGTTTCCTATTATAGGTTAAATATCTCCAAGTCCATGCTTCTATCACTAAACTGCTCCCAGGTGAGCCGTACAGCCCTCTCTAAATATGAACTAGACTGCTCGAAGCCCTTCATTATGTATTTAGGCATTAAAATATTCCCGGACCTCGCGGAGACCATTGAGGTTAATTGGAGTGACCTCCATGCGGTCCTTTCTACTGACATTACCAAAATGCAACACACTCCCCTATCATGGATTGCTCGAATTAATCTAGTCAAGATGTTGCTCCTACCGAAATTTCTTTACATAGCGAGAGCCCTTCTTTTTACTATACCAAATTTGTTATTAAACAAACTCCAATCCTTACTACTACGTTTTATTTGGAACGCCAGGAAACCTAGATTTTTGAACAATACCCACTTACGGAAACAATTTTGGGGCTGGGTTCCCCCAACCTGAAATTTTACAAACTTTTTCCCCCAATCCTAGAACCAGTGGTTCACCTCTGGTCTTCTCCCCCTCTACACCATTGGGCAAACATAGAGAACCATGCAGTTTCGTCAGGTTCTATTAAAGACCACCTACTAGCAATATTGCAGGGCTTTCCACCCTTCCCTATCTCTCATTACAGATTGTCGACGATCCAACACCTGATCCCCGTTTGGCACCAAGGTATAGCTAAGACTCGGGTGATCTCGGTCGATAAAGATGCTTGTCCCTTATCGATGCTATTTGGCGTAATTCCGGATATACCCTTAAATCAGTGGATTGACAAAGGGATTTGGTTAATTGGAGATCTATTTACTGATAGAATTTTTAGATCCTTTGAAGACCTTTCCCGTGCATACGGGATTCCCAGATCCCACTTTTTTGTATACCTCCAAATTCGTCACGCAATCAATGCCATTCCTCACCCCCCTGGACGAAGGATCAAAACCCCATTCTCTCATTTTCTCCTCTCCTCTGATAGACAAACCAAGGGCCTATCTGCAGCCTATTCCACCCTCTCGGAACAAAACCAAGACACCAAATTAGAATACATGATAAAGTGGGAATCGGAACTCTCTAAGACATTCTCGGTGGAGGACTGGCAGCAGGCCGCAGCCTCGATTCCTAAACACTCCAACTGCATCAACCACACAGAGCTAGCTAGGAAAATACACTTCAGGTGGTATCTCACCCCATTCGGGGGGGCCCACAGTTTCCAGCTCCTCTGGGTGTGCTGGAGAGGGTGGGTCACGGCTCCCTGTCCCATATGTGGTGGGCTTGTCCGGTGGTTAGGGGACTCTGGGAGGAAGTCGAGAGACTGATCCAGGATCTTTACCACTCTGGTTTCCTACTTACCCAGGAAATGGCCTTATTAGACTTGCTCACTTGGGAAATTCCCATTACACACCAAACGGTTGTACAGCATATCCTCATAGCAACCCGCCTCACCATAGCTCACCATTGGAAATCCACCTCCCCCTTACCCTTTAGGGAGATCATCATGAGAATCAACTCTCAATTTCACAACGAAACGTCCTTAGCTATTCCCCCACATTTAGTGGCTAATAGAAAGTCCAGATGGAGGGTCTGGATAGACTCACCACACATGTTAAAAGCATGAGTCTCACAGTCCCACTTTATCACAAGGTTAGGTCCAATTGGCCCACTGACTAAAAATTTGGCTCTACCTACCTCAATGTCTTTGTTTAATCCCCACAGAACTTATTTTTTTTTAAATTAACTGGCATACTTGTTTTTGTTTTGTTTGTTAAAATTTTTCTCTTTTTTTTCTTTTACTTAAAATTTTTATTGCTTGTCAATCTATGAAACTTGAATAAAAAACTTCAATGATTTAAAAAAAAAAAAAAATATATAAAAAAAAAAAATACAAATTGGGGGGACCGCTGTAACGTTAACCTCTAAAAAAACTGGGATGTCATTTATGCTGCACAGTGACCACTGTAGAAAATAAAAAATACTACCAGGATTGTTGTAATTTGTTCAAACGTCTCACAAAAACCTTAATGAAAAGGGATCAAAGTGTCATATGCACCCCTAATTATCAAAGAAAACTCAAATCATCCTCAAAAAACAAGCCCTATTTACTCGTAACAAAAAAATAAAAAAACAAAGGGAGCAACTATAAGACCTAAAAAAACAATTTTTTTAATAAACACATTTCTATTGTGTAAAAGTAATAAAACATAAAAATTATGTAAAGTTTATATCTTTGCAATAATACTGCATGGCAAAGTTATTATGTCACTTATGCCACATGGCGAACACTTTAAAATTGAAGCACAAGAAAAATGGCGGAACTGCATTTTTCATGGTCCAATGCTAAAAAAGCTATGCAACACATGTCACCCAAAATCACAGTGCCCCCTAAAATCCATAGGGGTTTGAATCCAAAATGGGGGTGAATTCCGAAATTTTTTCACCCGTTCTGGTACTTTTGGGGGGTTTGCAAATCAAGGGGCACCCACCAAAATCTGTGTTTTTTCAAAAAAACCCAAAAACCGCTCCCCCATTTTACATCCTGCCATCCCCCAAACAGTATTTAAACCCACATAAGGGGATTGCTGAACTGGGGAAAAGATTGCGCAACAAAATTTGAGGTGCTTTTTTTTTCCCCTTGCCTGCGTATGTATGAGTGAGAAAACCCCAATCACCCTGACAGCAGCTATTCAATCACTCCCCCTGCAATTGGTATCTCACAACAGATTGGGTAAGGATCTCCTGACATACAAAGTGAAAAATAAAACCTTTCCCCCCTAAAACTAAGATAAAACCTCTGGGTTTTCTAATACATGTATTTGAGAAAAATTTTTCTTTCATCTCTATCAAGTTGTTTGTTTTTTGTGGAGGGGATAGGTGCCTTGAGCAAGGCGCTGCTGGTCTTAAAATTTTTAGGGGAAAGGGCCTTTTATTTTTTAAAAATTGAAACAAATTGCACTAGGTCTTATTTTTGGGGGATGTCTTATTTTCAGGGAAACACGTATGTAAACATGTTAGGGGAGAATGTAAGGGTATTAGTCATGACCTCAAAATGTTGGGTGGGGCAAAAAGATAGATGCAAATTACTCAGAGACATTAACAACATAATGGTTGATAAAGATCGACAGTGTAGTAAATTTAAGGTTTAGTTCAACTTTCCTCCATATTTGGAAATTCATACATATTTACAAAATGCAACTTTATTTTATTGGGTTTAGTTAGATTTTTTTTGCAAAAAATTTTGACTTAAAGGGGGTTTTGCCCCATCCATTTCATAAGCCCATGGCTTAGAAGGGGGCCCCTGTTGATTTGTTTTTAATTGCATTTCATGTGATACACAGGTGACATCACCATGCCTTTTCCCCTCTGATCAAAAGAAAGGTCTGTTTATGTAAAGCATTCTGATAACAAGAGGAAAGTTTTTCCTCCAGCACAAGGTCCTAAGTTTTAAATCCCTCAGGGAAACCCAAAACCTTTTGTTTTTTTTTTTTCTCTTTATCAATGCACAAACCTCATTGAGGTTTCCTTTTTTTTTTTATTTTTACTGTTTGATAATTATAAGGAGGGACGAGGACGGGTTTGGGAAGCACTCCGGGGGTTGCTGCCTTTTTTTTTTTTTTTTTAAAAAAGGAGGGGTTAGTTGACCCGGAGGGGGAAACCCTTAAGCTGCTTATCCCCCGGAGACGAACCCGTAAATAATGCAACCAAATAAAGGAGCAGCAAAAAAAAAAAACGGTGCCCGAGTTTTTAATAATAAAAATGGTGAAAAATTTTGGTTTCTTCCCTTTGGCAAGCTTCCCACGCAATTTTAAAATTTGTTTGGAAAACCCCTTTAAGGAAAAAACTACAATTTTTTTAATAATTTAAAGCTGGGTAAATTTTTTAAAAAGGGTTCATTACTTTTTTTTTTTCAACTTATCAATATAGAAGCCTACCAAAAGGGATTAAAAAAAATCTTGTTAATTTTAAGAAAATTTACCAAAACATTTAAAAGTTTGGGTTTTATTTAGTCTGATGTTTTCCCCAAGTTTTATTTTCTTCTTGCTACCTTTTTAATTTTTTTTTCAATAAAAAATGGGGTTTAATTTTTAATTTAGTTAAAATGAACATATACTTTTGGGATTTTTTTTCCCCAGTGCAGTTTTTTCCAAAAACTGTTTAACTGGTTTTAAAACTTTCCTTTATAAAAAAGATTGAATGTGACGCCGATCGCTGGTATTTAAAACTTGCGGGGTTTCTTACGCAGGATTATGCCTGTCAACAGAACGGACATCTAGTAAACCCCATGGGTATGAGCGTGGCTGCCCAAAGGGGGGCAAAATTTAGTGAAAGAGGAAGAAACCCGCACTCCGTCTAAAATTTGTTTTTATTGTCCGTATTGAAAAAGGCCCCTCTAAGGGGTTAAATTTTTAGAGTTAAATTTTGTTCTGGCCCGTATAGCCCAGAAAATGGCTATATAAAAAGTTTTCAACACATAAAGTTAGGAATGGGGATCGCCTATGTTTTTTCCAATCACTTTCTGTACCCTTTTGTTAAATTTTAAGTAAATGAAAAGGACCATGGGCATTTAAAAGTATGGAATAAAGGGTGAAGGGGTTTAAAAGGGTTATCTCCAATTACTTTCTAGAAAATTATTTCCCTTTAAAAAACCCCGTGACCACCGTGGGTCCCGGGAAAATTTTCAGAAACCCTTTTAAAAATTTTTTACTCTGTTTTATTTCAGGGCCCTTTGGGAAGATCAAAAAGTTAATTTTTTTTGGTGATTAATGTAACTTGTACCCCCTCTTAAAAGAAGAAAAAAGAAATTTTAGATTTTTTTTGCAAATTTATTAAACAAGAAAAATAAAATTTAAGGGGCCATAATTTTAGCCTTTGTTCAGTATTGATTAGAAGCACCTTTTTGAATTTTCAGATGAGTCTTTTGGGAATGATGCAACAAGTTTTTTCACCCCTGGTTTGGGGACCTCGCATTCTTCATTGAGACCTCTCCAGTTCCTCAGGTTGGATGGTAAAAAATTGGTGGACACCTTTTAAGCCCCAGAGATGTCAATTGGGTTTTGGTCGGGCTCTTGTGGGCCAGTCGAATGGTCACAGAGTTGTTCTGAACAGCTTTGTTATTTTAGCTTGTCTTAGGGCCCTTGTTTGTTGGAAGATGAACCTTGGGCCCCGCTTGGGTCCAAGGTCTAGAAGGGTTTTATCCGGATATCTCGTATGGGCTTCACTTTCCCTTTCAATTGCAACCCGTCCCCCTTCCCCTGCAGCTGAAAAACACCCCATAGATGATGCTGCCCCCAAATGTTTCATGTTGGATTGTTTTGGGCAGTGATGAGAGGGGCCCTGGTTTTCTCCACCTTTTTTCCGCTTGGGTTTTAAAAAAAAAGTAAAAAAAAAACAAAGGGGGGGGGCATGGGAAAAAGGGGGGGGGGGGGGGGGGGGGGGGGGGGGGGGGGGGTGGTTGGGATGGGGGGGGCTGCAGTGATATTTGATTTTGTGCAATTTTCTCCCATCCCCCTACGCTCTCGGGGCTCAGTCACAGTGTCTTGGGGCCTTTTTTACCTCTCTCACCAAGGCTCTCTCCACATTTTTTAGTTTGGGGGGGTTGGGGGTTGCCCAAAAACTTCTTCCATTTAAGGATTAGGGAGGCCCCTGTGCTTTTGGGAAACCCTTGGTGCTGCAAAAAATTCTTTTGAAACCCTTGGCCCAGTTGTCCTTGCCAAAGTCTCTCTCTAAAGTCCGGGCGTTCCTTAGACCTCATGATTCTCATGTTTCTGACAGCATGTGAGCGTTTCTCAACTCCAGTCCTCAAGACACACAACAGGGCAAGTTTTAGGTTTCCCAGCTTGTCAGGTGATTTCTCATTGTCAGTGCTTCGCACAGGTGATCTTTTTGTCAGGGATTTGTGGGAGACCCCGAAAAAAGACCTGTGGGGTTTTAGGACTGGGTTGAGAAACACTTCTTATATAGACGGTGTGTGCCTTTTTAAACAGTCAATCGTTTAATAAATACGCTGGACTCCCCAAAGAGGTTTGAACCCCTCTTCAGGATCAAAGGAAATAAACAGCACATAATTAAATATGTGTCACAGCAAAGGGGTTTAATATTAAGAATGTGAATTTTTTCATTTTTCTTGTTTAATAAATTTGCAACAAATATCTACATTTCTGTTTTTTTCTTTCAAGATGGGGTGCAGAGTGTACATTAATGAAAAAAAAAGAACTTTTTTGATCTTAGCAAATTGCTGCAATGAAACAAAGAGTATACAATGTAAAGGGGTCTGAATACTTTCTGTACCCACTGCAAGTAAATGTTACAGTGGCACTCAGGTCTGTACATGTCCTATCTCACTGTCTATGTAATGAACAGGACACAGTGCATGGGACATTGTATGAATAAAACACATACAACCTTGAGATCCCCTTTAAGAATATGGTGATATATACTTAAGGTACCATAATACATTGCCTTGAAGGGGTTGTCCACTTTCTAATGTTTAGATTTATTATGTATGTAATAGGAAAACATAAATTTTTCTAAGATACATGTATGAAAAATATTACTATACCTTTTTTATACAAAGAAAAGTGAGAAGCTGGTAGAAGATGAAAATTTTCAGCCTAGGAGGGACACAAAACACCCATATAAAAAAACGCAAATGAAAAGTACCCAAAGAGTTGACAAATTCTACTTCTCAAAGAATGTGAGCTGCAGAGCTTATTTTTTATGTAAATTTTGCAACTTTATTTGCATAAGAGGAAGAGGCCTTCCTGGCAGATAGCATCTATTGCCAATTGCTGCTGCTGGAAAACAATTGGATTAGTTATATACAGTAAATATAGACCAATTCTTGCTTTGTTGTCACTGATGAAAAGACTAGTTATACAGTTGTAAGTCAAACACATGCACTGTATAATGGTTGCAATATATTGTCATAATCCATTGTATAGATGTTTGTAGACAGAGTTACAAGAAAGTGTAAGTAAATCATATCCAATCATATACTTGCATTTCTGTATTGAATAGTAATAAAATGGGGTCTGGGTGTTACAGTGGGTTGCAAAAGTATTCATACCCCTTGAACTGTTCCTCATTTTTAAACGTTACGGCCACAAACTTAAATGTATTTTAATGATATTTTAACACAGAGTACCACAAAGTAGCAAGTGCTTGTGAAATATAAAGAAAATTATATATGCTTTTCCAAACTTTTGCAAGTTGGAAAACTGAAAAGTGTGGTGTGCATATGTATTCAGTCCCTGTACTCCAATACTCATAAATAAAACCCAGTGTGACCAATTGCCTTTAGAAGTCACCTGATCAACAAATCTGTCCAGCTCTATGTAATTTATTTGCAATATAACTATTTTTTTTGTAAAAGGCCTCAGAGGTTTGATAGAGAACTTTAGTGAACAAACAGCATTATCAAAGCCAAGGAACATATCAGAAAGTTCAGGGATAAAATTGTAGCAAAGTGTATTGCAGGGTTAGGTTTTACAAAATAGTCCGAGCTCTGAATATCTCATGGAGCACTGTTCAATTCATCATCCATAAATGGAAGGAGTATGGCACAACTGCTAACCTAGCAAGACATGGTTGTTCATTTAAACTGAGAGTCCAGACAAGGAGAGCACGGATTACATAAGACAACTATTAGTTGCATATACCACATATATGGCCTTTATAGAAAAGTATCAAAAAGAAAGCTCTTCTCGAAAGCAAACTATAAGAAGTTATATTTGCAGTTGACAAAAAGCTATGAAGGGGACACAGAAAGCATGTGGAAGAAGGTGCTTTGGTCAGATGAGACCAAAATGTAACTTTTTGCCTAATGCTATGTGCAGAGAAAAGCCAACACTACACATCACCCTGAACACATCATTCCCACCGTGAAGCATGGTGGTGGCAGTATCACGCTGGGGCAGGCTTTGCTTCAGCAGGGACAGGGAAGCTGGTCAGAGTTGATAGGAAGATGGATGGAGCTAAATACAGGGCATTCCTGGAGGAAAACCTGTTAGAGGCTCCAAAAGACTTGAGACTGGGGCGTAGGTTCACCTTCAATGACAATAATCCTAAACATACAGCCAAAGCTACAATGGAATGGTTTATATCAAAGTATATTCATGTGTTAAAATGGCCCAGTCAAAGCCCAGACCTAAATCTAAATCCCATTGAGAGTCTGTGGAAGGACTTGAAAATTGTTGTTCACAACCAATCTGACTGAGCTAGAGCTATTTTGCAAAAGATAATGGGCAAAAATTCCAGCCTCTAGATGTGCAAAGTTGATAGAGACACCCCCAACAGACTTGCAGCTGTCACTGCAGCTTAAGGTGGTCCTACAAAGTACTAACTCATGGAGACTGAATACACTTCACAAATATTTGCTACTTTGTGATTCTCTATCACATAAAATATCAACAAAATGCATTTAAGTTTGTGGCTGTAACATTTGAAATTAGAAAAAGTTCAAGGGCTATGAATACTTTTGCAACTCACTGTAAGTTATAGATAAAATTTAACTCAACTATTGGCACACAAACACTCATTCATGTCTTTATTGAGCAGATTTTTCTCCAGTACATGGAGAAAAAGTAAGTTAATCTTTGACTTTAATAACCTCCATTCTTCTTTTTTTTTTTTTGTGAGTATTCTTTAGTTGATTTTTGTGTGTACTTTGTGTAATTGTTTTGTTGGATCACCTAGTATCTCTACAGCTTGAGGGCATGCTATGCTATGCTGCCCTTACATTCTCATTTAAAATGTATAGATATACCTTTGAGTTCATTGTCCTTTAAAGGGGTTTAGGAGCGTTGCACGGGTCCTAAAACATTTGGGGGCCCTCTGTATTACATTTTGTTCAGGGCTGGGTTTACACAGCATTTTTTATGGCACAGTGCAAACTGTGACATGTATTTTTACAGATAAAAAATGCATGTTTCTGTCACCTATTTTGCGTGTATTTAACATAGACATCGTCCATCACCTCAGCAGTTTTCTGTGTAATGAAAGTCAGCACTGACAAAATCGTCTTTTCAAAATCAATTATTTATATATGATGGTGTGATATCTTTAAACAATACAGTCACTAAATAATACAACTGTACATGGAGCAAATATATCATCCGTATTACCATAATACTGTTACTAAAAAAAATCCAACAATACCAAGACTGTCAATCCCAATTATACCACACCTTAGGACCAAATGATACCGCCAGTCCATGATCACATGTGACCATCACATAGGGCGACATGCATAAAAATTTAGCGTGTGAACGCCAAATTTCATGCGCATAATACTGGCACAGAATGCACCTGATTTATGAACCTGCTCTACAGCCGGTCATTAATCAGGCGCATTCTAGCGCTTGTACGACAGTTCTGGCTCAGGTATACCACTATGAAAGTAGTGTACCTGTTCCAACTGTAATGCACCTAGAAGTGCCATAGCGAAGCTATAAATATGTAGCTTCGCTACGGTTCTAGTGTGCCCCACCTCCGGCACTCCCCACGAGATCGGGTGGATTATATAGTGCCGCAGGTGCTATGTAATGCGCCTCAGAGTGGCGTGTGGGCGATTTATACATGTATCGAACGGGGCTGCGCTGGATATCGGGCTGAAAAGATGCCAGATATCTAGCGCAGCCCCGTTCATACATGTCACCCATAATGTCTACCAGTTGTACACGGGCTCTGCAGACATATAAGCAATTATGGTGCAGTTGCAGCCAGTGACTCACAAGTGACATCTTCTCTGATCGGAGTGGTCTTCTTTGCCTTATTTTTTTCCTTTCGGCCTGGACCGCCACAATGACTAGCCAACTCATCCACAGAATCTTAGAATCCTCCCTTTTCCAACAGCTCCGTTACCTGTTCCTGATGAGGATGAAAGGTGGGGGCTGTATTTTGAAGGAGGGGAGGTACAGGCTATAGTTTACAGGCACAATTTCCTGGGGAAAAGAAAGAGGACCAACCTCTTGGAGGATGTGCTGTGGCTGTTGCTATCATAGGTATTGATGGCATGTCATAGCAAATGCCATCATTGTTAGACAGGAGAATGGAGAAGTGACTGCTTAAGCTCATCCATTCTCCATTCGTTTCAAAGGTACTTCCAAGTACAGTTGAATGCAAACGCTCGGTTGTACTCGGAGCTCCCACTGAAAAGTCGCACTCGCACAATAATTTATCTACTCAGGATGGGGAGTTTGGGAGCCCTTTCTGGAGATAGGTGTGAGTTCCACCTGTGGGACCTGCAAATATCTGACATTGTGGGTATATCCTATCCATATGCAATCAATGTCTATGATAGCAAAATCCCTTTAATGATTGTAAGGCATCCAGGGTCGAAGACACAAAGCAGCTTCAAACCATGATGCCTCCTTCAATACACAAATTTGGCACTAGAGCCTGTTAAAAAAAAAAATTAGAACATTTAAACTGCATCACTGCTAATTTTTCTACATGTATAAAAAGGAGGCTTTTGGTGCATAATTTGGTCAAATTGCATATGCCCACCTACCGCATCAAGGTAACCTCATCATGTGGGTCCTTAATTCTAATGCCTCTCAGTGGGACAAATCTGGCATACATTCAGGGCAACAGACACTGATAAGGACCTCAGGCAGGCAGATGGGGAAAGTGCATGACATGGTAATATTTGCCCTTTTTCCGAGATGCTCTTTTCATCATGCTTCATAGCTTTAATGAGATTTTGGTGTTGAAGTGCTACGTTTTTTACTGTGGTGTACTAAAAATTTCCACTTTTGTCCATATGCCCATAGAACATTTTACCAGAAGCATTGTGAACCATCCAGGTGGTCTCAGAAAAACTTGATACAGGTCACACTGTTTTGGGGAACTTTTTAGCACAAATGTACAATGCTAGGTTTGGAGGATAAAGAACATTACACATCATCACCAAAACCTTACCCCAACGGAAGCAGAGTGGAAAGAAAATTATGGGTTGGAGCTGTTGTTCTGCTGCAGAGCCTCGAAACTTTGCAATCATTTAAAGGGGTTTTGCCATGATCTAATGTTGACATGTGATCCTCCAAAATGGGTATTTAATCACTTTTCTAAATATATGTCATTAAAAAAAGTGAAGCCTGTGAGATCTACAGCCTTCCTTACATGCCCTTAGTTTCCTAACAGTTTACATTAGATACGACCAGGAGCTGATCTGGCCGCGCACTGGTTTGCACTTCTTATCTGATGGCAGGGAACATGAAGGAGCTTTGAAGACTGGGGAGAAAAGATCCTGTGTCTTTTGTATAGAGAATCCACTGGTTGTAATGTAAGTAAACATGCAGACGCTCCCTGCTCAGCCCTCCTACCCCCCCTGCATCAGTTTGTGAACAAATGAAAGAAGGCTGCCTGCTCAGAGCTCATCTTCTCTCCTGAGCAGATAAGAGGGAGAAACAAATACAATACACAAAACAGTTATCCTCTGTGGATTAGCCAAACAATGTTTGCTCAACTACAGAGAGTGAGTATCAGGAACATGCATGGGAGGTGGAGCGATGACATCACAGAGGAGATACTTGTTTTTTTAAACACAGAAACACAACGTCCCTTTTTTCAAGCCTCAAGAGGGGAGTAACAGCCTGTTAGGTAAGGAACTTACTTCTTGGCAAAACCCTTTAAGGATAAATGAATTCAGAGGTGTATCAAAACTTTTTAAATGATAATGTAAGGGATTGAGCTCATGACCTCAAGATAAAAAGGTCTGTTGTACAAAAACACATAGATCCAAATTAGACAGTTAAACAAACAATAGAATGGTTAAAAAAAGAGAGGATCTACAGGTTGTTAATTTTAACTTTAAATTCACTTTTCCCCATAACCTAGATATTCATAGATGTCTGCAAACTGTGCAAATTGATTGGTTTGAGTTGTGGTATTTTATAATTGTAATGAAATAAAAAAAAATTCAGCCATTATATTTAACATGTTTAAAGGGGTTTTACCATGAATGAAAAAGATGGCCGAAACTCACAGCACAGACTAGAGAGCTGGCTGCACTTACAGTACACAATTACTCTCCATTCTGTTCTATGGGAGTACCGTGTACAGCCAAAGGTTGCATTTGGCTCTGTTTGGAACTCCCATAGAACAGAATGGAGAGCTGTGTGCAAGCGGGACCGGCTCTCTAGTCTGCGCTGTTAACTTCAGGGGCCTGTTCCCAGAGGTGGGATCCACAACCATCAGACAATGATGACATAATCTAGCAATATGCCATCATTGTCTATCGTGGTAGAAGCCCTTTAAGTAACCTGTTGAATTTTACATGTAGAAAATTCTTTGCCCTTTGACAGTCTGATATTCCCTTACTTCTCGTTTTCTTCTTGTTACTTCCCCATTTGCTTTATTGTACATGTGCAATAAGAAGTGCTGTCTGTTTAATCTAAACACAGTAAACATTAAAAGTGAGCAAGTTTACACAAATTAACTATTTCCAGTACTTCAGTCCTATTTTTTAAAGCATTTTAAAAGGAAATTTTAAAGGAGATATCTCGTCAAGACAAACCCTTTCAGACGGGAAATCCTATAGCTGATAACTAAAAATCTGGTTTCTCACATCCAACCGCAGATTATCCTGGGAAAAATTTCAATTAGCAGATCTTTTCCCCTAAAGACCTTCCTCTGTGACATGTGGCTAGACATGTAAAAATGTATTGACAAAGGCTCCTGTGTGAGCTGAAATATTGCGCAGGTGAATAATTACTTTGATTTCTCTGGGAGTGCTGCTTGAATCTAATTTTTTAAATTTTTTTATAAAAAAGTATTGTCTTTTTAGACAACTCCTCTAAGGTAACCAATATTACAAATGAATAGATAATTACATAGTTCTGTGAATGTATTTCCTTAATCACTGAAAGTCCATAAAAAAGAACACTCCATGTCAGTATGGTCCCTACCATTATACTGGAAACACATATGTATGTCTATTTATTTTATTTCAACCCTGTGCATGAGTTCTTGCTGCTGAATCCCCCGGTAGGGAAGTCAAAAATCCACACTGCCCTAGACAAAGTATTACCGGGGGGCGGGGCGGGGGGATTTATACAGTCCTCCTCATCATGAGACCAAGACAACACATTACAATTGATCAACAGTACCCTGCTATTGTGAGACTTCAAGCAGTATGCTCTCAGACGGAGGTGGCCACTGAGCTTAGATTGTTAGAGTGTCATCAGCAGGTTACAACACACAGACTGGAAGAATCACAGAAAGGCAAAGAAGTGGACGTCCTTTGGCTACATCACACGCTGATGACCGCTTCATTGTATATAATGTCCTGAGCAACTGAATGTTGAATGCCACACAACTCCAGGCAAATTTAAGGAAGGTGAGAGGCAACTAACTGTCATGTCAGACCATTCGCAACCATTTACATCAGCATGGTCTGTGTGCTAAACGATCAGCAAGGGTACCTCACCGGTACCTGACCTGGCTGTTGCATGGCGCTCTCCTTGCCGTCTCCAACATCATTGGCGGCCATCATTTCTGCTCAGTGTTAACTGACTTTCATCCCTGAACAGCACTGAGGACCACTGGTTCCTCATCCAGGGTTGATTAATCCCTGCCCCATCTGACAAGATATTTGGTTGCCTCTTACCTCCCTTAAATGTGCCGTGAGTTGTGTGATATTCATCACCATTTGATTCCACGGGCCATTGTTTACAATGAAGTAATGTGTGTGATGTATCCAAAGAACGTCCACTTCTTTGCCTTTCTGTGACTCTTCCAGTCTCTCTGTATCTCTGTTGCAACCTGCTTATGACTCTCTGTGACACTCTAAGATCAGTGGCCACTTCCGTCTAAGAGGATCCTGCTTGAAGCCTCACAATGGTGATGTACTGCTGATCAATTGTAAGGTGTTGTCTTGGTCTCATAATGTCAAAATGTGAACAGCATAATGAGGAGGACTGTTTAATCCCCGAATCGCCCAATAAATTTAGAGGATCAATTTCAATTGGGATTTAAACACCTGTTGTGAACTTTGCCATTAAGCTCCTTATTAGAGATCAAAAGAAATTTTATGTTCGTCCTGAAATTTCAACCAAAAGCTATATATCTCTAACGTTTTGTGGGTAGTGTGTATTTGGCTTACTATCTAGATTAGGAATTGTTAACTTTGAGACATACTAGATTTATATATCTTTGTTTTGTGAATGAGGATGTTCTTATTCATTGAGAGAATACTGTGATCTTCGAAATGGTTAGAAATGACAATGTATTAGACAATTTTGGCAAAACATTTAGGCGAGGTTCACACGGCTCATCGACGCCCGCGGATTTCGCCCGCAATTATGTCATGTGTACGGGGCGGGGCGGGGGCGGCAGCTCGCCGGCCTCATAGACATCCATTATCCACGGCGCGTATCCCGCCGGAATAATGTGCATGTCACTTTCTCCCCGTATTCGCCGAATGGGGAGGGGAGACGGAATCCATAGTTCTCTATGAGAACTGTGGATTACCGTAATGGCGGGCATGGATTACAGCCGTACTGCAGCGCAGTACAGCGCGCAATAAGGCTGAAATCCGTGCCAGAAATAAGCCGTGTGAACAAGGCCTTATGGTATTTTTTCTTTCTTCCTAAAATGATTAGCTACACATTCCATTTTTACGTTTCTTACTTTCCAGTGTTGTGGGAGAAGTCTAAGAAGGCAGCTTGATAGAAACCTTACTTTTCATAAAATGGTGGCTTGGATGATTGCTTTGCATACAGGTTGGTATGAAAAATTATTTGGATATTAAATTGTTTGTTTTAAATGGTTTACAGGTTATAATATATTCATATGTCATATATAAACCTAAAGATAAAAAATGATGAATAACTTTCATTAGCATTTAGGCTTTGATTGCCAGTCTCATAGTGTCATATTTTGGCCTCTGCTATAATTCAAAGTATGTACTGTAGTGTACTGTATTTTTAAAACTCCCACACCATTTACGCTTATGTTTTGACAATGGTGGAAAGAAACTGCAGCAGTGAAAATAGTAAGAAATTAGTAAGAAATTAATTAGAATAAAGTTCAATCCTATTTAGGTTAAAACAGTATTAAAATGTGACATTTACTTTAAATGGCCAGTAACCTTTCAACAAACTTTGTGAAAATCAGTAGTACAGTAAAATATAAGAAACTTTAATACAGTGACCACTTAAGACACATCTCCGACACATGTGATTGACTGGATGATCCAAGCAATTATGAACATTTTACATGACCCAATAAACCTCCTATCCACAAAATGGAAAGTAATTTACAGTTTCCAGTAGCTCTTTCTGACTGTCATGTGTAAGGACTTGCTTTAAAGGAGTTGTCTCATTAATAGCTTTCAGCCTCTGTCTGTGAATGGGAGTTGAATTGAGGGGCGTGCTAGCTTCTCTGCCTCTTCCCCCCTCCCTCTTCCCCCCTCCCCTCAGCACACAGGCAGCTATCTGCCCATAACTTCTATACAGCAGGGGGGGGGCAGGGGGATTGCTGCCAGAGTTAACCCTGTGTGTGCCTGCCTAGAGAGGTCTATGATTGCTAATAGCAGAACAGAGGGGCTGCAAGTGTTCCTATACCCTCTGCTTAGCTTACATATCTCCACATCTCCAGCAACAACAAACAAACCCTCTCAGAACAGAGGCAGGGAAGCTGCAAAGTGTTACTCAGGATGTGTCCCTAGTACAGCACAGCATGAACTGTTCACAAGCCTCCCTGATCTGTATAGTATTATTATAGTTACAGCTCCACAGACATCATGATTATAGTAACACACAGGGTCACTGCTGTCACATCTATTGATCAGCCTAATCTCTGCTCAATCTGTGTAGAGAGCAGGAGGAAGCAGGCACACACAGGGTTAATCCAGGCAGCATGGACATAGAAGCCAGAGTCCTCCCTCCTCCTCCCTCCACTACAGAAGCATTCTGTGCAGGAGGGGCTCTCTGCTCCGACCTGTCTTCAAAGGTGATGAGTCATTCAGACCTGACAGCCAGTAAGATAAGGATCAACAGGTCGGCTGCTATAGAGATTTGAGAAGCTGATGCACTCCTATGAACAGGGCTAGCTCAAAATCAGAAGGACATAAGTAATGAACATATATTGCAAGTCTGCTTGTTTTTTAAAGATCTTTTAATTAAAACCCAATCATTGTAGCGAGACAACCCCTTTAAATGTATTAACTACCTGCTTAATTTTCTTTAATCCTTATTTTGTATAATGTTGGGGGATATTTTGGGGGCTTCAGAACCAATGACGAATTTTCCATAGAGTGATGGATTTAACATACAGTGATTGTCTGGTACCAGATTAATATTTTCCTTCACTTCCCCTCCCTCCTAATTTATTATTCACTCTGAAAAAATGCTAAAAGCCCATTTTGAGAGACAGATTGTTATTGCACTGAGGGGATGGATTAGGTTACATGTTGCTCATAGATACCTATTAAGAAAGGACAGGGATTGAGCTGCAGAGTGAGACAGAATTGGAGAAACACACAGACTCTGCTGAAGCTCTAGTGAACACTTCAGTGCTTGATTGACACTGTTGTATATTGTTACATACTGTCTTCCATGCTGCTGCTACTTTGAGGGTATGCTATAGAGAGGTAGGCTAACATGATCTAGCAAAGGGTCAATTGAAAATTGGATATGGAGCCTCCAGAAGGAAAACTAGTAAAAATATGCATTACACAAAAATATCTGTTTAATGGGAAGCTGTATGACAAAGCTACTAAAGCTCTAAGGCTGCGTCCACACTGCAGAGGATAAGATACTGGTCAGATTACAATCCGACCAGTATTTTACACTTTTTATTAGGTTTTTTTATTGCCCGTCTTTTGTCGCGTTTTTTTGCTGTGTTATTTGGATTTCGGGTGCCCCATTCAATAGAACAGTACTATATTCCGCCATTTTCCGTTGGTTTTGAAAACCGTCCTCAGAAAATCTGAGCTGTGTAGAGTACAGTTCCGATTCTCTGTTGAGGTCTACGAGGATGATTTTACAGTCGGATTTTTGTGGATTTTAAATACTGAATCAGCATAAAAATCTGAATGTAAACCAGTTTCATGTAGACATAGCCTTACACGGTTGATTTCCTTGGGTTTTGAGCAGTAAATTATTATTATTATTATTTATTTTAAAGCGCCATTGATTCCAGGGCGCTGTACATTCGAGGGGGTTACTTACATAACATAAGTCAAACGAGTACAATGATAAGTGATTAATGACAATTGGCACGACAGAGGGAGAGAGGACTCTACCCGTGAGGGCTTACAATCTACAAGGAGGGGGGAAAGAGACAGGAGGTGATGGGCAGACATGTCTGTGGAGGAAGTAGTGGCAGCAAGGTTAGTGTAGGTTATAGGCAAGCCTGAAGAAATAGGTTTTCAGATTGCTTTTGAAGCTGGTGAAAGTGGAGGAGAGTCTGATGTGTTGGGTGAAGCACGGGAGAGGTCTTGGAGACGGTTGTGTGAGGAGCTGATAAGGGGAGAGCAGAGGAGAAGGTCCTGCAAGGAGCGGAAATCTACATAGCATTGCAATAGCATTGCAGCACAGCAGACCTTTTGAGCAGGACTGTGGAAGCTGTATGTCAGCCCATGTGGGAGTTGCATAGGTTCTTATTACCAGCTTTTCCAAAAACAATGCTAAGAATGCTACCCAGACAGCTCTGGAAGAAAGCTAATTGAGGATTTTGGCATCACCAGGTTTTCCTGGACATTGAATAGCCTATTCAGCATCCAGTAGAGCTGAGAGATATTGCCAAAATGTGCCTGGACCTAAACCATTACACTACAACCAATATTACCTCCATACAGTAACCATATAGTGGTAGATACCAGTGTACACAGGCTGTGCAGACTGTATATTATCTCCATACAGTGACCTGACCATATAGAGGTAGTTCGCAGTGTCCACAGGCTCTGCAGATTGTATATGCCCTCCAGAAAGTCCCAATCTAGGGGTGGATCGCAGTGTACACAGGCTCTGCAGACTGTATATTAATTACCTCCATACAGTGACCATATAGTGGTAGATACCAGTGCACAAAGACTCTGCACACTGTATATTACCTCCATACAGTGCCAATATAGAGGTAGATACCAGTGTACACACCCTCTGCAGAATGTATATTACTTCCATACACTGCCAGTATAGTGTTAGATACCAGTGTACACAGACTCTGCAGACATTTAAGTGATTACGGAACAGTTACATCTTGAGACTCACAGGAGATGTCTTCTATGACTGGAGTTGTTCTCTTTCCCTTTTCTTCTTCATCCAATTCAGACTACCATGATGACTTCTCCCGACTGCGACTCATTCCTGCAGAATTTACCACATAAACATCTTAGAATTCTAGTTACTCCAGCACTTCCCTACCTGTACTCCCCTGTGATAGGTGGAGGTGAGGCGGCTATGGGGTGATTGGTGGAGGTGGGGTGGTTATGGATCGATAGGGGGAGGTGTTGGGGTTGATAGGTGGAGATGGTAGTGACTTTATAAAGCGATAGGTGGGGGTTGTATTTTGTGTTAGCACTAGGATGTACAGTATAACACAATTGTGGGATGGGGTGGGAGAGAGGGTACAGAGCACAACTAAAAGGCACAATCTCCTAGGGTGGGCTGAGGATCATCCCCCTGGAAATTATGCTGCTGCTATGGTCTGTACCCACTAGAATCATATTGTACAGGTTAAACTATGTACCCTGCAACCCCAGAAGATTAGCCGCAGACATGATCTTCAAGGCGTGCGGGAGATGTAGTTTAGTACTGTAATTTTTTTTTTTGTAGTGTTTTTATTTTTATACAGGTTTTGCTTTGGACTATCTCAGATTTATTGGACTACGTTGGACCAGCGGTGGATACATTTTGTCAATAAAATAGCCAAAGGGGGCTGATTGCAGGGAGTGGTTACTTAAATCAAAGGTGTGTCATGCATTAGGTGTGTGTTTTTTCCCGCCAGTTAAGCCCAGTGTTAGTAAGGGAGGAGCTGACAGACGCCTATCCGTTACTTCCGCTCAGGCTTGGTGTCAGCCAGCGGTGTTTTTGTCACCCCAAGGCTGACACGAACTCCGTGTCACTATTACCCCAGTAGCCAATGCACCAAGGGTATTGGGAAGAGCCAGGTTACCATCAGAAGCGGACCATCTATTGTGACAGTCCACTTCTGGGGTGACTGCGGGCTGGACTTTCCTATTCTGACAGTATCAGGCTACAGCTGTCGATTTTACCATGGCTAGTTATGGAAAATGGGAAGACTTCATGTCTTTTATTTTTTTACAAAAATCATTTATTGAGAATCCAAGAATGGGCAACTACTGTGATTATTACTGTGGATGCCTATGGTTAGATTCTCAATAAGTAAATAATTCTTTTTTTTTTTTTAAAAAAAGGGTCCACTCCATTATTCATAATCAGCCAAGGTAAAATTCACAGCTGCAGCCTGGTGGTATCAGAATGGGATGGTCCATGGATACAGGTCAGTTCCCACTGGTAAAATACCAGCCTGCAGCCGCCCAAGAAGCGGACCATTACATTAGAGGGTCCACATGTGATGGTAGCCTGACTCTTCCCTGTATCCCTGATGCGTTGGGTACTGGGATAATAATGATACAGGGTTCATGTCAGTCTTGGGGGGACAAAAACCACTGCTGGTTGACAACAAACCTTAGCAATAGTGACAGAGAGGCGTCTGTCAGACATCTCCATTACGAACACTGGAATTAAATGGGGGACCCTACACAAAATGCATGAAAAACTTTATTTGAATGAACAATTCTTGACTAGAACCCTCTTTAAACATTTTATTAAATAAATAGATCCAAGGTTGAAGTAGTCCAAAAGGGAAACCTATAAATAGACAGAAAGATTAGACAAATACACATACTTAGACTGGATACCCTAGCTAGCATTCAGAAAGGCTGTGTGCAGGATGGTCGACAGCCAGCTTTTCTGGACACTGGATATTCTATCCCACATGCAGGAAAGCTTGGCGATTCCCTAATCCCCCACTGGTGGCATCCAGTTTTCATATCATAGGAAAGCTAGATGCCCCTTGTTAAGGCTGGGGCATCACTCAGGTTTTCTGGGTGCTTAATGGTATATCCAGCATCCAGGAAAGTTGGGTGATGTCCCATCCTCTCAGATGGCACACGGTTTTCCTATTTTAGAAAAGCTGGGTGCCACCAATGAGGGATGGGCATCACCCAGCTTTTCTAAGATAGGAAAACTGTGTGCCCATTACTCCACCACCAACTCTACCTCCACTCCAAACTTTGGCACCATTAGCCCCTGCTCTGACGCTTTGTAAGGCACCAAAGATGTGGGAGTGTTCTGGGGACGTGTCGCTCCCACATTCGTAGGATTAGACACATTTATGAATGTGGAAGGCCAAAAGTAGGCACATAACTGCTCAAACAGCCAGAACAAGTTAAAAGTAGTCTTCCTGAGGCCAAAGTTGTCGTAATCACTGATAATACTAGAATAACGGGATTTATGGTAGATTCTGTTATTATCAATTTTATAATATATAATTTAATATTAATTTTATATTGTATAATTGTCAATACAGTTTATATTTAATTAGACATTAATTTTATATTATATAATTTTAGATTAATTTTATATTTTTGGAAATGTATTTTATTTACTGTAGTTTTATAATTAACATCAGTAAACATGGCTCTGTCTGGAATTCTGCAGAGTCTTTTCTACTTTTTTACTATGCAGCACAGAGAATTTGTGCCAGGATTACACCTATGATGCGCCAAATGTATGAACTGCAGAAGAACAGGTTCATACATTCTACACTGCTTAAAAGCTATTTAGAACTGGCCTGTCTGCGCCAAAGTTTATACATGTCGCCCTAAGTGTCCATGCTGGCTGTAGGCCTTACTTCTCCTATTGCCAAATGCAAAAAATAGGTGAGGCAATGCTAGACTATTTGAGGAAAGGCACAGCCAGCCATATATTTCACAACTTGCACTGTGGCACTGAATGCCTCTGCTCAGGCAGTAGCACTGGTGCAGAACTCCTACGAAAGACCAGGAAAGTAGAATAGTCAGGAAGTCTAGGGATCAGATGAACACTGTAAGTGTTGCGTAATCAAGTAAAGGAAGATAGAAAACTGGTGACTCCTGGCAAAATCGGGTGAGTTGATATGGGACACACATTCACAATATGGAACTCTGCAGTAAAAAAAAAAAGAAAAATCTAGCCATTCATATTTTCCAGAACAACTTTAAAAGGAAATAATACAAACACTGTAACCTTTCAGTAATTCTACCGTAGAATGTGAAACCAATTTGGACACAAATTTTTTTATATTAAAACAATGAGAAAAGACAAAACACATATTTAATCTAGTTTTTATAACTATACCGTTTTAACGGGACATTTCAAAGGGGTTTATTTCCAATTTGGTGGGAACCCATGGTATAAGGAGCCTTAAGCAATAGTACCCAAAAGTTTTTTTCCCGCGCATTGCAAGCGAGATAGCTTCCACTTCCTTAGACATTGAAAGGTATAAAACCCCATGGGTCCAGAGTAAAGGAAACAGCTAGTCCTCTCGAAAGCTCACCATCAAATATATTCAGTCAGCCTCTAAAAGGTAGCGCCTGATTTCTTCACTCAGTTTATTCATAGCATTTTAGTTTATCATCTGGTTTTAGCTCGTTTAACTTATAATGCATACACTTTCATAAGATACGCCATACTGTGGTTTGTGGTATCTGTAGTTCCATACTAGTCAGTCTGCTTGACTTTAAAGAACTACACTCTACACAGCTTAAATCCTATTTACTGTCTATTTAGAAGTTTTTGTGTGGCCCAGACTTTTCCCATGACATAAATACTCAGCAGTTTCAAACTGCTTCACCCAATGCAAAATGTAGATCCTATATGGAGCACATTTACTGTAGTGCTATAATAGACTATGTGTTCATTGTTATTTTGTAATATTTTACTACAGCTATTCATACCGTGGCACATTTGTTTAACGTGGAAAGGCTGGTAGATGCTCGAGTTGAGGCAAATGGTACCATACAAGCTGCTTTGACCGACCTTGAAGACAAAGAGAATGAAACATACCTCAACTTTGTTCGTTCAAGAGAGCCTGTAAGTAGCCTTTTCCACTTTTAGCATTTCTTAAATGCATCGTCTTGTTTTTAAACTAATCAAAAAACAGATACTGAAATGATATTTTTTCTTTTTTTTCTGTGTTTATACTTTATTTTCTGTACATGGTTATGGGTGAAGCCATCTTGCCTGAGCTACTGCTCAGAACTATGAACCACAGATCCATACATTTGTTTAACAATGGTCACATGGAACTGAAAAACCTCACTCCGAAAAAAATGTACAAAAATAATACGATAAGTGACCACACTAGGCAGGAGGAAAATAATTTTATTTATATTCACAAATTTGCCACTGAATCAAAAATATTTATCCTGTTTCTCCATAACTGAATGTGTGCAAACATGAAAAATGTGGAGAGTTAAGGCTTAACTGTAATTTACTGATATTATTTTTTTTTTTAAAGAGGGTTCTGTATATAAGTGGTGTAACTACTGTATATACAGTATGATACTCTGCACACCAGCATCATTAAAAAAAAAACCAGTTCTAACATAAGAGTAAAATGACTGGATGGAGTAAAATCTATAAAGTTCAAACCACCCCTAATTTCAATTCCACAGAAAATTGAGTACTGTTAAAACAATGTAACATACCCCTCCCCCACCATTTTAAATGATTAGTGGTCTGTAGGATACAGGGAGGTGCATACTGCATGCATCTCATAGCAGCTGCTATGGTTTTTTTAGTACTGCATGCTGTTTATATTTATACCATTCATATCCATAAGCTAGTCGTTTTTATAACACTTTTATAACACTTTTATAACACTTTCCGTGTTATTAATCAATATAATGTCTTAATAAAAAGTCTTAATTCTGGAAGATTTTTTTTTTTAACATGTTGTCAGAAGTACAAGAATGTTTTTTTTGCCCTATTGACTTTTGTAGAAGAAAACTGCACATGCTCTGCACTCTGTGCAGAAGTCACTGTGCAGGTAATGGGAGAAGGTGAGCTGTGTCAGTCACCTAGGGCCACATATATGAAACTGTTTAGGTCTAAAACTCACTTTTTTGCCCATAGTAACCTATGGGCAAAAAAGTGAGCTTTAGACCTAGACAGGTTCATACATGTGGCCCCTGTCAATGGGGTTATTATACAATAGAACCATTAACCTTCATTGTAATCCTGCCTGTGATGATAACAACATGACTTGTGAGAAGTGATCTCTACACAGTAGAAAATCTATCGGGAGGCCAGTGTGAAAAGATTTCAGGTTTCTAGAGATATACTGTTGACACTGACATGGAAAAAAGAATCTCCCAAAAATATGAATTAATGTTACATAAAAGTAAATTTAAACAAAAACGGCAATAAATAATAGTGAAAGAAAATCAAAAAAGTTGAGACAAACAGTGCACCCAGAGTAACGATTAGGGCTCATCCCCACGGCAAAGGACAAATACCGGTTAGTTTATCTGACCGGTATTTATCCTGTTTTAGTGCCGTCCCCACGGCCGCAGGTGGACGGCTTTTCCCGCGATGAGCGGAGAAAAGCCCTCCCCCTTCACATTGAGATATTCATCAACCATCCGAAAACTGGACGGAAGAATGAACATCTACAATGTTTTGCGGGCGGAAAACCCATGCAGTTGGGTCTGCTGCATGGGTTTTCCATAGAAGCCCGAGTAAAAGTTTGCAGCCGGTTTTTCAGACGTTTTGCAAACCGTCTGAAAAACCGGCTGCAAACCGGTGCCGTGGGGACAAGCCCTTATAATTGCAAATAGCAGCATGTAGGTATAACAAATAATCTAGCATAGAATCAAACTAGGACAGAATACCTTATAATGTATCTTATAGGGGGTGCTAGCTGTATTCTATCTCTGAGCCCTAATTTGAATCAACAGTACAAGCAATAATGAAAAACTGTGCAATGTATCTTATTAAAGAAGAAAACTTCCTTCTCTTTTAATCACCCTCATTTTCTTCCACCTCCTGCTTTCTTATGTGTTCACTCAGTCATTAATAACTAAGAGAATGTGTCTCCTGGGACCTCACCTTCGCTGATAGCTCAGGTTACACATAAACCTGTAAAAAGTGGGGAGGAGAGGCAGAGACACAGAGATGGCGCTGGCTGTACTCTCAGCTACACTGCTGTCTAATGTCATACATTCTGTTGCTTGTGCATGAGTCTCTTACTTTCACTTTCTGTTCCTTCCCTCTCCATAGACTTTTATAGGCAGCTTTAATCTGAACTCTCAGTAAATCTGAAGTCCCAGGTGACAGATTTTCTTAGTGATTTATGACAGACTGAACAGATAAGAAAGCAGGATGGGGAGGGAGAAAAAGAGGCAAATTAAAGGAAAAGGAAGCATTTTTCTATAATATCTGAAAGTTTATTATTTTTGCTTATTGTGCTGATTTATGGAATTGTATTATAATTGGAGATACGCTTTAATAAGTAGATCATTTTTGTACATTACTTTCCGTTTAGAAAGAAAAGACTTAGTACAAATGGATGTCTTAAGTATTGTTATCATTTGATGTCTATAATTTAATAGTGCAATATAATGACAAATAAGGGACTTTGGTTTGTCTTACTGACATGCAACTATATGGATTTAATTATTACTTCATTTATCTGTTTATGCCATAAGTGTGCTTTGATTCATATACTGTAATGGAGAAAGAGTAGTTCAATAAAGCATACTGTTTACAATATTTGCCTTGTTTACATCTGCAAATGTTTTTTAGTGTAGGTAGATTGCCATGCTTTTTGGACCTTGTTCAAAAACGTACACACAACATAAACTTAGGGCGACATGTATGTAACTTGGCACTGACACACCAGTTCTTAATAGATATAAAGAAGTGTATAGTACAACAGTATGTATGAAAGTGTTATGCGCCAAAGTTTGTATGGCAGTCTTACACCAAACTTTGCACATTCAAAAGTGTTGTGTCTAGTGCAGACTGCGCCTATTTTGGGCGTACGACTGTTCATACATCTATAGTTCATGCATGTCACCCTTATTTTTTAAAATGAATGTCAATGGGAAACTTATGCAACTATAAAGCTCTACATTTGCATATGTTAAACAGATACTTTTTTATATATAATATTAAAAAAACTTTATGTATACAAATTCTGTATTAAAAAAAGTTAATAAAATGCATACTTTCTCTCTATCAAAAACAGACAGAAACAAAAGCACATATGTTTAACATATACCTCACCAAGATATGATGTACAGTTATGTCATAATGGCAAGAAGGTGGTATGGTAACGGCTGTTAATTACGGCCAGGACCTGCTACTAGCTATCTCAGGTCCTGGTATTTAACCCCCAAAGATGCTGCAGCAAACGTGTCTTTGGCATTAAAAGGATTAAGGAACAGTGCTGCATACTCTACTGCTGCCCAATGGCCCCCCTCGTGATGAGAGTACCAACCGGTTGTTATGGCAGCTATGGTCTCCATGGCTGTCATTGTAATATTCCAATAATACCCTATTAGCCTTGCCCAGTGGGCAAGTACTCTGGATTGACTGAAAGTACAAGTAGAAAAAAGATGTTTTAAAAATAAAAAGTATTAGAAGTACAAAACACCTCCTTTTGTAAATAAAATAATAAAAAAATAAAAAGGCAAACCTAATTGGTATGGTCACATCCATAAAAGTATGATCTATAAAATACAACATTATATATCCCATACAGTGAGCACCATAGAAAAAAAAATCCAATACCAAAGTTGCATTTTTTTTGTATCTCCAAAAGCTTGGAATAAAAAGGGATCAACAAGTGACATGTCCCCAAAATGGTACCAATACAAATTACAGACCACATAACATTTATGGTGCAAGTCATGGTCATCTATTAAACCATGAGGGACATTTAAAAAGTGCAACATGGCAGAAAGTTGCACACTTTTGTACAAATGTAAAATGTGTGACTTCTAGTTGCAATTAAACAATTCTCCCTTAAAGGGATATTGCCATTTTAGACACTTATCTAACTCTGACTGGGGGAAAAGGGTGGGATCTTAAAGCTAGAAATACCCTCTTACAACTTAATAAGCTTGTGAAATTAGTGTTTTTCCATTGTTTTAGGGTGAACTGATGATATAAGCATAGAATGTAAATATTTAGAAAGTGGATATTAATATGTATACGCAGTGGATAATTCAGTATTTAAATAAGCTTTAAGATTATTTTTAGTCATCCTGTTTCATCTGGATATTTAATCATTCTAAAAGAAAATGCATTGCATTACATGAAGAAAATATGCATTATTTTTTGGGAACACTGGTAGGGCACAAGATAAAGGGCATTGTTAATTAACACATAATATTTCTCAGGCATTTTGTATATGTTTTTTTTTTTGAGCCAGGACTTATATAGAGGCCAGTGGGAACCCATGCTCCCCATTTAAATAAAGTAATTAAAAACAATTTACTGTAAATTTTTATGCATGACAATACTAAGTCATATTCCAGAATTCCAAATAGCAACACTGAGGAGGAAAAGTCTTGGAATATGGAAATCATAGAATCAACAGACAAATTTATGATATGCAAATGATAGAATTAAAGCAAAGTATTCAAAACATTTAGCTTTATTCAGTATCGGGGACCACATGCAGAAGTACACACCTTGACATGCTTTCAATAAGGTTAATAATTGGTTGTCTGAAGAATGTTATGCTATGCAGAATGAACTTGGGCATGCATATTATCAAGACTGGCTGCTGACAGCTACTTTTACAATGATGTCCCAGATGAGAGACAAGTCCAGAGATGCTGTAGGCCATGGTAGCACAGTAAAAAGAGCAACATGCGGGTTGGCATTCTCCTGTTGAAACAGCGGCTCCTGCGTCACTTTGTAGATATGGCCGGACCACTGATTCCACAACCAAATGAATGTAACACTGAGCTGTTACTGACCTGAAATGAAGACTGGAGAGGTCAGGCTACCATACATTCTGCCACCTTACACCATAATCCCAGGAGAAGGTCTGGTGTGACATTCTCTTCTAAAGGCCTCTTCATGATATTGCCTACATAGTCTGTATACCGAAATCCAGCTATCCTTGCGTCTGAGACAAAATTGAAGAGGATAGACATTCATTCCAGCCTTAATAGCTTTCTTGCTGTGCATCATCATATCCTTTGAGAGCAGTGGCATCTGGTCAATGTAACACCTGTAGCTGGACGCCTGCCTCGCAGCCCAATGTCATGCAAATGCCTTCTGATGATTTGTGTGGACACTGTTTGCCGCCCTTAGCAAATGACAGCGCCTCTTGCTGTTATTCTAGTTTGTCATTGTTTTCCCATTCACTAGGACATGTAATGCTGAACAGTGCTGACATCTCCGCCTAGGCATGTAGCAATCTGCCAGTGATAAACCAAGGTTTCTAAGTTCAAGGATTCTTTTTCTCACAGTTTATGGCAAGTGGTGAAAACTGGCACACCGATTAATAGGAGACATCATGCCATCATCCTCCACCACTTCATCCGATTTTTGAGGTTCCATCTCACTAAATACCTTTTCTTTCAATCTGGCTTTTATGCATCTCCCATATGTCACAAATTGGTGTCGGGTGCTTGAAAATCTTATCATTTGCAGATCTTAGCAACAGCTGCTAATTCCTCAGTTTGTAAAACTGCCAAGGCTTGTCCTTCTTGGGATTGCAATTTCAATTATGAGGTGTGTATATCCCAGTGTTCCCCACTGTATTATGTGCTGCCTTCAGCTAGGGTGGTATTGGAAACATGATAAATCTGCTTTAACCATTTAGATTTGGGGCACATACTGGGTTATGCGCCTGTCAATATGGCAACTTTTACCATATTCTATTCATGTGGCTCTTTTTTCCTGTAGTTTTGAGATTTTTAAATCTTATAATATTAGCCACTGATGAGCCTTAGACCGTCAAATTAGTGCCTTACCAAAACAAAGTGCACCTTTTTAGTATTGATATCAATATTTACAACTGGGTTGCTCAGCATGTGTAGTAATTAACTTTCTAAGGACTTGCCTGTTATACCATACCCAGTTCATGACCCAGAGACAGTTACATGAAAGAAAGACAACCATGACTAAATAACCCAATACACAGTGTGCATTGTAAGGTGAAAACAGTAAAGTGAATCTAGGGGAAAACCAGTATCATTCTCATATTTCCAAATATTCCTAGCCAACAAAAGACAAGAGTTTCATTGTGCGGATGTGTTATTTCTATTTACTGATTTTAAGGAATAATTGCTAAATTAAATGTTGTATTTGTTTGCTATATTTTTCAAACTATACTATTGTAAATGACAATAACAAAAAAAACTAATAAAAATAACAATAAAAGAGCAAGAATATATATACACAGATCAGCCATAACATTAGAGTCAGATAAAAGGAATAACATTGATTATCTAGTGTAAATGGCACCAGACAAAGGACAAATTAAGCAGCAAGTGAACAGCCAGTTTTTGAATGTGATGTGTTTAGAAGCAGGAAAACTTTGACAAGGCCAAATTGACTTGGCTCAAGGACTGGGTCACAGCATTTACAAAACATTAGAGGAGAACATGTATGAAAACTGTTAAGGTCTAAGACTTTCTTTGTTGTCCATAGCAAACAATCTGAGCCCCACCTTTCATTTTTTCACAACACTATATGAAATGAAAGGGGCGCTCTGATTGGTTGCTATGGGCAATAAAGAAAGTCTTAGACCTAGACAGTTTTCATACATGTGGCCCTAGGTCTTGTGGACTGTTTTCATTATGTGTTGATTAGTACCTACCAAAAGCGGTGCAAAAGATATCAACAGGTCAACCAATGACAGCGTTATGGGCCATGAATGTTCGCTGTTCTGCCTAAGAACAAAAGCTTGAGAGTCTTTTTCAGTCGACAGAACTATTGTAACATAAATTGTTGAAAAAATTCATGCTGGTTGTTACAGAAAGCCTTGCTGCATATAGGGTTGTGTACTACCAAACAAAACATTGCTGCAGATCAAGTTCAGCCCTCCCTGGCAAACATATTTCCAAATGGCAGCTGCCTCTATTATCAGCATAATGCCCTCTGCCTGATTGCAAAGATTGTTCAGGAATGGTTTGAGAAACATGACAAAGGTACAGACGTGATGCCCAAATTCCTAAGATCTAAATCAGATTCAGCATCTGCAGGATGTGCTGTGAAACGGAGTCCCATACTTGAAGGCCCTACTCTACAATTTACAGGACTTTAGAGATCTCCTGTTAAAATCTTGGTACCAAATACCTTGTGGTCTTAGGTTTTGTCCCCACGGCAGGGTTTTCATTTGGTTTTACAGACTGTTTTCAGATTTGAAAACCATCTATAAACTGACTGTCAACCTTTTACATTGATTTAAATAGAAAATCCGTGCAGCAGTCCACACTGCACGGATTTTCCGTTAGACTTTTTTTTACACCGCAGACATTCCTAAAAACTTTGAACATGTTCAATCTTCCGCCCAGTTTTCAGGTGGAACATGAACATGTGGTTGTGAAGGCCAAATGCCGTCCCCCTACATTCCAAAAAAAAGGAAAAAAAAACCGTCAGATTTTGTCTTTGCTTTGTGAACGCACCCTTATGGCTTCAGAGATGCTTTTGCAACATGAGGGACACATGCACAATATTAGGTTATTGGTTGTAATGTAATATCCCATCAAACCTTTATTCTAAAGGACGTTTACTTTTGCAACCTATTGTATTTTTTTTAAATCAACAAATAAACTTCATTAGAAAAATTATCAGGTGTACATATAAAAACAATACAAATCATACATCCACAGGACAGTACATAGTACATGTTGTTACATTAACACAGTTGTACACCGTATATATTTGTCAAGAATGTAAAGAAGCATACATTAACACAAAAGGTACCCTAATAACGATGCAGGGAGAGTCATACGAATACAAATCCTGCAACGTGCAGGAACCATAGAACAGCCATCGACAAAAAACAGTAAAGTAATGGGTAGTATTATTTTAGGTGCGTCAGCAAGGTGTACTACAATGAGGAAGCATATGTTGGAAAACAGCCAATCAAAGAATTAGCTCCGTCCTCTGGGGTCCAAATGTTAGGGAGCCACAACTTGCAGTAAGGGCCACTGAAAAATCCCCATGGGAGCTACCAAGTGTTGCCAAATTACATTAGGGACTAGGAGGGCTCTCGTATGATAGGGCTGGAAAACCGCGTAGCGTGTCTGTAGCACTCAACCACCCGCCCCAAATCCTGTCAAACTTGCTCGGGCAATTTCTGTGACGAAACAGCCATTTTTGGTGCGGTACGGCGCAGGAGGTGGAACCTATTGTATCTTTATTGCTCTAATACATCTAAAATACAGAAGAGTGAGCACACAGGAATAATCTTTATAACAAATATGTTAATGTTTTGTGTCTATAGCTTCAATGCAGACCAACAAACTACACACTATTGAAATTTCTGATTCTGTAATCCCAATCTACTCATCCATTTGCTCCTACTTCCTATAAAACAAAATTTGTAGACTTCCGGTTCCGGCGCGTGTATGAACGGAGGCTGAGGTGAGGAGCTCCGGCCCCGTTCCTCCGAAAAAGCCGCATCCCCCGCAGTGACCGGCACGAATAACGGCACTTTTTAGTGCCAGAGACACCCCGCTCGTTCCGGTGCCCGGAGCGAGCATCCTGAGAGCAGAGGGGGAGCGGAGCGGGCGTATATCCTCCCGACACTACGGGACAGCATGGCGTCCAAGATGGCGCCCGAGCAGCAGCGCGCCACACGGAGCGGGCGCTCCTTATAGCTATCGGCGCAGGAGGCGCTCGCATCAGAGGAGGAGGCAGAAGAGATATTCCCCAGGCTGGGAGCAACCTGTAATGCCATGGCAGCTAAGGTGGCTGAACTACTGGCCCCAAGAATAACTGCAGCACTAGAGGCCACTGTAACGTCAACAGTGACAGCCTCAGTCACATCATCTATCTCTGCCACCCTATCTACGTTGCAGTCTGACGTGGACAAGCATACTACACAAATTACTGAGTTGGAGGAAAGACTGAGCTGTGTGGAAGACGAAATAGTGGGAGCTAAAAGTAACATGCATAAGCTGCTGAGAAAAAATGTCATGCTGCAGGAAAAAGTGGATGACCTGGAAAACAGATCAAGAAGAAACAATATCAGAATTATAGGCATCCCTGAAACTGTAAAGCCTGGAGAATTACCTGAGCTGTGCTCTAAGGACATTCCTACCCTTCTAGGCCTGGACAGACAGCTTAAGGTGGAAAGAGCACATAGGATTGGCCCGCCACGTCCGACACCAAGAGGAGATGTTAACACCAGGCCTAGACCAGTAATAGTTAAGTATCTGGACTTTGCAGAAAAGACCCTACTGCTTCAAGCATATAGAAAAGCAGGTGGCAAAGCGCAATTGCAGGGGAACAGGCTGATGATGTTCGCGGATTACTCAGCGGAGGTGGCGAGAAAAAGGCGCCAATTTAGAGAGGTTTGCTCGTCCCTAGTTAAGAAGCAGCTACGTTTTATACTCCAGTATCCTGCGGTGTTAAAAATATTTGCCACAGATGGAAAACCAACCATATGCTCGACACCTGAAGAGGCGGAGAAATTCCTGGAAAAGACCCAGACGGGGAGAGATTCCGGACAACAACAAGGGCAAGAAAGCCGCCTGTCACAGTATGCCAGAGGAGCTCAGTCACGTCCGCCCAGCGATCCTGGAACAGCTCAAGAAAAGCAGTCACGCCACGAGCCACAGAGAGAG
Source organism: Phyllomedusa bahiana (assembly GCA_025379985.1). Classification (NCBI taxonomy): domain Eukaryota; kingdom Metazoa; phylum Chordata; class Amphibia; order Anura; family Hylidae; genus Phyllomedusa; species Phyllomedusa bahiana. The sequence goes on from JAODAL010000051.1 coordinate 61,859, forward strand.
GGGAGATTTCAAGACCACCTGAAGTGAAAAGATCTTGGACTGATCGGGACTGTCGGTAGATATGGGTATTCTGATATGCTTGATGGAGGATAGACGGGGAGATAGGGGAAGGTAGTATAAAGAGGTACGGACTGAGTACTGGGGGGGATGGGAAGATAATGGTCCAGGTATATGTTTTATGACATAGGACAAGTTGGGGAAAAATGTGAAATGTCGGGGGGATCTGATAATATGTCTTTAGAGAAGGAGGAGGAGGACAGGGGCGGAGGATAGGTGGGAGAGAATGTGGCACGAAGAGGGTGGTAGTATGGTGACTGAGTGGAGGCTCATTTCACCACACATACACGAAAAAAGGAAAGTCACTGAATCAGGGGGGGAAGGGAAAGTTTGTGCTCCATTTGTTGTTGGGGACAGGTTTTACGAGTTCATTGTTAGGGGTGATGTGCAGACCGGATACTCTCATGGTGTGAAATTCGCGGGTAGATATCTAAATTATGAGAATAGTAAGTTGGAACGTTAAGGGGTTAAAATCACCCCATAAAAGGATGATGGTGCTGAGGCATTTGAAGAGGCTCAAACCTGACATAGCTATTTTACAAGAGACACATTTGGAGAATACTGATTTTTTTCGAATGCAGAAGATGTGGGTAGGAGAAATCAGAGGATCAGGAGCGGTGGGGGGCAAGGCAGGAGTAATCACACTAATCCACAAGAATGCAACGTGCAAAATAATCGCACATGAACAAGATAGTCAGGGAAGGTGGGTTAAGGTAGAGATGGATACCCCAGCAGGTAGAATTAGTCTGCATAATATTTACGCACCAAACAGGAGAGATAGGGGATTCTTTAGGGACTTGGAAGTAAGAATGGTGGAGGATGGGAGCCCCAATATCGTAGTGGGAGGGGACTTTAATAGTGTAATGCATGAGTTAGAAGACAGGAAACGGGCAACTCAGAGGGTGGGACAAGACGGGGGGAGAGGGAGCTTGCTCCAGGAGCTGTGTGATAATACTGGCTTCAGGGATGCTTGGAGAATGTACAACCCTGCAGACAGACAGTTTACCCATTTCTCACATGCTCAGCAATCATGGTCACGAATAGATTATTTGCTAGTAAACCAATGTTTGCTGAGAAATGTGGAAAAGACAGATATAGGGGATATGATCATATCTGACCACGCTCCAATTAGCATAGACATTAGAGAGCAGTATGCAAAGGGCTCTGACATACTGTGGAGATTCCCGATTTCACTGGCAAATGACACACAATTTCAGGATTTGTTAAGGGAATGGTGGAGAGAATATGATAGGGAAAATAATGGAAGTGGCGTTACCCCACTTATTTTTTGGGATGCCGCCAAAGCTGTTCTTAGAGGCCGCATAATGACTTATGTCGCGGGAAAGAAAAGAAGGCTTTTGCAGTTGTTTGAGGATGCCGCATTGAAGTTGAGAGGGGCTTACACTGAGTTTCTTGGGGATCCCTCAGAGACCAAAAGGGACAAGTGGAACATGACAAGGGAGGCGTTTAATCTTCAGCAGGGGAGATTAGAAGTTCTATTTGGAGATAGGTACAAACTGGAGTTATATAAGTATGGGAATAAGTCGGGCAAATTGTTGGCCAATTTGGTGAGAGGGAAAAGAGGCACCTCTAATATTATGAGCTTAAAAGATGAAAAGGGGGAGGTAGCGAAAAACCCCAGGAAGGTGAACGAGATCTTACAGAGATATTATAAAGAGCTCTACACACAACCATTATACGACATGACGAAGGGTAAACAGTTTCTGGAAGGGATAAAGTTGCCAAAGCTATCCAAACTAGACCTGGAAGGTTTAAATGCGGAAATTACAGAGGAAGAAATAGCAAAAGTCATAGGGAATATCCCCAAGTACAAGGCCCCAGGTCCTGACGGGCTGCCAGGGGACTTCTACAAAATATTGAAGGAAGAAGTGACTCCGACTTTGAAAATAGTATTTGATTGCATAACTAATACCCAGACGATGCTCCCCTCGGGGGACACGGCATTTATAAAAGTACTACATAAGCAGGGAAGAGATGCGCTGAAACCTGAATCATATCGCCCGATTTCTTTAATTAATCAGGACATAAAGATATTATCTAAAGTGTGGGCTAATAGATTTGCGGAACTTCTACCGAAGTTAGTGGGGGATCACCAGATGGGTTTTGTGAAAGGGAGATCGGGGGTGAAAAATATAAGATTACTATTGACAGCCCAAATAGCAGTGGAGAAATTCTACAAACCAGAAAAAACACCAGCCTTCTTGGCGCTAGACGCCGAGAAGGCCTTTGATAATGTAAATTGGGAATGGCTAAATTTGGTAATGGATAGGATGGGTATAGAAGGTTGCTTTAGATCATATATCACTGCTATATATAAATCCCCGAGAGCGAGAGTAAACACTCCTGGCTTTTTGTCGGAACCAATTTTGCTACAGAAGGGCACTAGACAGGGGTGTCCGTTGTCACCACTCCTGTTTAACCTGGCCTTGGAGCCCTTGGCCTTACACTTGCAGGACACGGAACTATATAGGGGAATAAAGGTGGGGAGCAAAGAATTAAAATTGGTATGCTTTGCGGACGACATGCTCCTCTTTCTGGAGAGTCCAAAAGACCAGGTAGAGGGAGTGATAAACGTTTTGGAGTACTTTGGATCTTTTTCAGGGTACAAAATAAATAAAGATAAATGCCAGCTATTACTATTGGGGAAAAAGGATAGCAGGGGAGTAGCGGACCTGGGGGTGAAGGTTGTGTCCTCTCATTTGACATATTTGTGGGTTAAAATAGGGAGCTCGTTGTTACGGGTGTCCCTGCGACCCCCGTGTCGGGTCGCGGGCACACCCGCAACTCCGCAGCGTCTCCTGCTGCGGCCGGGTCCCGCAGCCCGACGCTCGGGCTGCGGACACTCCGGCGTCCCCAGCATTGACTTCCCTTTCGCCCGCTCCTGTGTCCGTCCGGGCGCGCTCCTGCTGGTTTCGGGTGCGCGCGCTCCCCCTAGCGGGCGCGCGCGGACTACGGGAAAAAATTTAAAGGGACAGCACGCAGGTGTTGGTTCTCACCGGTGCTGTTCCTATTTTAGCTCTGCCCCTTCCTAGCACAGGGCCAAAATCGATGTGCCCTGTCCCTAGAGAGGAAGCGTTCTCATACTGCCTAGTTCCATTACGTGTACCGTACTCTCTGCCTCCGTCCTGTGACCACGAAACTTCCGCCTGTCCTGACCTTCTCCCTGTCCTTGACCAAGAACCTTGCCGCCTGCCCCGACCTTCTGCCTGTCCCCGACCACGAGCTTGCTCCGATTCTGTACCGCACACCCTCGGCTCCCACCGAAAGGGCAAAGTCACGTCAAGGGTAGTGACCTGGTAGTAATCCGCCGCAGCAAGTCCATCCCGCTTTGCGGCGGGCTTGGGTGAAAACCGGACTACTTAGATTCCACTCCGGGCGTGGCTTACGCCATCGCTTGCGGTGGTCCAGAGGACCCACTACCATCTCTGCAACGGGTTCGATTCGGCCATGGATCCCGCAAAGGTGCCTCTACAAGTGACTCTAACCTCTCCCCATTGTGGGCCCAGCAGTCCAAGCAGATCGCTCAGCAAGCCCAACAGTTTTAACCAGCTTCTTTCTATGATGCAGCAGCTTCTTCCACCCAGCAGCAGCAGTCAGCTGCCGTGGCAGTTTCCCGCGCAGCCGCTCCCGCTATGTCCGCGTTGTCCGCAGGTCCGAAGCTCCGGTTGTCTATGCCAACAAAGTTGATGGGGATTCTAAGGCCTGCAGGGGTTTCATAAACCAATGCTTACTCCACGTGGAACTCATGGCCGGACAGTTCCCACAGAAAGGTTAAAGTGGCTTTCGTGGTCAGTCTTCTGTCTGGGAAGGCCCTAGCTTGGGCAACCCGCTTGGGACCGAGATGATCCCGTCCGGCCAATCTGGGTACGTTTCTTCAGGGTTTCCCGAATTGTCTTCGAGGAACCTGGCCGCGCATCTTCAGCGGAACCGCGTTACTGAACCCCAGCAAGGGAACTCCTCCGTAGGTGACTATGCTGTGCAATTCCGCACTCTGGCGTCAGTTGGCATGGAACGAGCGGCATTATGCGCTACTTTCAAGAAGGGCCCCTTCCAAGCCAGGTTAAGGACGCCCTCTCCACCCGGGACCCCCGTCCTTCATTAAGTGAGCTGATCCATTTTGGCGACCCGGATTGATATCCGTTTCTCGGAGAGGCGTGAGGAGCTCCGCCAGGAAACGGGGCCCCAACCCTAACACGTCGCCTACCCCGTCTGGCCCCACCGGTTTTTCCTTCGGCCACTGCCCTCCTTCCCAGCCAAGCCGTGGAAGAGGCCATGCAAGTGGACAAGCCCAACCTAACCCGCAAAAATTTGGGCCCCGACGACGTGAGGGGAATCTTTGCCTCACTGCGGAAAGTCCCGAACACCTCCTCAGAGGTTGTCCGCTCCGTCCTCTACGGCCGGGAAACGCACGCACCTAGGCTTCGTGGGAGAGGGTCCCTAGGTGTGAAGAACCCCTCCCCTCGGCTCATGGTGCCAGTTCTGGTCACAACTAACTCCGGGGTCTCTTTTCCAAGTGGGCTGCCTTCCTGGATTCCGGACCCGCCGGAATTTTATGGACGCTGCATTGGTGACCAAAATATCGTCTCTCGGTGGTCGCCTGGACCAACCCTTGGTCATCGCGTCTGTCTCCGGTGAGCTTCTGAACGACCCATCACCTTTCGGACTGAACCGGTGATTCTTCAAGTAGGAGCCCTACAAAGAAAAGATCGCATTCTTCTTTACTACCCGTTCCTCCTCACTGTCCTCCTGGGCTTCCTTGGCTGCAGTGCCATGCCCCTATGCTCGACGGGAAAGAAGGGCGAAGTTTTGCGTTGGGGTCGGGGTTTTGCCAGTCTACGCTGTCTAGAGGTACCTCGCCGGGTGCGCCCCTCGTCTCTTCTTGCGGTTCCCAAACCACTGTCAGGTCTACCTCAAGCCTCCCAGGACCTCCAAGATGTCTTCTCTGAGAAACAAGCAGATACTTCTTCCTCCACATCGTCCCTACGATTGCCTATTGACCTGCGGGCCTGGGACTAGTCCACCCGGGAGGGTCTACCCGCTCTCGGTACCTGAGACTCAGGCCTATGCCCGGCCAAACATAAAGGAGAATCTTCAGAAGGGCTTCACCCGTAAGTCTACCTCTCCTGGGGTGCCGGGTTTTTCTTTGGGAGAGAAGGATGGGCCCCTACGACCGGTGCATTGACTACCGCGGCTTAAACAAGATCACCATCAAGAACCGTTATCCATTGCCACTGATTACAGAACTGTTTGACCATCTCCGGGGAGCTAAAGTTTTCTCCAAGTTGGACCTGGGGGGGGCCTACAACCTCATTCGGATCCGAGAGGGTGAACGAGTGGAAGACCGCCTTTAATACTCGTGATGGGCACTTTGAGTACCTCGTGATCCCTTTTTCGGTCTATGCAACGCTCCAGCAGTTTTTCCAGGAGTTTGTTAACGACATTTTCAGGGATCTCCTGTATGTATGCGTAGTTGTCTACTTGGACGACATCCTGGTGTTTTCCCCCAATTTGGAGACCACCAGTCACATGTACGCCAGGTTCTGAAACGCCCGCGTGAAAACCACCTCTACGCCAAACTGGAAAGTGCCCGTTCCACCGAACCAGCCTCCCGTTCCTCGGGTAAAATAATCTCAGAACAAGGGTCTGCAAAAGGACCCCGTAAACTGCGGCCGTCCTCCAGTGGCCTCGACCTGTCGGTCTTCGGGCCATCCAACGTTTTTGGGGTTTGCCAACTATTACAGACAATTCATCCCTCATTTTTCAACGTTGGGCGCCCCAAATTGTGGCCCTAACCAGGAAACTCGCCAACCCCGACATTTGCCGCCAGCCGCCGAAGAGGCCTTCTACAAAATTAAAAACCGCCTTCGCTCAGCACCGGTTTCCCATCCCGTCCGGATACTGACTGCCCTTTCTTTTTGGAGGTCGACGCCTCTTCCGTGGGCGCGGGAGCTGTTCTCACCAGAAGAGCCCTAAGGGCAGATTCGGAACCTGCGGGTTTTTCTCTAAAACCTTTTCGCCCCGAGGAGGAATACACCATCGGTGATCGGAGTTGCTGGCCTTAAGCTTGCCTTGGAGGAATGGCGCCACCTTGGAGGGTGCCCGACCCCCGTAACATATTCACGGATCACAAAAATCTCCTTTACCTCCAAACTGCGCAGCGGCTGAACCCACGTCAAGCCAGTTTGGGCACTGTTCTTTTCACGTTTCGATTTTGTTATACCTTTCGACCGGGAGAGAAGAACGTTAAAGCAGATGCCCTGTCTCGTGCCTCCCATACTAGCGGTGAGGAGGAGGCTAAGCCTCAGCACATTTTTTACCCCCAGAACGGCTAAACTCCATGGCTTTCCCGCAACTCTCCCCCACGTCCTCCGGGCAAGACGTATGTGCGCCGGCACTCCCGGGAAGAGGGTACTGAACTGGGGAACTGCTCCGAATTGCCGGACACCCCGGGGTTCGAAGGTCAAAATTCTCTGATTTCCCGTTTTTATTGGTGGCCGGAACTAGCCAAAGACGTGAAGGAATTCGTTGAGGCATGTACTACTTGTGCTCGCAACAAGTCACGCGGGACCAAACCGGCGGGCCCGCTGCAACCTTTGCCCGTTCTCCAACAGTCCTTGGGCCCACATCGCCATGGACTTATCACCGACCTGCCCCCTTCTGACGGTAAACAGTTATCTGGGTGGTCACTGACCGTTTTTCTAAAAAAGGCCCATTTCATTTTCCCCTTTCCCGGTCTCCTTCGGCTCCCCGACTTGCCCAGCAATTTTTTAAACATATCTTCCGTCTGCACGGACTCCCCCTCCAATTGTCTCAGATCGAGGAGTACAGTTTGTCTCTAGATTTTGGCGGGGCCTCTGCTCTCTCCTACAAGTGGAACTGGACTTCTCTTCTGCATACCACCACAGTCTAATGGACAAGTGGAGAGAGTGAACCAAGTTTTGGGTAAACCCATCTCCCGCCACTTTTGTGTCCGCAAGACAGGTATGTTGGTCGGGCCTATTGCCATGGGCGGAGTTCTCTTATAACTCCTGGACTCTGACTCTACTGGGGCATCCCCTTCTCCATCGTCTTCGGTCCGGCATCCCCGCCCACCCCTCCCGCTGCCTCTGCCTCCTCGATGTCCCTGCGGTGGATTTGCCTGGTCCGCACCCATCTGCCGTTTGGAAGGAGACTCGCCCATCCCTGCTTCAGGCCTCGGGCCGTATGAAGGTCCCAAGCGGGGCAAGAAAAGAAGACCTCCGCCTTCCTTTGCCCCGGGTGATAAGGTTTGGCTGTCTGCGGTATGGCCGCTTTAAAATTCCCAGCTACAAGCTGGGTCCCCGATTCTTAGGTCCCTTTGAAATTCTCAGGCGCATCAATCCTGTGGCCTACAAGCTCCCGGGTCCCTCCCACCATGCGCATCCCAAACTCCGTCCCTGTCTCCCTACTGAAGCCCGTCATCCGTACCGGTTCTCTCGGGCCCGTGGTTCCCCCGTCTCCCGTAACTGGGCCCCCACCAATGTCTTGCCGTCAAGGAAATTTTAGCCACTAAGACGGTTAGGGGGAGACGATTTTTTTTGGTCGACTGGAAGGGGTTTGGGCCGAGGAAAGGTCATGGGAGCCGGAGGAGAAAATCCTGGATCGGGGTCTCTGTCTAGGTTTAAAGCGGGCCAGAAAGAGGGGGCGGCCAAAGGGGGGGGTACTGTTACGGGTGTCCCTGCGACCCCCGTGTCGGGTCGCGGGGACACCCGCAACTCCGCAGCGTTCCTGCTGCGGCCGGTGCCGCAGCCCGACGCTCGGGCTGCGGACACTCCCGGCGTGCCCAGCATTGACTTACCTCGCCACGCTCCTGTGTCCGTCCCGGCGCGCGCTTTCCCGCTGGTTTCCGGGTGCGCGCGCTCCCCCCAGCGGGCGCGCGCGCGGGCACTACAGGAAAATTTAAAGGGACAGCAGCAGGTGATTGGTTCTCACCTGGTGTGTTCCTATTTTAGCTCTGCCCCTTCCTAGGCACCCGGGCCGAATCGATAGTGCCCTGTGCTAGAGAGGAAGCGTTCTCATACTGCCTGTTCCATTACCCTGTACCGTACTCTCTGCCTCGTCCTGTGACCACGAATCTTGCCGCCTGTCCTGACCTTCTGCCTGTCCTTGACCAAGAACCTTTGCCGCTGCACCGACCTTCTGCCTGTCCCGACCCCGAGCTTTTCTCCACGATTCTGTACCCCACACGCCTCGGCTGCACCGCAAGCAAGTCACGTCAGGGGTAGTGACCTGGTAGTAATCCGCCGCAGCAAGTCCATCCCGCTTTTCGGCGGGGGTCTGGTGAAAACCGGACCTACTTAGATTCCACTCCCTGGCGTGGCTTACGCCATCGCTTGCGGTGGTCCAGAGGATCCACTACCATCTCTGCAACACTCGTCTTCACTGATCTACAATTTAAATTACCTTCCGTTAATCTATAATATTGTTGAGGAATTGGTGAGATGGTTGGGGCTTCCACTCTCTCTAATGAGGGATATACATTTGATTAATATGGTCAGTTTCGCCAGACTATTATACCCCATTCAAAATATACCAGTGCTATTGAAGCACAAAGATGTAAAACAGCTTTTATTTGGAGAGGTAGGAGGGCCAGGATATCAATACAAAAGCTGACACTAGAGCGAAGGCAGGGAGGAGTCAAATTGCCAGACATTAGGGTATATAACTTAGCGGCTTTATGGCGCCATGTAAATGATTGGCTACATGAAACGAGCTTCTTTTCCAATTTAGAGGTGGAGAGACAGTTGGCACATCAGTGGGATCTGGTGGCCTTATTACACACCCCGTATGGTAAACAACCAGGGGAGGTGAAGAGCAACTTAGTGTTCAAAGACACAATGGCGACTTGGCGCATGGTCAGGAAGTTATTCAATAGACCCATGTATGTCACTAGATTTATGCCGCTGTGGTCGCTACCCGAATTCGGCCCGGGGAGAGAAAGTAAGCTCCTGGATTGCTGGAAACAGAAAGGGATATGGACCTTGGGTGATTTGTTAACAGGTCAGACAGGAAAGTTGGCCACTTGGGAGGAAATCCGATCTAAGTTTATGCTGGCGGGAAGCCATAAGTTCCAATATATTCAAGTCAAGAGTTTTTTAAGTTCAAAACATCAGAACTTAAGTAATATAAATGACCCGGCAGAATTTGAGGGGGTACTGGAAGTGAGGGGAGGTCGAGGGGCGTTATCCAAGATATATAATAACATACGGAGGGGGGTGACAGAGGCACTGGCGATCAAGGTCTTCAGAAAATGGGAAATAGAACTGGGAGACGAAGACATTAGTGATAAAATAGTTAAAGGAATGGAGTTGGTAAAATCAGCCACTGTCAGTGAGCATTGGAGAGAAGTGGTATTCAGATTAGCACACAGGGCAACATATGCATTTAATCTGCCTCGTACAAACGGGGACACAGGATACCGGACGTATTGTCCAAAATGTGGAATGGATAAAGCCGGGTTACTACATTGCATGTGGGAATGTCTAATGATTCAGAACTTCTGGAAAGAGGTGGGGAGGTATATTACACAGGTCTGGGACCAAGACATCCCACTTACGCCACAAAGTTGTCTCTTTCACTACATCTTGGTCAAGAAACCCAGAGATGGGGGGGGAAATGTAAGTGTGTAGGGATAAAGGGACTCATCTGTCACTTTTAATAGCGAAAAAAATGATTTTGAGACACTGGTTGGAAAAATCAGGTCCGACCTTGGGAGAGGTGATAATTGCTCTGAAACAACTATTCTTTATGGAAAAACTTGATGCAGAACGCGATAAGGACAAATTAACAGAGAAGTTTTTTGAGAAATGGAAAAAATTTATGGTCGATTCATTTGTTGACCAGGAGATAAGGGATATCGTGGAGCCTTTTAGATACTCAGCTTATTATCTAGAGGAACGGTTAGCAGGTACTTTAGGAAGGTTGGAGGTAGACACATGAGAGGTGAAGGGAAGGGAGTTTATTGTTTTTGCACATCACAAAGGGTTGGGGGAGAAGTTTAGGGATTTCAGGTTTGAGATAATGGTGTTAGAAAGATGAGAGAGAGCCAAGGTATAGAAGGTAGGGATAAGTGACGTGACAGGTACAACACGATGTATGGCCCATCTCTTAAAATGCGATTAACGCAATGTTAGCAGAATGATGTTTATACACTATAACACGCGTTTATATGTGATTCTTGAATGTATTACTGATGTAAATTATTGTGAAAACTCATTAAAAAATGTTATTACAAAAAAACAAAAAACAAAATTAATAGCTTCCCCAGACTCCTAAATGGCAAGTCTTTTAGTTATGACAGTATAGGAGACAACATTTTAATTTATGATTAGAATTAGAAGAATATTTACCTGAATTTTTTATGATAATTGTTGTGTACTGTACAACTGTAGTTTATTAACCCCTTAATGACTGACCAAATTTTTTTTCAGAGCGGGCGGTGCAGTTCCTCTGCTGGCAGTAGCATCTTTTATGGCGGTTTACAGCTGCCAGCTCCGTTCCTAGAGCATCCTTTGAGCACAGCACTGATCCCCACTGTATAATGCTTTAATTGTCATGGTCCAAGACCATGGTATGATCAAAGGTCACAGTGCCCAATAGAGCCAACGGAAACTCTTTACTGTTAGCCCTGGGGACCTAGAATAGCCCCAGAGCTCTCTGTGTAGTAAGTCTGTTGCTAGGGCATACTGTGGGTTGCCCTAACAGCAGCCTGTATCGTGCTGACATAGTATGATACATGAATATGCTAATACATTAAAAGTGTATATTGGTATATTGAAGTTGAAAACATAGTTATCCCTTAAGTTATCCAAAATAAAAAGTTAATATTAAAAAGTGCCTAAACATTAATGATAAAATAAAAATAAATATTTTATCTAAAAAATAATTGTGCAAACATTACACACAGACAAAAAAACAAAGCAAACAAAAACATGCACATATTAGGTATCCCCATGACTGTAATAACCTGTAGAATTAATTTGATAGGTTATTTGAATCATGAATGGTGTAAAAATGTTATAAAATGCAGAAAACACTAGTTTTATATTCACGGTGCAAATATTTTAAAAAAATTAATTGCACAGTAATTTGTATGTATCCTCAAAGTGTGCTGGAAAAATGCAACTTTTCCCACAGAAAACAAGGCCTCATACAGCTGCGTCAATGGAAAATAAAAAGTTCTGACTGCTGAAATGCAGGGAAGAAAAAGGAAAACATTTCTCTGGTCACTGGGGTCTTTTCAGGTCCGGTACTTGGGGATAATGAATAGGAGAACATTATGTAACTTCTATATAGTTTTAGCTCCCAAGAAATGTTCAAACTAGACATAGTACTTTGAAAAAGTAAAAAATAATGAATGTGACAGACTATTAGAGCAGTGCTCTGCTCGTATAATTCTTGCTCTTCTTGATAAATTATTGGTTTTGAAATGTTATACATTATTTTTTGTTGTTTTTCAACAGAATCCAATAGGGGGAATTAACGTGGCATTTACATTTCTGGCTGGACTTACTGGAGTAGTAATTACTCTTGCCTTGATCCTAATCATAACCTCATCCACAAAAATTATTCGCAGGTCTTACTTTGAAGTTTTTTGGTACACTCATCATCTTTTTGTCATCTTCTTCATTGGCCTTGTCATCCATGGAGCAGGGTTTGTATCTTAATATGAATTATTCTATCTAATAAACATTTTGCCTTAAATGATAAAAAAATCCACATTGCACAATATTCTTTATTAAATTTTGTAATTCTACCTTAAATTCTGAAGTTAAACTACACTTTCTTTAAGCTTTTGTTGTATTTAATCTAGATCGTTGTAAGACCAGACCTTTAACTGTAAACATAAATCAATGTTGTATAAGCAATCTTTATATTTTTATGGAAGACAGACATACGGTACTTTGAAAAAGCCCAATGGAGCAGAACTGGAACACTATGCATGTGGATTAATAGAGTTTCCATTTCTTCTCTACTTTATCCATTTGAAGTGCTGCTTTTTTTTCTGTTGATAGCTCGAAGCTGGATATAACCTAGATACATACTGTATATCAGGGGTGTCAAACTCAAACAGTCAATGGGCCAAAACTAAAAATTTGGACAGAGTTACGGGCTGACTGGAATATTTACTAAAAATAAAGTTACAATTGAGGATGTATTTCCTTATCAACAGATACAATAGGGAAAAAAGTATTTAGTCAGCCACCAATTGTGCAAGTTCTCCCACTTAAAAAGATGAGAGAGGCCTGTAATTTAGATCATAGGTAGACCTCAACTATGAGAGACAATATGAGAAAACAAATTCAGAAAATCACACTGTCTGATTTGGAAAGAATGTATTTCCAAATTATGGTGGAAAATAAGTATTTAGTCAATGACAAAAGTTCATCTCAATCCTTTGTTGGCAATGACAGAGGTCAAACGTTTTCTGTAAGTCTTCACAAGGTTGGCACACACTGTTGCTGGTATGTTGGCCCATTCCTCCATGCAGATCTCCTCTAGAGCAGTTATCTTCTGAGGCTGTCACTGGGCAACACGGACTTTCAACTCCCTCCAAACGTTTTCTATGGGGTTGAGATCTGGAACTCCTTTGTTGCCCTGGTTGTGTGCTTGGGATCATTATCATGCTGAAAGAGCCAGCCATGTTTCATCTTCAATGCCCCTGCTGATGGACGGAGGTTTGCACTCAAAATCTCACAAAACATGGCCCCATTCATTCTTTTATGTACACGGATCAGTCGTCCTGGTCCCTTTGCATAGTGTTGCCCCCACTGCAAGATCTGGGTCCCTAGCAGCATAGTGTGTTACTGATGGTAGCCTTTGTTATGTTCGTCCCAGCTCTCTGCATTTCATTCACTAAGTCCCCCCATGTGGTTCTGGGATTTTTGCTCACCGTTCTTGTGATCATTTTGACCCCATGGGGTGAGATCTTGTGTGGAGTCCCAGATCGAGGGAGATTATCAGTGGTATTGTATGTCTTCCATTTTCTAATTATTTCTCACACAGTTGACTTCTTTATACATCAAGCTCGTTGCCTATTGCAGATTCAGTCTTCCCAGCCTGGTGCAGGGCTACAATTATGTTTCTGGTGTCCTTCGACAGCTCTTTGGTCTTCACCATAGTGGAGTTTGGAGTGTGACTGTTTTAAGGTTGGGGACAGGTGTCTTTTATACTGATAACAAGTTCAAACGGGTGCCATTACTACAGGTAATGAGACAGAGGAGCCACCATAATTTGCAAAAAAATTTGTTCTAAATCAGACAATGTGATTTTCAGAATTTGTTTTCTCATTTTGTCTCTCATAGTTGAGGTCTACCTATGATGTCAATTACAGGCCTCTCTCATCTTTTTCAGTGAGAGAACTTGCACAATTGGTGGCTGACTAAATACTTTTTTTCCCCAATGTATGTAGGGCCCCAGGTAAGTTGGTAGTTTTATAGGGTCCCACAGTATGGTAGATATATAATAGGTCCCCCAGTATTGTAGATATACAAGTAATAGGTCCTCCAGTATGGTAGATTTATAATAGGTTCCCCAGTATGATAGATATATAATAGGTCTCTCAGTATATTAGATATATAATAGGTTCCCCAATATGGTAAATATATAATAGGTCCCCCAGTACAATAGCTCTATAGGGCAAATTAAAAATAAAAAAAAAACTAGTAGTACTCACCTCTTTCCTGTTCCCCTGTTAAAGCTCTTGCTGCTCCTGGTCTTCCCGCACAGGCGGCGTGACGTCATCATGCCGCGCAGGCAACGTGATGACATACTCACGCTGCCTGTGCTGGATACTCCAGAGTGCCGCAAGCCTGCTTGCGACACACCGGAGTACTCTGCAGAGCAGAGAGCTATCGCACGGGCCAGCTGTCATATAAAATTTAAATTGGCGGGCCAAAACTTGCGTGGTGGGCCAGAAATGATGCAATGTTATAAAAGTGATACAAATGTGAAAAATCACCGAAGTTTTACACGACAAATAATTGCATTTGTCACAGCAAATTTAGATTATGTTTTTTTAATAATCTATATTGTTTTTGTTCTGTTTTAGGCGCATAGTGCGAGGTCAGACTTTAAAAAGTCTAGAAGTTCATGATCCACAAAAGTGTATACATAATTTTACGCAATGGGGTTCTGAGCCATGTCCAGTTCCACAATTTGCAGGAAATCCACCAATGGTATAATAATTTATAATAATAATAATAATAATCTTGTAACTTGTTTCTTGTATCAACATATACTAGTTAATTTTATATATCTATAGCTGATCACTAACAAACGCAAATACAGATTTTCCATATTTTATTCACAGTATTACCCAAAATGGGGCAAATTTCTAAAAAAAAGTGTGCAACCAAAAAGTTTAAAAACTGGCCATGCAGTACGGGTAATTTTGGGACATTTTCAACCCCTGTTTTTCCACTATATACCATCCCATTGGTTTTGGGTTTTTTCCTTGGCAATTTTGGGGGCAGGGTGTTTGTGAAAAACCCTACCTTTAAAATTTGGCCACTTTTCCCCTTTTTTTAAAGGGGGACAAAAGTGGCATAACAATTAATGTGGTGCAAAGCATGCACTTCACTATTCTAAGAATTCTAGTGAAATGGAAAAAAGTAAAATTTTGGCCCTTTTTGTTTTTTTTATAATAACTCTAACTGTGGCAATCTGTTTAAAAACCTTTTTAAAGCAGTTCATGCATTTTAAGGGAAATTAAAAACCATAAAAAGATTTAAAATGGGGGCCCTGGGTTTTATAATTGGGGTCCATTTTTTTCCCTTATCCATACCCAGGGCTAATCCTAGGCAAAAATGCCTTCCCGGGGGGGTGAAGGAAATGTAAACCCCATTCTCCCCCTTAACATGTTTCACCATGCTGAGACACATTGCATCACCCTCAAGCCCAATTTAATTTCAAAAAAACTTTTGACACAAAAAATTCCAGTATAAAACTACTAAAAAATAGCATGCCGTTTTCCCCAAATTTTCCTGCTACAAAAAAACTAGAATCCCCAGGTGAGTATTACCAATATCCTACTAAAACCAACATATTTACCACACATAAGGCCCCATGTAAGAAAACTGGGTAGGTTTTAAACTCACTTTATGCCCCCTAGCAAAAATCAGTGGGCCCCTTTTCCCCTCATTTTTTCCCGAGCACTAATGAAAAATTTTAAAAATGCCCTCGGATTGGGGTTTATATGGGGCAACCCAAAATTAGTTTTAAACCTAAACAGTTTTTCAAACTGTAGTCCATAGTGGGGGGAAATAATAAATGCCAAAAACCAATTAAACCCCATATCACGCAATAAGGAGCGAAAAAACAACAAACCATTATTGAATATAAAACCATTTTAAATACAATTTAATACCCACTGCCTTTCAGTAAATGAAAAATTTTTAATACCAGTTGGATGGGATTTGGGTCTGCACACATATAAAATTATTAACAGTAAAGTTACAAACCATGACAACTAAAGTGGGTTTTTTCTCGGAAGGTTTTTTCTCTTTCCCTTTTTCTTCCCCCATATGTTCCAAACCACCCTGACAAACCTTTTTGTCGGCCCCTGGGCCTTCTTAAATCCTCACTTTTCCCGCACTTCCCAACCCCAAATTTCCATCTTTTACAAACCCCTAATTTTTAAAACACCCCAAATTTGGGAATAATGAAACCCCCTTTTTTGCCTTTATTAATTTAAAAATACCCCCAAAAGGCAAAGGGCGCCATTTTGCACCACGGGGGACCCTATGAACGGGGGCGCACCAGTTTTTTTGGGGTACTTTTTAGGGCCCAAAAAAAATTAAAGAACAGGGACCTCCAAACTTTTGGGGTAATTTAAGGGGCCTTTGTAATTTCAACAAGAACGCTTTTTTTAAAGCGCCAAAAAAATTTGGGGGAGTTCTAGGGAATGTCGGCCCCCACATTCATTAATGTTTGATGCCCAACCTAGGCCATTAAAAGTTTTTAAAAAAGCCAGACCAATTTTAAAATTGGGTCTGTCGACCAGACCCTTTTGGTTTTTGGGCAAAACAGTACGCCAGTATGTAAAAGAACTGCAAAAAAAAAGGGGTCATGCATTTTGCCGCAAATTTTACACTAACTTAAAGGGGTTTTTAGCACGGCCTGTCATTCCAACCAGGGCCGGTTTCCCAGGGGCCCGGGCAGGGCGTGCGGTCCGCCCCCTGGGGGGCCGAGGCTCCACTCAAACCCAGGGGGGGCCCCCGCGGTCAAACCCCGCCCCCCGGAAAGGGGCGCCCCCCGACTCTGCGCGGCTTTTTTAAAAAACAGTCCCCGCCCGACGCCGGGGAGAGCTGCAGGGAGGAGGCGGGACGGAAACGGTTTTCCCCCCTACTCCCCCCTGTATTAGCGTACAGGGGGGACCAAACTTTCACCACCCCCCTGGGGATGCTCGATCTTTCCCCGGCTGGCAGCACTGGGGGGGCCCAGTTACCCCCTGGGGGCTGCCCTGCAGCCCGCTAAGGGGGCCCCTTCTACAAAGGGGCACCACTGGGAAAAAATGGGGGGCATCCTTGGGTACAAAGAAAAGGGGGGCCCTGGCTACAAGGGGGGATCCCCCGGGGTACAATGGGCATCCCGGCCCACAAGGGGGCACACTGGCTACAAGGGGGCATCCTGGCTACCCAAAGGGGGTAAAACCTGGCTACAAAGGGCACCATGGGCCTACAATGGGGGGAACCTGGAAAAAAGGGCACCATGGCTACCCAAAGGGGGCATCCTGGGTACAATGGGGGCCCCTCCTGGCCCACAAGGGGGGCAAAATGCTACAATGGGGGCACAATGGGGTACAAAAGGGGGGACACTGGCTTTCAATGGGGGGCCCCACCCCGGGTACAAGGGGTGCAAAACTGGTCAAGGGGGCATCCTGGTTTCAAGGGGGCATTTCCCGGGTACAAGGGGGCATTCTGGCTACAATGGGTGCACATTGGCAAAAAGGGGGCACACTTGGGTACAATGGGGGGATCCAGGCTACAAGGGGGGGACACGGCTACAAGGGGGCACACTGGCAAAAATGGGGGTACACGGGCTACAAGGGGGCATTCAGGCTACAAGGGGCGCAAATGGCAAAAATGGGGGCACACGGCTACAATGGGGGCATCCAAACAACGGGGCACACGGGGCTACAAGGGGGGCCCCAGGCACAAGGGGGACACTGGTACAAGGGGGCACACTGGCAAAATGAGGGCACCTGGCTAAAAAGGGGGCATCACTGGCTACAAGAGGCACATGGCTAAAAGGGGGGGTAAAATGCTACAGGGGGCACACTGGCTACAATGGAGGCACACGGGCTAAAATGGGGGACACTGGCTACGGGGGGGCATCACTGGCTACAAGGGGGAAAAGGGTACAAGGGGGGAAACTGGCTACGGGGGGCCTAAGGCTTGGGGGGCATCACTGGCAAAGGGGGGGCTTTATTTTGGTACAAAGGGGGGCACACTCTACGGGGGGGCATCTCTGGCTACAGGGTTGGAACACTGGCTACAGGGGGGGCATCACTGGCTGGGGGGGGGCTTACTGGCTATGGGGGCATCACTGGCTACAGGGGCATCTACTGTAACGGGGGCATCACGGCTACGGGGGGCCCCACACGGGCTAAAGGGGGGACACTGCTAAAAGGGGGGTCATCACGGGCTACAGGGGGGCATCTCTGGCTAAAAGGGGGGGCATCCTGGCTACAAGGGGGGCATCACTGGCAAAGGGGGCATCTACTGGCTACAAGGGGGGCACACTACTACAAGGGGGGGCATCGGGCTACAGGGGGGCATCTCACTGGTACGGGGGGGGCATATGGCTACAGGGGGCACACGGGCTACGGGGGGCATCTACGAAACAGGGGGCATCAACTGGCCTCAGGGGGGTATCACGGCTCAGGGGGTATCACGGCACAGGGGGCTTCCCGGGCTATAGGGGCTACACGTGGTACAGGGGCTATTACATGGTCCCATATGAGATGTATAGATGGGAGTTTGTATAGGATAGGAATTGGTTGGAAAATGCTGATAAAGTAGGATTTTTTTTTGTAAATTTTACAGTAAAGAGTCGGGAGTAGTCTTCATGGCGTCTGGGACAGATGGAGAAGAAAAAGAAGAGAAAGAGACCAACTCTCCAGAGACATCTCCTGTGAGCAGGGCCGCCAACAGAAATTTCAGGGCCCCATACAGCTGAAGCACCGACCCCCCCTGTTAAACCCCGCCCCCAGCAATCCGATCGCCCCGCCCCAGAAAAAAAATCCCGGCCCCCTTTGACATAAATGCGCCCCTTTTACCACATAATACAGGGGCAAAAAAGAATTGTATGGTTAGTAAATTTGCAAAGAGTCACAATCTGTCTTCTCACAACAAGAACAGGGCAAGTAATTCCATCCATATCCCCCCTCCACCCAATACAATACCCCTCCCCCCCCATACAATACCCCTCCTCCACCCACATAAATACCCCCCTCCACCCACAAAAAAATTTTCCCCTCCCCCCAAACAATATCCCCCCACCACAACACTACCCCTCCACCCACATACAATATCCCCCTCCCCCCACAAAAAAGAACCCCCTCCACCCACATAAAATATCCCCCCCCCCAATACAATACCCCCCCCCTCCACCCACATACAATACCCCCCCACCCAAATAAAATATCCCCCCCACCCCAAACAATATCCCCCTCCACCCACATACAATCCACCCACATACAAAATCCCCCCCACCCACATACAATTCCCCCCCCACCCACATACAATACCCCCCCATGTTTCCCTGGCACGCACCTCACCCTTCTAAAAAATCACCACAAAAAAGGGAAAAGGGAAAAACCCTACACGGGGCCCGGTGTTCCCTTTTTTTAACAATGGGACAATGTATGCTGCCACTATAATAAGCCGATATAACACCACCTATGGGACCACATAGTGATCTGACCAGCTCGGGTCACACACATTACATGAATACGCACTATCCAGAAAGTAGTAAAATAACCCTGAAATCAGGGACTCACCGGAGACTCCTATCTGAGGATCGTTTTTATCCTTCTCTTTCATCCGTTCCACACCGCCATGGGGACTTTCCCCGGCACCATCTTTCCCTTAAAAATTTAACACACAAAGTTTAGAATCCCAATTTTCCGCCCCATTTTACCTATTCTACCTCTGTACAAGCTGCCCAGGGGTGGGAAGCGGATTTAACCCATAACTTAGAGGCCTAGTATCCAAAGGGGGTTGGAAGGTGGGGAAGGACTATCCCCCTGGAGATAATACTTACAACAGGGCTGTGCCCTCTCAATTAAATTACCAGGTAGGTAGTCAAGCCTCTAGGTAGGTGGGAAAGGGGGCAAGGCCCCTGATTAGACGGCCCTATTTAGGTAGGAGACCCCCCCGGGAAAATTTGGTGGGGCCGGCCACAAAGGTTGGTGGGGACCAGCCAGAGTCCCCTTTAGTTTTTTTGGCGGGCCCGGGCCCCCCTTTTTTTTAGGTAGAGCCAGAGGCCTTTTCGTTTGGTAGAGTCAGGGCCCCCTTTTTCGTTAGGTAAGGGCAGGGCCCCCTTTTGCTTTGGTAAGTCAGGTCCCCCTTTTGGGTTTGGTAGATCAGGGCCCCCTTTTGCGTTAGGGGAAGTCAGGGGGCCCCTTTTGCGTTAGGTAGAGTCAGGGACCCCTTTAGGGTTAGCTAGGTACCAGGGACCCCTTTTGGGGTTTGCAAGGTACCAGGGGTCCCTTTTTAAAAACTAGGGAGCCAGGGCCCCCTTTTTGGGATCGCCAGGTACCCGGGCCCCCCCTTTTGGTATAGCTCGGTAGCCAGGGCCCCCTTTAGGGATAGCCAGGTAGCCCGGGCCCCTTTTAGGGATAGCCAGGTAGCCGGGCCCCCTTTTAGGGGTCGCCAGGTAGCCAGGGCCCCCTTTGGGATGCCAGGGACCAGGGCCCCCTTTAGAGATAGCCAGGTAGCCAGGGCCCCCTTTTTAAAATAGCCAGGTAGCCAGGGGGCCCCCTTTTTTTTAAGCCAGGGCCCCCTTTTTTATGCCCCGGGCCCCCCCTTTTTTATAGCAGGGGTCCCTTTAGTTAATAGCCAGCCCCCCCTTTAGTTAGAGCCAGGGCCCCCTTTAGTTATAGCCAGGGATCCCTTTAGTTCTAGCCAGGGCCCCCTTTCGTTATAGCCAGGGCCCCCTTGAGTTATAGCCAGGGCCCCCTTTAGTTATAGTCAGGGCCCCCTTTAGTTATAGTCAGGGCCCCCTTTAGTTATAGCCAGGGCCCCCTTTAGTTATAGCCAGGGCCCCTTTCCTAATATATAATATAAAAAAAAAAACAAATCAGCCACTTACCTGGCTCGGGCTCCCGCTCCGGCCGCTCCGGGCTCCCGCCGGCTCCGTACTGCCGCCCTGCATAGGCGGCGCGGTGAAGTGACGTCACCGCGCCGCCTACGTCAGCAGTAGGGGCCGGTGCCCGGCAGGGTGAAAGCCTAATGCCTTCAGCCTGCCAGAGATGTCGGCGGAGCGCAGCGCTAGTGGCTCTGTGCTCCGCTGACACCGCGCAGCCCCGGGAGTCGGGGACATTAGTCCCCAACTCCCGGGCCGGTCTCTGGGCGCTCGGGACGCAGGGCCCGGGCGTGCAGAGACCGGATGCGCGGCCGGGCCCCGGGGAGCGACGGCACTGCCTCCGGGACCCGCAGGACCTCGGGGCCCACACTGTGGGCCAGTCTGAGCCTGGTTCGGCGGCTGCGCCGCCGGGCCCCGCTCTGACATAAGGAATAAGGGGGCCCGCTTGCCGCGGGCCCCATTATTCCGCCGGGCCCCATACGGGAGTACTGGTTGTCTCCCCTGTATGGCGGCCCTGCCTGTGAGTCACTAGATATAACTTTACTGTAACCATTTATATGTCTGCAGAGCCTGTGTACAGCTGGTATCCAATACTGGATGGTCACTGTATGCTGGTAATATTGGTTGAAGTATAATGGTTTGTATTCAGTAATGGTCAGTCTGTATTATTCAGTCACTATGTGCTGGTGATATGTGGTCATGGTGTGGTGGTATTATTCGGTCACTGTGTGCTGGTGATATGTGGTCTTAGTGGTCTTGGGATTCTGGTTTCGTGTAGCAGTGTTATTTGGTAACTGTATGACTGTTATCTAGTAATTTTATATGTAGCACATTGTGGTAAAGCTTTTTATATATTTTAGATTTGGTTGATGGTGATGCACTGTGTTTCATTATGGCGCATTATATTACATGGGGGGAGGAGGGGGGGGGGGGGACGAAACCTCTTCACCTCGCCCTGAGTGAAATTGAGCCTAGGAACTGCCCTGGTGCCAACATTCATACATGTTGCCCCAAGTTTTAGTCTTGTTTTGTATATCAATAAATGAGCTGGTTAAATCCCCAAAGATAGTATGTAAGTATGCCCCCAAAACTAGGTAGGCAGATAGCATAACCCCTTTTAGGTAAGTAGTCCTTAATTAGGTAGGTGTATAGTGCCCCGTCAGGTAGGTAGACTTATAGATCCCTCAAGAAATAGATATCTAGGTACCCTATTAACTAGATAGGTTTTATAGGCCTTCCCATAAGTAGGAATATAGGTCACTGCTATGTAGTTATATAGGTTCCATGTAGGTAGGTGGGTAGGTTTATAGGGCCCTTGTAGGTATGTAGGAATATAGACCCTCTAATCAGTAGGTATGTATAGAAACCCCCCCAGCAGGTATGTATATAAGCACCTATTAGATATATAAACCTTTTGCAGGTAGATATACAGGTCCCTTGCCGGTAGATATAGGCCCCCTGTAGGTAGAAGTATATGCCCTCTGTAGGTAGGTATTCACAGTAAGTGTGAAGCTGCTAATTCTAGAGATAGAAATCTCTGAGTGAGTAAGGCAGGCATGCACAATCTTGGAGACGGGCATGTGAGGTACAGATGACTGAGGCATGTAGTCTAAGATCATCAGCAGAGTGGAGAGACCAGATAGAGTGGTAGACAGAGATGAGGGAGGAGATGAGAGGGGTGCAGCATTGTAGAGAGCTTTATGGGTGAGAGTGATGAGTTTGTATTGTATTTTGTATTGAATGGGCAACAAGTGCAGTGACTGTCACAGGTTAGAGGCACTAGTATAGAGGCTGGAAAGAAAGATGAGCCTGGATGCTGTATTCTACAATACATGAAAAAACTTTGAGATTCTTAGTTCACATGTTTTGATCAAAAAATGCTTAAGCCACCCCCGGCTTACAACAGGATCTCAAGGCGGGTGGTCCTACTGTATTCTTAACTCTCACTAGAGTCAAAAGACTTCTCATAGGGTCAACCGACCTCCATAATCCAGAGAGAAAAATAAAAAAGCACCAACCCTGCAAGCATACTGCACTGATATAACAACCTGTGGAAGTGGGCAGGGTGCAAGAGACCAAAATGGAGGCATCCATTCCTCCCTATATAGTTTAAAAGCAATATATGCCAAATACAACGTATAGTTCAGCACAAAAAAAAAAATATTTCTGAAAAACACAATGTGAACCTTGGTGCCACTGGCTTGGCTGTGGTATATGTATAGACACGCACTCCAATACCAGTGGCACACCATCTGCTAAAAGGGCTATACAATACATGGAAACCTCTAAAGAAGCATTTATGCTATCTACAATACATGAAAAAAGTTTGAGATTCTTAGTTCACACGTTTTGATCAAAAAATGCTTAAGCCACCCACGGCTTACAACGGGATCTCAAGGCGGGTGGTCCTACTGTATTCTTACCTCTCACCTCTCACTAGAGTCAACAGACTTCTCATAGGGTCAACCGACCTCCATAATCCAGAGAGAAAAATAAAAAAGCACTAACCCTTCAAGCATACTGCACTGATATAACAACCTGTGGAAGTGGATGGGGTGCAAGAGACCACAATGGAGGCATCCATTCCTCCCGATATAGTTTAAAAGCAATATATGCCAAATACAACTTATAGTTCTGCACAAAAAAACGATTTCTGAAAAACACAATGTGAACCTGGGTGCCACTGGCTTGGCTGCGGCATATTTTTTATTTTTCTCTCTGGATTATGGAGGTCGGTTGACCCTATGAGAAGTCTGTTGACTCTAGTGAGAGGTAAGAATACAGTAGGACCACCCGCCTTGAGATCCCATCGTAAGCAGGGGGTGGCTTAAACATTTTTTGATCAAAACATGTGAACTAAGAATCTCAAAGTTTTTTTTCATGTATTGTAGATAGCATAAATGCTTCTTTAGAGGTTTCCATGGCTGCTGTATTCAGGACAGATTGGAGAGGGGAGAGTTTACAGAGAGGGAGATCGACAAGTAGGGAGTTACAGTAGTCAAGACGAGAAAGAATAAGAGCAACAATAAGAGTCTGGATTGTTTCCACAGTAAGAAAAGAACGGATTCTGGAGATGTTCTTAAGATGCAGGTGACAGGAGCGGGCAAGGGATTGGATATAGTGAGTGAAGGACAGATCAGAATCTAGCATAACCCCAAGACAGTGTGCCTGCTGTCTCGGAGTTATGGTGGTACCACACACCGAGAGAGAAATAGCATGGTGGGGTCGTTTAGTAGACGGTGGGATGACAAGAAGTTCAGTCTTAGTGAGGTTTAGTTTAAGATAGAGACAGGACATGATGTCAGAGACAGCGGACAGACAGTCACTAGTGTTTTGTAGCAGGGCAGGAGTGATGTCACGGGAAGAGGTGTATAATTGGTGATCCATGGTGTCAAATGCTGCAGGGAAATCCAGAAGAAGTAGCAACGAGTAGTTACCCTGAGATTTTGCTGTGAGGAGATCATTTGAAACTTTTGCTAGAGCAGTTTCTGTGGAGTGTAAAGTGCAGAAACCTGATTGCAGAGGGTCAAGAAGAGAGTTAGCAGAGAGATAGCGGGTTAAACGAGAGTAGACCAAGCGTTCTAGGAGTTTAGAGATGAAGGGAAAGTTAGAGGCTGGTCGGTAATTAGCAGCACAGGACGGGTCCAGAGAGGGCTTTTTCAGTAAAGAGGTTATAATAGCGTGTTTAAAGGAGGATGGAAAGATCCCAGTAGAGAGAGAGAGAGATTACAGATTGTAGTGAGGTGAGAGAGGACAGCTGGAGAAATGGACTGGACAAAATGGGAAGGAATGGGGTCACTAGAGCAGACAGGAGAAGCCTGGACACTTCTTCTTCTGACGTTGGGTCAAGAGTGGAGAGCAGACTAGAGAATGTGCGGGGAGGGTCAGGATGGGTGTTATTTAGGGATTGCGATGTGACATTTTGACGGATACTGTCGATTTTGTCTTTGAAGTGAGTGGCCAGGTCTTCAGCACAGAGGTCAGTGACCAGGGCCTGAGCTTTAGGCCTGAGGAGGGAGTGGAAGGTGTCAAACAGGCGTTTTGGGTTGTTGTCCATATCTAGTATACCACTACCCAGTATCAAAGCAAAGGTGCTCACTCAGACCTTGCCAAGTGTCTCTTTATTCTGTGTGCCCTGGAAAGAAAACCATTAAAATAACAGTTTGTATGCAATCAAGAAGCCCAATGGATTTCTGTCTCTGGACATTGGAATTTTTACCTGTATGATTTTCAGATAGCATAACTAAGAGGGAACAGTGACTGAACCCTCTATCTTCGTGGACCCCACAGCAGTCACCTGATTTGCCTCCATAGCATGTATCTAGCTTTCCATCTATCTATCTATCTATCTATCTATCTATCTATCTATCTATCTATCTATCTATCTATCTATCTGTCTATTTGTAGTGTATCAGCTAACAGTGTAATTCAAAATAATTCCTCTTACTTTTTGCATCACATACTTTTATAACATGAAACATTTTCAAAAAAAGTCCAATGAAAAACACAGCAAAAAAGTGTATCAAAAATCCAATAAAAGTGCATGGTAAATTTAAAAAAATGTAAACTTTTTACATTTTTGTGTCGTTTAAAACACCAATACAAAAGACTGTGTGAAGCAGCCCTTAAGAGATTGACAGTCAGTGATAGGTACAGGGCCTGGCTATGTGGAAAATTCAGGGTCTCATAAAGTACACCAAATCATCTACAAGAAATCTTGTACAAATCATGTATTTTTATTAGAGAAAATGATATAAATAGCAACTAATATTTATTATATATTATTTGTTATTAGGAGTATATACAGTATATTAACATGTATTTGACATTTTTATATACAGTGTTGTATTTTTAACTTCAACATTTAAATACAAATAATAAAATATTTTTTTCTTAAATAGACCTGGAAGTGGGTTGTAGCACCCATGGCTCTCTACGTAATTGAAAGGCTCATTCGTTTCTGGGGATCCCAGCAAAAAGTTGTTATCACAAAGGTAGTGATTTTTATATACACGGAAGCAAGATGCTTTCTGCCTTGATAAATGTCAATGCATTCTAGGACTTCAGTAATAAAGAATCTAATTGCCATCTTGATTCCTTTTACCATCAGGTTGTTACACATCCCTTCAAAACATTTGAGCTCCAAATGAAGATGAAAGGCTTTAAAATGGAAGTAGGACAATATATATTTGTCCAGTGTCCTGCAGTATCTAACCTGGAGTGGCATCCATTCACCTTGACTTCTGCCCCAGAGGAAGACTTCTTCAGCATTCATATTCGTATAGTTGGGGATTGGACAGAGGGTTTGTCTAAAGCTTGTGGTTGTGAAAAGACAGAGTTTCAGGATGCATGGAAACTACCTAAGTAATTATTTTACAAATGGCATCTTTACATTTATTTTTATTAAAAATCAACACAGCATACCATGACAAAAATATTTAGCTGTCTTAAAGTGAATATCCACCACTCATCAAGTATAGATTTAGTTGATCTTATAGTTCCAGTACTTCCTTAACTGGTGCTGGCTGTTACTGTCAAGGGCTTGGATCAGAGATGACACAATTTGTGGAAAAATACTGGTATACATGCAAAAGAATGTGCCAACATTTTGGTGCAATTAGCGCCATAAACTAAGCTAAATAATAATAGGTGTAAACTTAGACTAGACAGTTTAAATATGTGTCAAATGTATAACATTATAAATCTGGTGCATTTTAAGATTGTCTAGTCTAAGTTCACACTGTTTAAGTATTAGACAGCTTTGATAAATCAGCCCCCTTGTATCTTTGTCGAGAATATGCTACAACAAACTGTTAAAATTGTTTTTGGTTATGACAATTACTTCTCTAAGAAAAGACGCCCTGATAATCAGTTTCCTCAGAGACAGAGGCTGAATGCTGGTTGAGTCCTTAAATGGATATACTATACATTTCTGCTGCAGAGAGGAACCTTCTCTGATGACCACATGCCTTTAAAGGACTTGTGGACATGGGTTATCTAAACATTCAACACAGTATGTTTTTATTTTTCCTATGAGTGCACAGATGGGGGTTGGCATACAAAAAGTTACACACTGTAGCTTGTCACATTCTGGTGGATTAACATGTATACTGATGAACCATGACAATAAGGGTGCGTTCACACAGCACAGGACAAATACCGGTCGGTTTGCCGGCCGGTATTTGTCCTGTTTTGCGCCCGTCCCCACGGCCGCGGGGGGAGGACGGCTTTTCTCCGCGATGAGCGGAGAAGAGCCCTCCCCCTCCCATTGAGAAGCACAGATTCTGTCCGGTTTTCGGACGGAAGATGGTGCTTGCTCAATGTTAATTGAGCGGACCGCGGGCGGCAAAACCGCCGGCGGAAAAACCATGCAGTGGGGACTGCTGCACGGGTTTTCCATAGAGCACGATTGTGCTAATTTTCGGCCGATTTTTCAGTCTGAAAAACCGCAAACCAGCTGAAAAAACGGCTGAAAACCCGTGCCGTGGGGACATGCCCTGAAACCTCCGGCTTAATGTTGTGTATTTACTCTTATTCAGCAAAAAATGGTTTTAAGCCATTGAGGCATGAACTCCACAAGAGTTATCTGCCACCAAGATGTTGGCAGCAGATCCTTAATTGAGGTAATGTCTCCATAGATAACACAGACATTTTTCCAGTACATCCTACAGATTGGATTAAGATCTAGAGACTTTAGAAGCCAAGTTTATACATTAAAGGGGTTGTCTCACTTTATCTTACCTCAGTCCTGTTTTCATTTTTGAATTCAGGGGCAGTTTACTTGCTTTACTGGCTACTACTGGACTGCATTGGCGAGCTGCTGAGGGCAACAGGACTGTAGTTTTAGCAACCAGCGCTGGCAGCCTATCAGGAGAGATCAAACAGGTCTGTAGCTAAAGTGACCTGAGAAGCTGATGCAGGGATATCTAGGAATAGGTAGGACATTGTTAATGGACACATATTGCAAAGTGACTTGTTTTTGCAAGATCTTTAACATAAAAAGCAACCCCTTTAAATTCTCTTTTATGTTCTTTAAACCATTTCTCAATCATTTTTGCATTATTGAAGGAAGCATTATCCTGCTAATAGAGGGGACTTCCATTAGGAACTAATGTTGCTATTAAGAGGTGGACTCAAATATAAAATTACACAGAGCAACACACTGCCTCTATTGGATTGCCTAAGTTATATAGTGCATCATCGTGTAATTTTGTTATCCAGGTAATTGACATATATGCATTCTGCCATGGAAATAATGTAAAAGAAAATTTCATCAGACCAGGGTCCTATTCTGATGCTCACATACCTATTATAGGTACTTTTGGTGGTGGACATGGGTCAGCATGGGCACTCTGACCAGTTTGTAGCTGCACAGTCCCATATGCAGCAAGCTCAGATGCTATGTAAATTCTGACCTCTTTATTATAGCCAGCAGTATGCTTTTTTGATCAATTTGTGCTTTAGCAGCCTTCTGTGTATGGAAGCAGATGGACTTGCCTTCAGTCCCCAACGCATCAATAGGCACTCATGACCTGTATCATGACCACTTGTCATACTTTGGGTCACTTTTGGTAGGTACTAACCATTGTGTGCTGGAAAGCTTCACAAGAACTGCATTTTTGCAGATGCTGACACAATGATTTGGCTATCATAGTTTGTCTCTAGCCAAAGTTGGTCAGATCCTTATGCTTGCCTATTTTTTTCTTCTTTTCTACACATCAACACATTTAAAAACGGATTGTAGACTTTTTGCCTAATACATCTCAGTCCTTGACAGGTGCCATTGTCACCAGGTAATGTTATTCACTTCACTAAATTTTATGGATCACTGGTGCTTAATTAATAGTAATCACAATAATTGTCTGGTGGGATATGGGACTAGCATGCTTTTATGTATCGTTTGCTGCTTTTTTGGTTCTATTTAATGTATTATTTATGATAGGATTACAAGGCATTACAAGTCATAAAAGTAACAGGATATAACATTGCTTATGCCACTTGCCAATTTTTATATATTAAGGAATATATTCTCTACAGATATTTCTTATTGTGGCTAATTGTATACTAAGATATTAAGTATCATTGGTTTATATTCCCACCAGAATTTCAGTAGATGGTCCCTTTGGAACAGCAAGTGAGGATGTGTTTAGCTATGAAGTGGCAATGCTGGTTGGAGCAGGCATTGGAGTTACTCCATTTGCTTCTATTCTGAAATCTGTCTGGTACAAGTATTGCAGTAATGTTTCAACCCTAAGGCTAAAAAAGGTATGTATGTTTATTTCTGCTGTAGAACTAAGGCTGTGTTCACATCTGATGTACATTTAGCGAATACACCAGGAAAGCTCCCACTGAATACATGTAAAAATACCGCTGGTTGCTAGATGGTGACTATTGCGCATAATGGGTGAAATAGTGGGATGTGGTAGTTGTGTGGTGCACTGGCGCTTAATAACAGCAGACAACAAGTTTCTCTGGGAATACTTCAGGCTTTACTTACTGTACTCTTCTTGTGGATGTTACATAGCATTTAGGTAAGGCATCTCCAACCCCCTCTCTCTGGACTCTTGACCCTCCTCATAACTTCCTTCTGGTTCTGACCCAGTCCAGCTGTGCAAGGTGCTGGCACTGGTGTTGACTCCCGTCCTAGCCCAGCTGTACAATCTGCTGGTACCCGACAACACTGAATACTCTCTGTCCACTCACTGTGGTCCCTTTCTCTTCCGGCAGTCCCCCCAACTGACCACCTGTATTTCCGAGTTGTCTGTCTCTCAGACTCTCAGACTCCGCCTGAGTCTCTATTTTCTCTCTCTCTGTTCCTGCTCTACTTCAGATTTTGCAATAAAGTTGGGCTGCTCTCCTTAGCCCTAGCCTGCCCTGTCTATTGCTGGCTTAATTGAAAGGGGTTCCCCTTTAATTGCTGCTCACAAAAGGAAGCATTTGAACCAAACTCAGAACAGAACCATAACCACCCCAGAGCTGACAGGTTCTTCCTTATAACTGTGTACATAACCTGTCAGCTCTCCTAATTGGCTACTCCGGCAATAAAGAAACAATTGCTTCGGCACCACTCTGATTTGAAGCAACAATATGGATAGACGTATACTATTTAGGTCTTCATACGGTACAGCCCATACTCACACACACAAGGGTGGTGCTCAGTGAATAGAGTAAAAGACAGTCACTTATGAAACACTTTTTGTGGAGAAGAAATCTTTACGGCACTGACCAAGGTAATGTTATAAAAGTCTTACTTTATTCGTCAACTTGTCTCCATAGTTTAAGGGATACTGGATACACGAGACCACGCTAAGCTTGACAGACCGCAACAGCTGTTTTGCGTGTAGATACACGCTTCCTCCTGAGGCTTAGAGGAAGCGTGTGTCTACACGCGAAACAGCTGTTGCCGGTCTGTCAAGCTAAGCGTGGTCTCGTGTATCCCGTATGCCTTAAACTATGGAGACAAGTTGACGAATAAAGTAAGACTTTTATAACATTACCTTGGTGAGTGCCGTGAAGATTTCTTCTCCACAAAAAGTGTCTCCTGATTGGCTGTCTACCCAGCAGCACTGTCTCTTTCACTCTTCAAGGCTGTTAACCCCTTGGGATACATGGGATACACTACCGCACTCTTTACAATTCCCATCTCACTATACCACTATCACTGTACATATATAACATAAACATGTACTCATATCCATTATACTTATATACATTTGCCCACCTTTACATGCACTTAATGGGCCTCATTTATGGAAACTGTCTAGCAGTAAGACTGCATTTGTTGCCCATAAAAAACAATCAGAGCTCAGCTATCATTTTTTCAAAGCAGTATATGAAATGAAACATGAGTTATGATTGGTTGCTATGGGCAACAAAGATAGTCTTACTGCTAGACAGTTTTCAAAAATAAAGCCCAATAAGTCTAAAGGGGGGGAGCTGCAGTGAGGACTCTAATCAGATAGTCTAAGGCACAGGTGTCAAACACAAGGCCCGCGGGCCACATCCGGCCCGCGGCCTTGTGTTTTCCGGCCCGCGATCTCCCTGACTCCGCACAGCTGTTTTACCACAGCCGTGCAGAGTCCGTCAGCTAGTACAGGGAGAAGGCAGGAGGGCTCATTTCCCTCCCACCTTCTCCCTTTGTATGTAGAACGCTCGGTGAGCGCTGTACATAGGGCGTCGCAGGGGGCGTGATGCGCCGCTTTGCTCACGCCCCCTGTGACGCTGGGTCTCCTCGGCGGCAGCCTCTGCCGCCGAGGAGATCTCTGGGAGCTGCGTGCGGGCGTAAGCGGCGTGACGTCACGCTGCTTACACCATACACAGCTCCTGAACCGGACCGCGCTGCACGGACACGAGGTAAGTAGCTGTTTTTTAATTTTATAATCAATAGGGGGCATCTGCCTGGCTACTGAGGGGGCTATGGGGCATCTGCCTGGCTACTGAGGGGGCTACTGGGGCATCTGCCTGGCTACTGGGGCCTCTGCCGGGCTACTGCGGGGGCTACTGGGGCATCTGCCTGGCTACTGAGGGGGCTACTGGGGCATCTGCCTGGCTACTGCGGGGGCTACTGGGGCATCTGCCTGGCTACTGGGGACCAAGGGGCATCTGTGTGGCTACTGAGGGGGCTACAGGTGCATCTGCCTGCTACTGGGACCATGGGGCATCTGCCTGGCTACTGGGGACCATGGGGCATCTGTGTGGCTACTGGGGCATCTGCCTGGCTACTGGGGACCATGGGGCATCTGCCTGGCTACTGGGGCATCTGCCTGGCTACTGGGGCATCTGTCTGGCTACTGGGGCATCTGTCTGGCTACTGGGGGACTATGGGGCATCTGCCTGGTTACTGGGGACTATGGAGTATCTGCCTGGCTACTGGGGACTATGGGGCATCTGCCTGGCTACTGGGGGACTATGGGGCATCTGCTTGGCTACTGGGGACTATGGGGCATCTGCCTGGCTACTGGGGACTATGGGGCATCTGCCTGGCTACTGGGGACTATGGGGCATCTGCCTGGCTACTGGGGACTATGGGGCATCTGCCTGGCTACTGGGGACTATGGGGCATCTGCCTGGCTACTGGGTGACTATGGGGCATCTACATGGCTACTGGGGGACTATGGGGCATCTACATGGCTACTGGGGGACTATGGGGCATCTGCCTGGCTACTGGGTGACTATGGGGCATCTACATGGCTACGGGGGGACTATGGGGCATCTGCATGGCTACTGGGGGACTATGGGGCATCTGCATGGCTACTGGGGGACTATGGGGCATCTGCATGGCTACTGGGGGACTATGGGGCATCTGCCTGGCTACTGGCGGACTATATGGGGCATCTACATGGCTACTGGGGGACTATAGGGCATCTCCCTGGCTACCGGGGGGTTATGTGGGGCATCTCCCTTTCTATATGGGGCATATTACCTGGCTGCAGAGGGCATATTACTATCTGGCTACAGGGGGCAAAAATACCTATCTACCTACATGGGCAGATATAACTGTCATCTACAGGGGGCTTTATAGCCACTTATCTACCTACAAGTAGTTCTAAAATTATGTCGGCCCTTTAAGGTACGCCGTGAGGCTGATGTGGCCCCCGGTGAAAACGAGTTTGACACCCCTGGTCTAAGGGCTTGTTCACACAGAGTTTACACTTGTTACACGTTAACACGTTTACACGTGTTACAAGCGCTTTTCGGATCTGTCTTGGGGTCCGCTCTGTCGGTCCCCAAGATGGATCTAACAATTAGCAGTGACTTTATCACTGCTCGCTATGCTGAACACGGAGCGGCGTTCACATGAGGGATCGACACAAGCCGCTCCTCAAACCATGCCCAACTTGCGCCGTGACTACGCCCAACGCCTGCGCCGCAAACCCGCGTTGGGAGATGCGAGTTTGCGGCGAGGGTAGAACCCGCGTCCAAAAACGTCGTGTGAAAATGCCCAAAACCTCGTCCAAAAACGCCGTGTGAACATGCCCTTAGACAGTTTCCATAAATGAGGCCTAGTATGTTCATACAGTTACATCAACCTTACTAGGGCCGAAAGAATGTCCTTCTGAGTTCTGCCTAGTCTGGAATTAAAGACTATGGGCCTCATGTATGAAAACTGTCTCGGTCTAAGACTTTCTTTGTTACACAAAGCAAACAATCAGAGCTCCCCTTTAATTTCATATACTGCTCTGAAAGAAATGAAAGAGGAGCTCCAATTGGTTGCTATTTGCAACAAAGAAAGGTTTAGACATAGATAGTTTTTATACGTCTTCCTATGTTATGGCATGCAGTGCTATTGTGTAACAGAAAAACTATAGGTGACATTTGCCACAACATAGCATCTGTTAGAGGCCTCAGTTTCACTTATACTGTATTTTCCAGTGTATGCATTAAACAGACCTTAAAAATGATGTGAACAGTCTAATGTGTATAGTGCTCTGTAATAAGTATTCATAATACTTTATTGTTTCAGTTTTTGCAAAAAAAAAATGTAATGTACATTCCAGGTAGCCTGAAAAAGCACAAAAGTTATCAAACAGCGTAAAAAAAAAATAGTTACCCCCTTTATCATGTCATTAGTTAATTGGGTGTTCCCACCATAGACAGTGATGGCATATTGATAGAATATGCCATCAAAGTCAGAATATGGGGCCTTATGTATGAAATTTGGCATTTAAATGCCAAATTTCATGCGCATTATAATATCATAGAATGTGCCTGATTTATGAACCTGGTCTATTGCAGGTCATAAATTAGGCACATTCTGGCGCTAACACAACATTTCTGGCTCAGGTAAACCACTTTGAAAGTGGTATACCAGTTCCAGCAGTAATGCGCCTAGAATTGCTGTAGTGAAGCTATAAATCTCTAGCTTCGTACGGTTCTAGTGCGCCCTACCTCGGGCTCACCCCCCGATCTCAGGCGCATTACAAAATGCCGCTTGCGCTGTGTAATGCGGCTGATATTAGTATTATTATTCTTATTTATTATTATTTTAAAGCTCCATTGATTCCAGGGCGCTGTACATTCGAGGAGGCAACATACATTACATAAGTCAAACGAGTACAGTGATAAGGGATAATGACAATTGGCACGACAGAGGGAGAGAGGACCCTACCCGCGAGGGCTTACACTCTACAAGGAGGGGAAAGAGACAGAGGTGAGGGGCAGACATGTCTGTGGAGGAAGTAGTGACCAGTTATATGAAGGTTATAGGCAAGCCTGAAGAAATGGGTTTTCAGGTTGCTTTTGAAGCTGGTGAAAGTGAGGAGAGTCTGATGTGTTGGGGCAGTGAGTTCCAAGATGTGGGTGAAGCACGGGAGAAGTCTTGGAGACGGTTGTGTGAGGAGCTGATAAGGGGAGAGCAAAGGAGTAGGTCCTGTGAGGAGCGGAGAGTG
The DNA here is from genome assembly GCA_025379985.1 of Phyllomedusa bahiana. NCBI lineage: Eukaryota > Metazoa > Chordata > Amphibia > Anura > Hylidae > Phyllomedusa > Phyllomedusa bahiana. The sequence goes on from JAODAL010000051.1 coordinate 95,653, forward strand.
CGTGGGGGGAGATATTTGGAAATTAGGGCAGAGATGTATGGAGGGGAGAGGTCATGGAGAGCCTTGTAGGTCATGGTTAGTAGCTTGAAAATTAATTCGCTGGGCAATGGGAAGCCAGTGAAGGATTGGCAGAGGGAGAGGCAGAGAGTAGCGAGGAGAGAGGTGGATAAGACGGCGATGCAGAGATAAGGATGGATTGGAGGGAGGAGGGTGCTAGCTGGGAGGCCACTGAGAAGGATTTGCAGTAGTCTAGGCGGGAGATGACAAGGGGCAGGACCACTTTTTTTGTAGTGTCATACCGAGAAATGACGGATGCGAGAGATGTTTTTCGGGGAGGCAGCAGCAAGGTGGGGGGTTTGGTTTGGTGGTTTGAAAGATAAAGCAGAGCTAGATTACCCCAAGAAGCGGACTTTTTGGCCCGGGGAAAGTGAGAGCCTTGACTTAATAGAGAGATCAGGGGCGGGGGTAGAGTTTGGAGGGGGGAAAGATGATGATTCTGTTTCCCACATTTAGTTTAGGAGACGTATGAAAGAAGGGGGAAATGGGGGACAGACAGCAGGATCCGGGAGAGTGAGAAGTGACATCTGGGCCAGAGTGTAAGTTGGGTACATCACATACGGGTGGTAATGAAAGCCATGTAGGCTATGGCGACCGAGGCCAAGGTGTAATAGAGAAGATTTAAAGGACCTGGGACTGACCCCTGAGGAAACACCAACAGAGAGGGGCCGGGGGAGGAGGGGTAATGAAATGAAGTTTGGGGGGCCTTTTTGAAAGCGAACGGTACGGGGACCTAGGGGGCAAAATACACCAACTTCTGCCCCAACCCCTTTTTTACATGTCCCTTTTGGTGTTCACCTTCTCGGAACTCCCAGAAAACAGAATGGAAAGTCATACACAAGCACGACCAGCTCTCCCTTTTGAGCCAACACTTTCAAGGCCTCCATTACTGAGATAGGTATAGGTCCCAGAAGTGGGATCCGCACCTATCAGATTGATGGCATATCTTATTGATACACCTTTAAAGTCTATGTAGGGAATACCCCAATGTTTTATTGACAAATTCAGACATAAAGACAACTAGCTCCCTAAGGTGGATGTCCCTTTTTATATAAAAATGACATAGTATGATGCTGGTGCCCAATGAAGAAAGTCTATCTCCCCTATGTCCTATACTCACCATCGTCAACTGCCCAAACCACACAGACATAGAAGAGCATTTCAAGCCTTGATGCAATGTGTGATTTTTCCCTTAAAGTTTCACACCTCTCCAAAATTCTACAGCACACCAAAATGACTTCCCTGAACGACATCATTTCAGAGATTACTTGCTGGCCATTACTAGGCCACAACTTTAGCATGTACTGGCTATGACAACGAGCAACACTTGACATAGAAAATTCTACTACTGCCAATTGCAGTTTTCTCCTGTTCTGTTGTAAGGTAGTTTGCTCAATTAATCATATCAACCCCAAAAAAGAATCCTCTAAATCTTTCAATAAGTGGCTGAACGATTGGGAAACCACGTTACATGGACATAAAAATTTAAAATAGCTTTTAAAAAAAAGTCCTGCTGTTAGGGGGGTCCCCCCCTGATCTCTTTTCCGTACAATTTTTTAGCGGGGATGATAGCTGAGATGCCTTTTAATTGTGGTTATTAAAACGACAGTCCCCCTCACAAGCCACAGGGAAATTATTGCTTATTTTTCTTTCATTTAAAGCTGGGTGAATTTCTTTTCCCCTATTTAAAAGAAGTTTTATCATTTTATATTCTGGCTACAGTACTTACAGGGGCCATATGGATCTAAAATACCCCCTCCCCCCCATCTAGGTCCAGGCTTCACCTCCCTTCACCCTCCCTGCAACTTTGGCTCCTCGGATTGGCCACTGTATCAAATAACAAGTTGGCAGAATGTTAACAAAATATAGACTACTAAAATGCCTGTTAAAAAATATGATTTTCAAGTAATTTGCTGCAGATATAGTGAAACTAAGTAAGGGGGTGCCAGGATGATTGGCTTACTAGGCTCTTATAATACTCCAGATTAATGGCTGCACTGTAAAAAAAGGGAAAAAAAATTAAATAATAAAGAAATTCTTGAAAAATATAACAAATAAACAATTCCTGCAATATTTTTGGGGAATTGTTTAACACACTAATTGCCCAATAATTCAAAAATGAATGTATTTTAGGTCTAAGATGGTGTTATTATTTAGGTATTATATAATAATAATATGGTGGCACTGGATGGCAGTAATATTTGGGAAATGTAATTGCATGTTATTTAGCCACTGTTTAGTGATATTATTTGGACACTGACTATCACAGTTACTTGTGTACTATATGGTAGATACTGTATACAGGAAAATTGTCACTGTTGTTACACAGTATTTTAGCCATTTCACCTGTGACTTGGTCTTTTAGATCTTGTCTTCCCCTCCTTCCTTCCATTGAGGGCTCCTCAGTATTGTACAATATTTTGCTTTGATCAGATCCTGACTGTGTAAAGCCTGATTCACGTCTTTTTCTGTTTTATGATAGAAACAAAAAAACTGAAAATAATGGCGATGCCGTATTCATTACATGACGGACACCAAGGGCGCCCAACAGACCTCTTTGACTATAATGGGGCATTCTTGAATTTCTGTCATGGTGTCAGTCATTGTAACGGAAAAATAGTGCATCATTTTTTGATGGAGACTTTGAACAGAACTTCTAAGGCAGATGTAGCCTAAATAGGTTGTGCAATCATCAAAGAGTACAATTCCCTAAGGCATCCCTGCATGCGATAAACTACAAATGACTGAAAGCAAGGTTATGATTACTTTTAAAGGGGTTGTTCACTTTAGATTGTTTGTAGTTATAATTTATACAATAGGAAATCATACAATTTTGTAGTACAGGGGGTATACCAGAGTAGAGGGTACACTACTACATAGATGTTTGCAATCCAAAATATATACTAAAATTCAACAGGCCAATTAACCTATGAATAAACTCTCATACCAAATAAAAAAGGCCAATGTAAAATTTCATATTTTTATTGAATAACAATTATTGAAATATATCTATAACAGTTATGTTAAAAATATTTAAAAAGCCACCATCAAAAAAATATGAATGTAATGAATCAAATGATGAAAGACTGAAGAAAATAATTTATAACTCAATTAATATAGCTTACCCACAAAATATATACTAATATGTAGAGTAATTCATCCCAAATTATAGACAATCAATGGCAGTGATAAATACAAAGTGCATGAGTATTAGTCAAATTATTTCATTAGACCTCTAAAGCACTACAAATAATCAATAGTATACCAAATAATTACATAAGTAAATAATAATTATAAAGTACAAACCCCTTGGATTACTAATGTACCAAGGGAATAAACGTGTAGAAATTAAGGATGATCAGTCACATCAAATCATGTAACATACTGTATAACTATATACCTATAAAACAGCCCTGTGAATTGGCCTGGTTTTCTCTTTTTTGCTGGTGCCTTTTTAAAATATTTTTAATGTGACTGTTCTGGATATATTTTCATAATTGTTATTCAATAAAAATATGAAATTTTACATTGGCCTCTTTGTATTTGGTACATACAGTAGATATTTATCTGATTCCCTTGTCTTGTACTGCAGCAATGCTCTGACTGATTTGTATATAATGCAAAAAATGCAATTTTGTGCTGACAGTTTCTAAAACAGGTTACATCAAAAGTCAATGTGTTGTGTAAGCCTGAGGCAAGAATGGTTCCCTGAGCAACAAGTGTGGGGCCGGAGTTTATAAATCACCCTGTAATTGGACTTCTAGAGAGTTCTTCAGGAGTTCTTCAGTGAGTTTGTTTCTGCCCATTAGTTCTGTAACCAAGAGGCTCATCCCTGGACTGAATCTTATATCAGAGGCAGCTTCTCTTCTCTTCACCCTGCGTCTAGCGAAAAGATCTGTAGACCAGAGATTGATAAGAAAGGAAGGTCCTGACAGCATATGGTGTAGAGTCCATTAAAGTGGTAGTACATGAGGAGGAACTACGTCAAGAAATACTCTTCATAGTAAGTTGACATCTAGCTCAACCCACTATCTGTACAGCAGGTTTCAGATTGCATGGGGGGAGCAAGTAAGCTCTTGCAGAGTAGTAGTACAAATCTGGATGCTGTGACTCAAGCCCATCTTTGCTAAAAGCTTTCTGTATGTAGACTATAATTTGTGCATGCTGAAAGGAGCTTGGAATAAACAAGAAGCTGTTTATTTGAAAACCATACTGCCTTCTCTCTCTTATTCTGCACCAACACCATGGACACCTCTACCACCATCATCTGAAGTGTGTCCCAGGGGATTACAGGAGCAACACCACCAACTCCTATCTAAGCAGACCCCCTTATCACTATGATTTTCCTAAGGGAGAAAGAGAGGACTGGGTTAGAGCCACCATGACCATTACCGCTGCCATCCTCTCCTCTGCCACATCTGGGTCACGACACACATGCAATAATAATTTGCTCCTATAACTCTTTTATTTGAACCCTTTTAAATCTGCCCCCAAATACAGATATATCTACTAATACCAGGTATTATTTTGTGGCTTCCATTGATTAAAGGGGTTTTCTCACAATGAATATTAGCTTTCAACACAAACAGAGGTTTCTAGGTTAACCTGCATACCTGTTATCTGATTAGCTGAGAGCAGGAGTGTCATCATCCCGTGTAAGGATTGATGGGACTTAGCAATGAGTGAACCAAGATTATCTGCTGTACATAAAAGATACAAGTGCTGTGAGCCCTGAGAAGCAATAAGTTATCTATAATTGTGTTAAAGATAACAATCTCCTGCTCTGTCAGAGTAATGGACTGAGGAGACAGTGTGAGGGCAAAACTGCCAGCCAGTGATTCAGCGTGCTGAGAAAACCCCTTTCAATGCTTATAATGCAAATAAAGAAGGTGTATCCATTCATAAAAAATCTAAATTTTATTTCCCAACCTATCTAAGTATTTCCATTAGAAATATTTCTGCTAAAAGCACTCTTTCTTTTATGGCTATTCATTTCCATAAATTACAATATTAGGGAAATTGGGGTTATCTGTTTATAACACCTGGAAATGTTCCTTTCTGTATTACGGCTGGGCCTAATTGGGCACACCATGACTCAGAACTGTATATTGTATGAAGGCTGTTCACTGCGCCTTCCTGTACATTAGTAGACTTGTATTAATATTTAGTGTCAGAGCAAAATACACTGAGATGTGCAGCTTATTACAACACCTGAGCTACTGTTATTACTGAAAGGCGCAGGAACTGTTTTGTTCAAGAATGTATGCCGATGAGAATGAAAGCAGTAACAACGTAACAATGCAGCCTTTATAGGAATGGTACTCATAATAGGAGCAAACAGTTATTTGTATATCAGATGGTTGTAGTGTAAAAAAGTTACATTAGGAATGAAGTTCTATAAATACTTTATCTTGCAGTTTTCTGTTTTGTCTAGCTTTTGTCCACTTGATCCTGTTTGTATGTGAATATACAGGAATATTACTATCTTATTAATTTCATGTTTCAGATCTATTTCTACTGGCTGTGCCGTGACACACAAGCATTTGAGTGGTTTGCAGATTTGCTACAGTCATTGGAGACTCAAATGCAAGATCGGAATAATGCAAATTTTCTCAGCTACAACATCTATCTCACCGGTTGGGATGAAACTCAGGCAAGAAACATAACATGTCATAAAATACATACATAAATCTATTCCTGTGTGTACATACACATATACAGTATACAGTCCAGTCACATTATTATAACCATTTCTTACAGTAGATGTTGGCAGTGCAAAGCTTAGTCATGTGTTGTGAGCTGGCATGGTGGCTATATAAACTGTGCGATAGATTGTCTAAACACATATCTGGACATTGCTGTCATGGGTAATGGGGGCGATCTATCAGATTTGCCAAATGGGATGATCTTTGGCTTTCATGCCAAAGGTGACAGTATATCTAAAACTACACAGTTTTTGAACTGTTCATATGATGCTGTGTTGAAAGTGTATTATAAGTGGACAAACTGTGAATAAGTGACATGGAAACTGCAGCACACCACATTCCATTGATGTGAGAGGTGAACATTGGCTACAAATTTGCACAAGGGTGGACAGACACATTACAATGGAGAAGCTCAAGGCCAAAATAAACTGAGGAGCTATAACAACTGTTTACTGAAGTCTATCTATGTATGTGGCTTCGAAGCAGAAACTATTTCACCGCACATCTGCTAAAATATGTATATTACCAGAAAAGGCTTCAATTTTCATGACAGTGTCAGAATTCACCACTGCAGGTTGGCAAAGTGCTGTCTTTTCTGAGGAGTCATGTTTTCTGCTTCATTGAATGCATGAATATTGGTGTCTCAGGGATGAAACATTAGAGATCAAACGTGCTGCAACCATTGCTGAAAGAACACAAGCTGGTGATGGCAGCATTATGGTCTGGGGAAAGTTTTCATGGCATTCTCTGGGCCCATTCATCCATGTGAAAGGCACTCTCCTTGCAGATTGTGTACAGTTATGCATGCTCATTGTCTTCACTTGGGCAGATGTGATAGTCCAGGCATTGAACCCAACTGAGCATGTGTGGGACTACCTCAAATGTTTTTTTCGTTCTATGGATCCTCCCCCATGCATCCTCCAAAAGCTGTGGGAATCAGCATGGCTTCAGATACCTGTGACTACCTACCAGGGCCTTTCTGAGTCCCTTCTAGCCCATCTAGTTGCTGTCCGTGCTGCACACAGTGCTTCTATATTAGGTGGTGGTCATAGTAATATGACTATCTATATGTTCTCAATAAAAGACATGAACAGCTCAACTGTGTGTGTTATTAGTATAGTTAGAATAAGTTTAGATAACAATTATGACTTGTCTGTGATAAGAATCAGATATTTCCAAAAGGGTTCACTTACTTTTTCTTGCATGGATGCCAACTTATGTGTGTGTATATACACTATACATAATGGTGTATTTATTTTAAAATCTGTATACAAAGAGTGTGAAGGATACTGCTGCAAATAGTTTGCATGTTTCTTTTTTTAATGTCACACTGCACTATAAAAATTATAGAACACAATGCTAGGTATTTATTTACATTTTATGACAGCTGCAGTGACTTATCTCAAAGGATGGCAAATGTGACATGCTGGGAGCTGTAGAACTAGAATTTCCAGCATGCCCCCTCAGCCATCCTGTGAGATGTGTGTGTGTGTTAGTATCATTGCTCTGTTCTCCCCCCTCTTCCCTCTGTTACTTATATGTACTTTCTGTCTCCTGTCCTGGGATGTTCAGGACCTGTGGTGACATCACAGTCACATGACCTCCCTGCACAGGTCCTTCAACCCTCTAATGATTTCCGCTATGTCTTATTTTTAGAGGGTGCCTTATATTAGGGAATTCAACAAAATCTCTGCTATGTCTTACTTTCGGGGGTGTCTTATTTTCAGGGAAACACTGTATATGACTGTGTTGACCCTTTGCCCTGTTCTTTATTAAAGTGCATATAAGCAGTCAGAAATGGTATCAGAGGCTAATAGTCAAGAAATGTCAGCCCCTATATAACTAACCATTGAGAATTTCAGCAGAAGAAGGTGGAGATGGAAACAGTGGAACACAATCTTGCTTTATTTAAGTGCGCAGAACAACATGGTGGTCTAGCATTTAAAACCTACCGCCGATTATTGAGGAGTGTTCCAGTAGCTTGTAATTTACTTTTTGGTTACAACAGTGTGGATTAAAAATACATTCTTATCATTAAATTTTATTGAATATCACCAGATTAAAATATGATCAGTGAGGTTCAAACCTCTGAAGCTCAAAAATCGTGAAAATCAGGGGCTTAGGTGCTAGTCCATTTTGAGGATCAATGGGGGTCATGGCAGACAGATCCCTAGTAAACAGAAAGTGATGACATATCCTAGCAATATGTCACCACTTTCTATGGTGGGTAAACCCCTTCAACACAATTGAATACCTTTTAACATTAGGACGTCCTAAGTAAAATAAAAAAGATTATGTCATGAATGGATTTCCAGTATTTATGCACTATTTCATGTCCATGCATTAATTGTTAACAGCAATATGTATTAATGAAAGAATGAATGGCAGAAGGTTACAGAAACAGTGATCAAGTTGGTAAAAAAAAATATATAATATGAAATCCTAAGATACTAGGATGGACTTGTATTTTAAGAGCCCACACAGCCATAACAAACTTTTTTTTAGAGGTAGCATGGAGTGTTTGTGTGGGTTTGCTTTAGTTTCCTCCCACACTACAAAAACATACTGATGCAAACTGCTGTAAACAAGTATCGTGCCTCCCCATTAAAATAATTACGTTTATCGCACTGTTGTATATATTTTGAAACCATCAAGCAAGTGAATAAGACTTTGTTAGTTCAGCATCGCAAACAGACTGTGTGCTTTATTCCTTTCCTTAAAAACTTTTTTCAATGTCATTGTGCCCCAGTGAATTACTGCAGACTATACAGTGTAAATTATAGTCACATTACCGTTTCAATGTCAATCAAAAGACTAATTTTTGGCTAGATCAATAGAATATATGTGTAGTATTTGTGTTAACCTCTGCCCTGAATAATTTGCTGTCACTTACTTTTAATGTGTTTTACCAGGCCACTGCTTTCTCTTTACACCATGACCAAGAAAAGGATGTGATCACTGGCCTGAAACAAAAGACCTTGTATGGAAGACCAAATTGGGAAAATGAATTTAAAACCATTGCAAGTGAACACGCAAGGTATTCTTTGGGTTTATACCATCGGTGTCCAATAACCTAGGCAAGAAATCCTACTTAAAGGGTTTTGCCACAAAGTAAAATTGACATGGGAAGCTTGAAAATTAAATAATAACTGTTTTCATCATTATTAAAAATTCTGCACTGTTTTTGTTTTAGCTGCTCCCCTAGTGATCCATTGTTTACAGCTCATCTCCAGGGGATACGACCAGGGCTGAGAGCTTCTCAGTCCTGGTCACACATGCTCAGACATCACCTCTCCTCTCAGGCAGCTACTGTGTGTTTAAGGTGCTGCCACTCTACTCCTGTCCTCTATACTTCTTAGTAATTAGTCAGTGAAAATAAATAATAAAAAGAAACCTCAACCAGGTATGTGCATTGATAAAGAGAAAAAAAAAATCCACAGGTTTGGTTCCTGCAGGGATTTGAACCTAGGACCTTTGTGCTGTGAGTCAAAAACTTTACCTCTGAGCTACATTGTAGCTACTCACAGTTGTATACATAAACAGACCTTTCTGTGGCTAGAGAGAGGAAAGGCATGGTGATGTCATCCTGCTGGGTCACATGATCTGCAATTCAAACACATCACACATGTGAGCACACAGAGTTGAAAAGCTGGATGCAGGAGGTATGACATGAGATTGTGGCAAAACCCCTTTAAAGGAATGATACAGGATCAATGCAATGCTACACACAACATGTGGATCGGCATGGTGCTGTTTGTGGAAAAAGAAGCAACAAATAATAATGTTTTGTATTCCTTTTTAAAATATATATAAAATATTATATGTTACAAGCTGTTGTTAAGGTTTGCTTTAGGTATTTTTTTTATTGTGTGTTTAAGACTGTGTATAAGATTAAGAAATTGATTTGAGTCAAACACAAATATAATTATTTTTGTTGTCGTTTTAAGCTCAAGAGTTGGTGTTTTCCTCTGTGGACCGGAAAGCCTTGCGGAGACACTCAGCAAACTGTCCATTGCCAATTCCAGTGTGGATCCTAGAGGAGTGCACTTTATTTTCAACAAAGAAAACTTCTAGTTCAGCAAAAGTTTTCCTTGTTATACAATACACATGTATTTGGATTTAGAGAGGACCTATGGCATCTCCTGATATGACTGTTTTAGTAAATACTTATGTTCCCCCTGAAATAATAACTCTTGCGCATTTTTGTCTTACAGCTGTGTAGTTCTGTTTTTCTGTTATTCCTTTTACAAATGTATTACTGAGTCACTCTGTTAGGTGTTACCATTCCAGTTTTTTAGAGGGGCGTGTCCCTCGTCCAGTTGGTAACACCCATCTGACAGATTGGTAATGAATTTTCAGGAGAAACAACAGCGGGAACCAGACAACATAGATAAAAGAAGAAGTTTGTTTTGCTCACCAGCACCCCAGACCTGATAAATTCCAAATTAAGCATTGTGCAGGGAAGAGACATCCGGTCCCAGAAGCAGTAGGAGAAATGTGAACTTTCAGCGCTTTGTGTGTAATTATAAAATGCAAGAATTTATTGGGATTCAGATAAAAAATAGATTAAAAACATAAGCAAACAGGCAAGAAAATAACCCTAGTTTATGTGTTTCGAGCTATACAATAAGCTCTTAATCATAACTGTATGCAATTGTTAGGGTATGTTCACATGGGGTAATTTCGGGCGAAATTACGGTAATCCATAGTTCTCGTAGAGAACTATGGATTACGCCTCCTCTCACCGCTCGTACAATACGATCGTATTGTATGCACGGGGAGATAAGTGACATGTCAATTACTTGCGGCGAATATGCTCCGTGAGTAATGCATGTCTATGGGGCGTATTAGTGCGAGCTCCCGAAAGACAGGATGTACTGCGGTGCGTACTATACATCATGTGAACATACCCTTACGATTAAGAGCTTATTGTGTAGCTCAAAACGCGTAAAACCAGGCTTATTTTCTTGCCTATGTTTTTAATGGGAATCCCAATAAATTTGTGCGTTTTATAATTACACAAGAAGTGCTGGAAGTTCACATTTCTCCAATTGCCTGAATACGATACAACATGAAGACCTAAGCAAACGCTCCAGAATTATTATTTTACAGGAAACAGTAGAATCTCCGAAAACATACATATAAGGAACGGCCACTGGTCAGCTCTAAAGAAGATTTCTTTCAAGAATAAAAATGTATTCTTTGATTTTACAGCCCTAAAACATAAAAATGCCTAGTGTCCGCTGTTGCTTTGATGTTCTCTGCCCTGTAACCTGTTTGCTAGCTATAACCTCACCTGCAGCCATGTGGAAATGTGGCTGTCAGTCGAGCTCCACTGCATAAATAATACATTACAGACTCTCCTGGGTCTCATGAGCTATATATACTGATTTTACATAATTCACATTGGTAGGAATACTTGAAGTTGAATACCTTTACTGTACTTGTTCTAGTTCTTTGAAGCATGTGTACAATATTATGAAAACTTAATGTTGAAATAGTTCATATTAATACTTTCCTTATGATAAGTATCTGCTTTGCAGTCAAGGTTGTTTCACAGCCCTTTTCTCTGAAATTGACGTCAGTGTGATAAGAAGGGTTGTTTTGTATTGAATGTATTTACAGTTATAGCTTTAAAAATATAAAAACTGTTATGTTTACATTTAGGTCTCTGATTTTATTTTCTCTGAAACTAACTGATTGTAATAAAAATACCTCTGATACATTACGTCTTGATAAAAAAGACTATTTTAAAATGTCTCTTCTTGAGTTTAAAAGATTGCTCACAGTCTGCACTGAGAACTAAAGGGATATTCTCACTACATTGATTAGCTTTAGCCCCTTCCTGGCATTGGACGTACCACGTAATTTGGGAAAGTGTTCCTGCAAACGGACGTATGGGTACATCCAATATATCATGCCGGCTCACAAGCAAAGCCCTCATGATCAACGCATGGAACCAGCTGTATATTATAGCTGGATACATGCGCAATCAGCCAGGATTGGCGTTCACCGTGGTCACAGCTGATTAACCCCTTAATTTCCACGGTCAATTGCGACCGCTCGTCTAAGGAGAATGACATAGGGAGGGCGCTCCTACTGTCTCCATCGGCACCCTGCTGCGTGATCGTGGGCTACTGATGGCTGTCGTAACAACAAAACATTGATTGGTTGCAACTGTCAGTTGCCGATTGCAGAAGGGGAGGTAAACAGAGAGCATAGCTGAAAGCACTGGCAGCTTTAGGTGCTGGAATGTTGCTTAATACAAAGGCTAGTCATTATTTTTTATTAAAGAGCTACAATTTCAAAGTTCAAACCTTCTTTGAGATGAAATAACTTTTTAGATTTACTCACAGTCTTGTGAAAACCCAAAGATAAACTAGTACATTATAATATCTGATGGAACGTCAGAAATGATAAACTCAGGTCTGCTACACCTGTAGTTACTAGTCACAGAAACAACAAATAGTGAAAAGGCTGTAGTTGTAGGGCAGAGATAGTAAAGCAGTTGGCACATGGTAAGATTGGCCTAACAGAGGATCCTCCAGTTGGCTAAGGGAAATATCCCTTATAATCTTTGTAGCTAGTGAGCAGAGACATTAGATACCTGGGTGCTGTTCCTTTTAAACTGGGCAGCATAAAACAGTGGCAGACAAATATTGCTGCACAGCACCAAATATTTTGGCATAATTAGCTAGGGTAGTGGGTTTATAGGGCTTTGTTGTCTATGGCAAATAATAAATGAAGGTCTGCATCACTGTGGTCTAGGGCAGAGAAAGGGTTATTGGTTATATCCTTGATAGCTTAAATAGGTAAGGGTTTAATGCTAGAATCTCTGGCTCTCTAAGGGTGCTTTCACACAGTGGTTTTTTGGTGCGTTTCTGATGTGTTTTTTGTGCAGAAATGTACAGCATTAATTGCTATGCCTTTCTGCATAAAAAACGCATCCGAAAAATGCTTAAAAAACGTATGTGTGTAAAAAACGCACCAAAAACGCAGCTGCATGTGAAAGCACCCTAAGGCAGGAAAAACGCTTTGAGTCAATAGCAGTAACGAATAAAAAAAGAACTGTCATACAGGTCTCTCCATGATCAGGCAGAGAGCTTTATCAGCGTGCTACCAAGGGAACTATTAAGCTACTACTACATGATTTAGGGTCTGACATGATAATGTGCGTCATTAGTGGAAGCGTATGTATTTGCAAAAAGCTTTGAATCCAAATACATATGGCATGTATCCACGGATATCATCATTGCCAGCATAGTAAGTAAGAAAATTAAAAGGGGTGTCTCACTACAAAGTTTTCAACATGTAGGGAATGTTAAATCAAGACTTTTTCCGAATACATTCCTCTTTTGACTTTTTCTCTGGTCAGGAGATAAGAGAGAGTGTATCTGAGTGCACAAAGGTTTCTCTAGTGACCGTCCGCTCTCCCCTTCTCTTTCTGCTCTTTGTCTTCTCTGATAGCAGGCAAAACAGGGAATGATGTCACCACAGGTTGGCACAAAGGACTGCCAGCAACTTGAGAACAGAGTGTGTTGTCTCTAGCAAACAAAGGGGATTAATTACTTTTAATTGTTCACTTTGAGCTCTGAAGCCCTCTGCACTATAGATTACAGCTCCTGCACTAAATGTCAGTGCAATTAGAAGAGCTGAGAATATGGAACTGATATGCTAATCACTGCTTTCGAACCACCCACAGCCTAACCAGGAAGAGACAGGAAGCATCAATCTAAAGTTGCTTGTGGCTCTGTGAAACTGCATGGTGGCACAACCCCTTTAAAGAAAGATATGCACTTGTTCTGTATACATGAACACTAGACCTGCAGAATGTTTTGTCCGAAATATGGATAAGGGAATCCATGTCATGGTGGCTGTATTTTATTGTATAAAAAAGCAAAAATTCTTTAAGAACAGTGAAAGGAAACGTAGGATTTTATTAAAAAAGTATTTCCACTACTTTAAAATACAAAATTTGAGTTCCTACTCTAGCATGTTATCTCACTTGGTGTTCAGACCTCCATATTTTCAGGGAGAGAAGGTCCCAGCTCCACTCTGCTCTGATTAAGAACAGTCTGTGTAGATGGGCAGAGTTCCCAACCAAAATGGGAGCTAGCCACTCCCCAATGCAAACAGTCAAAAACAAAAATTGGTCAGCACATCTAAGACAATTTTTTAATTTTTTCTGAAACCAATTGCTCATCTACATTTTTATAATACTTATTTAACTAGATTACAGGAAACCTGGTATACTACACTAATACAAAGTAATTATCCAGCATGAGACTGCAACTACTTACCAGTACCTTAAGGACCCGGCGTTTTTTTGTTGTTGACGCGTTCGTTTTTTCCCTCCTCACCTTCCCAGAGCCATAACTTTTTTTTTCCACCTACATAGTCATATGAGAGCTTTTATTTTGCGGGACAAGATGTACTTTCTAATGGTGTTATTCACTGTATTATAGAATATACTGGGAAACCGCAAAAAAATTCCAAGTGGGACAAGTTGTGAAAAAAACCCCTATTTTAGCTATGTTTGCAGGTGTTTTACTTTTATGGCGTTCAATCTTCGGTAAATATAATATGTTATATTAAATATATGTGTTGATATGCATCCGGTAATACCAAACATGTAGGGTTTCCGTTATGTTTTGGTACCGTAAAAAAATTCCAAACTTTTTCTATTTTTGAAATTTGCGCCGCAGCACCAGTTTGTGCGACCAATAACTTTTTTGTACTAACACCTACGGACGTCAGTGAGGGTGCATTTTTTGCGGGCTGAAGTGTACTTTTTATCGCAAGCAGTTTGGAATGCATGTGACTTTTTGATCACTTTTATTCCATTTTTTAAAGTGACGTAAAATGACCAAAAAACGCAATTTTGGCTTTGGAATTCTTTTTCTTCTACGGAGTTCAGCATACGGGATAAATGGTGTTATATTTTTATAGATCGGACTTTTTCGGACGCGGCGATACCAAATATGTGTAACTTTTTATTATTTTATTGTTTTTATTTGTAAAATGGGGAAAGGGAGGTGATTTGAACTTTTAATTTTTTTTTTTTCGTACTTTAAAAATTTATTTTTTTATACTTTAACATTGAGGCCACCTATGGTGCTTGACCACGAGGTGGCACGATCGTCAATACAGTCTAATGCATTGCATTAGCAGCCCTGGGACGTACTCATACGTCCAGAGTCGTTAAAGGGTTAAACAACATGGTTACATATGGTTAAAAAAGACAAAGGTCCATAAAGTTCAACCTCTAGCCATATCAAAACCCAAACAAAAACGAAAAAAAAAACCCTATGATGCAAACACCAATCGCCCATACTAAAGAGAAAAATTGCTTCCTGATACCAAATATAGCAATCACAATAAATATGTGGATCAACTTCCCATCTCCAGAATTGTGCAGCTACAATCTATAATATTATATTTAAGAAAGGAATCTTCTTGAACTTGTTCCAAAAATTAACCATTACAATCTTTTGTGGCAGTGAGTTCCATAGTCACAACACTCTTACAGTAAAGAATCTCCATCTTTGATGATAGAGATATCATAAGAGAGATATTTGCATGTTCTAAATAAATCACCCCTAAGCTGTCATTTTTCCAGGCTAAATAAAACCGACTTTAATACCCTTTCTTGGTACTGCACCCCACCCATTCCCCCTATGAACTCGGTTGCCTTTCTCTGCAACCACACTAGCTCAGTTATAGTAAGCTCAGTTGTAGTAAAAACAAGATGCATGTAATGTGTTTTAACAGTCCGTGTCTGTATGTCCTGCATGGACTTCATAAACAAAGGTGCACCTACCATACACTCAGACCAAGCAACATTTGGAGAGAGGGGGTGTGGTGTTGATTGGGTTATTGACCCAACTTCATGAAAGGGTGTGAAGGGCACACAAACATCATACACCTCTCCTCCTTTTTATCAAAACACAGCACCAGAGTAAAAGTTCATTTTGACCTGTGCTATGTGGCTCCCTGTCTTATATGTATACCATTGTCCATAAAAAGTAACCCACTTATAAGACTACTTATACTACCATATATAAAAATATGAATTACAAATTATTTCCAATCAAAACGTAAAAGTAGTTTATTAAATTATTCTCTTCTATCAAGTTCAAAATCCTGTTCAATAATAATAATAATAATCTTTATTTCTATAGCGCCAACATATTCCGCAGCACTTTACAATATAGAGGGTATAAGCACAGACAAACCAGACATTACATTATAAAAAAATCAGACACGCGCTGTGAGGGCACTGCTCGCAAGAGCTTACAATCTATTAGGGTGTATGGGTGAAACGAAGGATGACAAGTGCTTGGTTTACAATGGTCCAGCCATGTTACATAAATATGGGGTAGTATACATGAAAAAGTGGATGAACCTGCCATCCCAACCATACATCTATATACAGATAAGTGCCTGTGGGTGCCAAAGTGCAGGAAGTGATGAATGTGTGACAGAATTTGGGGGGTTAACAATTAGGGATCTTGATAGGCTTGTCTAAGAAGATGAGTTTTCAGAGCGCACTTAAAACTGTGAGGGTTGTGAGTGTGCCTGATCACATGGGGTAACATATTCCAGAGAACTGGTGCAATACGTAAAATCTTGGAGACGGGCATGGGAGGTTCGGATGAGTTAACTGTGTAATCTCAGATCTGTAGCAGAACGGAGAGACCCGGTAGGGTGGTAGACAGAGATGAGGGAGGAGATGTAGAGGGGTGCAGCGCTGTTGAGAGCCTTATGGGAGAGAAGGATTAGTTTGTGTTGTATTCTGTATTGAATGGACAGCCAGTGCAGTGACTGACACAGGGTAGAGGCATTAGTATAATGGCTGGAGAGAAAGACAAGCCTGGCTGCTGCATTTAGGACAGGGGAGAGTTTACAGAGAGGTAAATGGTAAATGGCGACCAACACAGATCTCTTTGGGATTATCAAACAATATTCCAGTGCCTGTTGATAAATTTGCCTAATTATGTTTTGATACATGAACAACACCTATAGAACTGGAAAAGTAGGTAGATTTGCCAATATAATGGTCACCATTCCCAAATATCACATTTGTAAAATAGTAATGAACGAAACATGGATATTATCATAACAGCTCATGGACTGATTTACTTTTAAGTGGAATTTATTTCTAATATTTGATAGACTATTCTTATTGATGTCTAATGAGGCAGAGATTTATAATAAATAATTCAGTTACCTAATTACCTAGCCTGCAATTTGGTGAAATAGACATCCTTTCGCAAGCATTCCCCAGTTGGAATTTTGATCTGCACATCTTTGTCATCTACTTTGTTCAACCCCCTTTCTTTAACTCCTCCCCTCACCTTCTACTTCACCTCTACTTTTTTTTCTCTTTATCTCTGCCACTATTGAGAGTATAATGTTATTCCAGAGTATGGTACTCCTGATGATCTATCCTATTTACGCTTGATGCACAAACGGGTCACATCTCACTCCTGAAGAGTCTCCTAATAAGATGTCACACTTTTGTGATGCAGCCCATTTCTGTTTCTTGTATGCTCATATGGGACCAGGCATGGAATCATTACCTGGGTATGGCCATCGCCTTACATTGCAGGATGTCCCACATGGAGGAATCAATGGGTGCGGTGCCCTTGACGGAATGTTCCTTTGATGTTCTATGTAGATGAGGGTCATGTTATTTCCTTGGAGACAAGAAGCTCTGGACACTATAAATGCTTGACACAATCCGTACTTCAACACCTTCCCATCATGATAATTTTTTTTCTTTTTTCTCCCATTCTCCTCATATTTTATTAATTTTATATGTTTTTTATTATTGTGAAAATTGTAAAAATTTTTGGGAATAAAAAGAAATTATTCAGTACAAGGACAATAATATAGTTTTTTAATATTTAGGGCAACATGTATGAAAACTGTCTAGGTCCAAGTCTTTCTTTGTTGCCAATAGCAACCAATCAGCACTCCCTTTTCATTTTTTTCAGAGCACTATAAGAAATTAAAGGGGAGCTCTGATTGCTATGAGCACCAAAGAAAGTCTTGGACCTAGACAGTTTTCATACAGGAGGCCCTTAGTTGTATAACCCATGGAACATACATTATATGAATGCTTTCATATTGTAATATATTCCAAAAGGCTCATGGGAAATAAACTAGGACTCTACAGTGTCACTTCTTGGATAAAGCATTCCTCAGTTCCACCGCATCCAACTCACTGAGCCTTGCAATGTAAATGGGATTACAGCCAACCAGATACAGACAGTTGTTTCATGGTATTGTGCCTCATCAGTGCAGAGTGGAATACTGGTTGGCTAGGTGTGAGGCTTTGGGGGTAGCTCAAAAGGGATAACATTCCTCATTAGTGATAAGCACCATGTAAGTGCAAGAGACTTATACACCATTAGTTGCTCCACTGGAATTTAAATATATTCTTAAAGGGATTGTCTCACTACAAGGATTGCTTTTTATGTTAAAGATCTTGCAAAAACAAGTCACTTTGCAATATGTGTCCATTAACAGTGTCCTACCTATTCTGAGATATCCCCTCTTGTATGGGCTACATCAGCTCCTCAGGTCTCTATAGTTACAGACCTGTTTGATCTATCCCGATAGGCTGCCAGCACTTGTTGCTGTAGCTACAGACCTGGCTTCTACTGCAGTCTAGTATCAGCCAGTAAACACGCTCCTGAATTCAAAATGAAACTAAGAAAACAGGACTGAGGTGAGATGAATCAATGTAGCAAGACAACCCCTGGGAGATGAGCTGGGACTCTGCAGCGCCACCTATTGAATATAGTGTTTCTCAATTCACACCCGTCTCACCGAGCCTTGAAATGTAAATGGGACTGTTATATTCTAACATATTATCCTGTAAGTGTTACTAGAGCGGCATAAATTGTTTGAAAAATTAGCTTTAATGGCACAGAAGCCTAATGTTAACATTACCGTTAATATCGACATCCAACCAAGTAAACAACAGGAGCCTTCTCTCACTGTCAATATACCATGTCCTATGACATGTCTTCACTTTATTTCTTCATTGCTCTAAATGGCTACAGTTTGATTTTGATACAAAATTGTTCATAAATGCTTTTCACATCCTGAGGAACAGCAACAATAACGATACTGATCTTATAACAAAGGCATCGCATGAAGAAAGCAACACTTACTCCATACTCTTTTGACAACAGTTTTGTAATGGAAAAGTTTCCTCTTTTTGCAATGTCTTGCGATTTCTAGTAGTTTGCAAGTTACAGATCTGAAGTAATCTTGCTTGTTGCTTAACATGTCTTTTACTTCCTTAACCCTACATTTCTGCATACAGATAATCCTACATAAAAGTGGACATTTTGGGCCACATGTATGAGAACTGTCTTGGTCTAAGACTTTTTTTGTTGCTCATAGCAACCAATCAGAGTGCCGTTTTCATTTTTTTCAGAGCACTATATGAAATGAAAGGGGAGCTCTGATTGGTTGCTTAAAACCTAAGTTTTCATACATGTGGCCCTTTGTCTTTGCTTCCCATTTTCCATCAGACTTGTACTTATTTAAGAATGATAACTATGTTCGGTGATGCCTCGAGGTACAGTATCCCCAGGATACAATATTTTCACCATCAATCGTTTTTTGCTGGGAAATTGTATCTTAAAATCAGACTAAACATTTAGACATGTATGAACGGCGCTGTGGCAGATATCTGCCGTCTTTTAAGCGCAGCCCCGTTCGCTATATTTTTAAATTCCCAGCACGCCAGGGCGGGACGCACTAGAACCACAGTGAAGCTATAGATTTATAGCTTCGCTACGACATTTCTAGGCGCATTACAGCTGGAAAAGGGATATATCACTATCAAAGTGGTTTACCTGAGCCAGAAATGTCATACTAGCGCTAGAATGCACCTGATTTATGACCCACTGTAGAGCGAGTTCATATATCAGGCACATTCTCGGCTTTTATTATGCGCATGAAATTTGTCGTTTACACTCCAAATTTCATACGTGCCGCCCAGACATTGTAGATCTGCAGCTCATGTGATTGACTGGAAGATACAACCAATTATCATGACCATTCTACTTTGAAAACAATTGCATTAGTTGAGTACATGCATTGGGTGGTGCTTTAGTAGCGCCTCTCTACAGTACAGTTTTGTACTACATGTCCTGTACTGCTCTTTACATGTGCTCCTTGAGGTAGCTGGTGAGGATGGGTCTATTTTCTTTATTTGATACAGTGGGGCAGATTTATTAATAGTGTCTAACTCTTAGACAACCTAAAGTGAGACTAGACAGTCTTGCAATGCGTCACATTTATCATAGTGTTGATAAATCTGGTGTAGGTTAGAACTGTCTAGTCTAAGTTTGTACCACCTACAAGTTGGCTTACTTTTATGCCAGAAACTGCGTCAAAATTCTGGTGCATTTTTGTCGCATTAAGTCACGTCCTTTCCCCATGAACCTATACCCCTTTTTTTGAGACAACACCCCCTTTGTCGGACAAGATGCAGAAGCATCTGAAACTGTCTAAAAACACATAGTAAATGTGGCGAAAGACTTGTAAGACATTATTTTTGCTGCAAATTGAGCCAGAATTCTGGCACAACTGCCTTGATAAATCTGACTACGTGAGCTTCCACCCAATCATAGCTCTCAACGAGAGTTATGAATTACCGTATTTGCTGGCAGTACTTTGGGCGTATTGCAGTGCAAATATGTGCCAAAATACGGACCACAAAACCCAAGTTGGCAAGCACAGCAGTCATTTGTTTTTTGTAGTTGATGAGGTTTGCGCACATGTCAGGACAAATTTTGGTCCACTCCTCTTTGCAGATCATCTCTAACTCATTACGATTTTGAGGCTGTCGCTTGGTAACTCTGAGCTTCAACTCCCTCCATAAGTTTTCTATGGGATTAAGGTCTGGAAACTGGCTAGGCCACTCCATGACCTTAATGTGCTTTTTTTTGAGCCACTCCTTTGTTGATTTGGCTGTATGTTTTGGGTCATTGTCTTGCTGGAAGACCCAGCCCTGACCCATTTTTAATGTCTTGGGGGAGGGAAGGAGGTTGTCACCCAGGATTTTACGGTACATCGCTCCATCCATTCTCCCATTGATGTAGTGAAGTAGTCCTGTGCCCTTAGCAGAGAAACACCCCCAAAACAATGTTTCCACCTCCATGCTTGACAATGGGGACAGTGTTCTTTGGGTTATAGGCAGAATTTCTCTTCCTCCAAACACGACGAGTTGAGTTAATGCCAAAGAGTTGAATTTTTGTCTCATCTGACCACAGCACCTTCTCCCAATCACACACAGAATCATCCAGGTGTTCATTGGCAAACTTCAGATGGGCCTGCACATGTGCCTTCTTGAGCAGAGGGACCTTGCGGGCATTGCAGGAATTTAAACCATTACGGTGTAATGTGTTACCAATGGTTTTCTTGGTGACAGTGGTCCCTGCTGCCTTAAGATCATGAACAAGTTCCCCCCGTGTAGTTTTAGGCTCTCACATTCCTCATGATCAAGGATACCCCATGAGGTGAGATTTTGCATGGTGCCCCAGATCGATGTCGATTGATAGTCATTTTATATTTCTTCCATTTTCTTACTATTGCACCAACAGTTGTCTCCTTCTCACCCAGTGTCTTACTTATGGTTTTTTAGCCCATTCCTGCTTTGTGCAGGTCTATGATCTTGTCCCTAACATCCTTATAAAGCTCTTTGGTCTTGCCCATGTTGTAGAGGTTAGAGACTGACTGAGTCTGTGGACAGGAGTCTTTTATAAAGGTGACTATTTAAGACAGCTGTCTTTAATGCAGGTAACGAGTTGATTAGGAGAATCTAACTGGTCTGTAGGAGCCAGAACTCTTATTCGTTGGTAGAGGATCAAATACTTATTTCTCTCAGCAAAATGCAAATAAATCTATATAATTTATACAATGCGATTTTCTGGATTTTATTTTTGATATTCTATCTCTCAATGTTAAAATTAACCTACCCTTAAAATGATAGACTGTTCATCGCTTTGTCAGTGGGCAAACTTACACAATCAGCAAGGGATTAAATAATTATTTCCTTCACTGTATATCTTACATATATTAAATTCAATATTCACTCCAGATGGATAAAGTGATTTTAACTCAAAAATCCATTTCCACGCCGCCGTCCTTAGCCTTTTTTCTCGATCACCCCCCTACACAGGGGAGCCACATGATCCTAAACCTAAACCTAAAATGTGATAATAAAGTGTCGGTCTTGTCAGGCGGACTCATTCTTTTGGCGCAAATGCTTTAGGAATATGTTGTACATGGTGCGCACCATTAGTTCTGTCTTAACCAATGAAATAAAACTGGGGCAGCAACTTTCATACATCTGGGCTATTGCATGTCCTAAGATAGAAAAACATGGACAGCCACTTGAGAAAGATCTGGGTGTATCTGAAGATTACAGATTACATAACAACATGCACTTTCAGCCAGCTGCTACTAAGGTAAATAGTCATGTACTGTATTGAGAGAGGAATGGTACAGGGATATAATATTACTACTCCACAAAGCATTGGTGCAACTTCATCTGGAATATGCATTTTTTTCATTGAAAGGATGCGCTAGAGCTGAAGAAGGTACAAAGACATGCAACTAAACTGATAAGAGGAATGCAGCATCTTAGTAATGAGAAAAGGTTAAAAGAATTAAACTTATTTAGTTTTGAGAAGAGATTTCTAAAGACAGTATAAGTATTTGAATGGTCCCAACATACATATGGTAAAAAACTGTCTCATGTAAAACTCCCTTAAAAGACTAGGTGCCACTTCCTTCGGTTGGATTAAAAAAGGTTCAATTTCCAGAAGCGACAAGCCTTCTTTACCATAAGAACTGTGAATTTGTGGAATAGCTGCCTCAGGAGCAGGTCACACACAGCAGGAACAGGTGAGGTCTTCAAGAAAGGCTTACATGATTAGGCTTAGATGGAACGAAATAATACTAATTATTATTTAGATATATACTTTTATTGTTTTGAATATTGATTCAGCCTGATTAACATTTGGAATCAGGAGCAAACTATTTACCTATACCCTCCCTTTCATCCATATGTTATTTCTGCCCTTGGCTGAACTTGATGAATACATTTCTTCAACTATACTATATATAACTAGGATGAACCACTTCCACGTGTAATGTTTGTGCTGGGTCACCACCTGTTCTCTATGTGGCTGCTTTCTTGGATCATGCTGGAATGTGTAAGGGACTTGACCAAGCACATACATTTTAATCAAGGTGATAAATCAAGTTATGTATAATAATAGATGCAATGATATGCTGTTAGCTTCCAATATCTTCAGAACAAGTACAGTAATAAAACATAAGCAGATTGCCCTTAGTATATAGCCCTATCAATCATTCCCGTACCACAGTTGTCTGGTCTATGAAGAGCTTGTAAATAAAGAAAGGGAGCAGACACTAAATTACAATCTTCTATTTCTGTAAAATGCATGTTTATTTTTAATCAATCAGATTCTGTATATCCATTTACAATGTACAGATTTACTATCCATCTGACGCAGTATGAATGTAGCTAATGATCTAGATAAGACATTTAACTTCTAGAACCATTGCTAGGATTGTGCCATTATATTAAGACAAACTTTCTACTCTGAACATAATTTAAGCACTGTGTTTGCTCCTCTGTCAGGCAATTCAGTATTACATTGTGCAGCTGGATACAATCCCATCTCTGCTCCCTCTATCTACAGCAATTCCTTCCTTGGCCTCCATACTGCTCCCCAAAACAATCTAAACAATATGTGCGGTTGTGCAGCATCGAGGTGTCAGAGCTGTAGAATTGAGTAGTTTATATAGAAAGGGGCAGAAGCAGAGAAGGGGACAGGCACACCCTGGTATAGGAGCTGGGAATGTAAAGGTTATAGTAGATGGGTAGAGCCTTTTTCAGGGATGATGGGAACAACATGATACACTAAATATCAAGGGCTTTGTGAGCAGAGAAGGCAAGGTGCAGACAAGATGGCATGGACTCTGTGAGGGGAGGCAGCAGACACAATATGGCAAGGACTCTTCAGGGCAAATAGGGGGATAAAACCTGCAGGAGTCTCTGTGGAGTAGTGATGAGCGATTCAGCCAATAATCTGCTTCGAGTCGATTCCTGATCTTGGGGAATCATCTCGCCTATTTTTGATCCTCTATTTCGATTAATCTCCGATTCCCATTAAAGTCTATCAAAGTCACACTAAACTCTATTAAAGTCTAAAGTCAGACTGTGGTGGCCGCTACCAATGCAGAAATAAAATTGGGTGGTATTTCACTGTGGTTTGAGACGAGAAATATGAGTAATATAAATGCTGACGGGAACCCCACAACAAAGGGACACCCGTAACTCAGACTGTGCTGGCAATGCAGAAATACATTTTTGATGCTATTTCATCATGGTTTGAGAGGAGAAATATGTCTGATGCAGGATCTGCCCGCCTGAACCAGCCCCCCTGCAGCTATGTAGTTCAGAGCACTGAAGCTGTTTCCAAATCTCTAACTAATACTAACTAGAATTCTCTAATCTTGCTGTACCCTAAGCTAACTAATCTATTAAGGACCATTTTCAGTAGTAAAAATGCTGGGAAATAGTCTCTACTAGCTTTGAAAAAAGCCGAGCAGAGAGACAGCTATCCGTTCTGTTCGCTGTGTGGAAGCTAATGCTGCTGAGCAGAAAGTGCAGTGACATAGATAAAATGAGGTCATGTGATATCAGCAGCCAATGAGATCCCTAGACACCCCACTGGTGACGTTCTTCACCCCCCCTCCTCTGTGCTCTGCGCTGATTGGCTGGTTGCCCAAATTATAGGAAGCGCCGAAAATGGCACAATTGGAATCCACAATGGCGATTATTGATAAGATTTTAAGGAAAATAATCTCTTCATCGCGGAACCAAGATATTAGTTAAAATCTGGGATATTTCAATTTTTTTCGATTTAATCGCTCAACACTACTGTGGAGTGTGGCCATGTGGATGAGACAAATGACAAAGCATTAAAAAATAAATAAAATGGATACAACTGAAGTTGCTATCTGCACAGGACACGGGTAAGCAGCTTCAGGAGCTACTCCGATAGCAACAGACTCACTGTCTTGCTGAGCTTCCTTTCTGGTGCTCTGGTGGGCCTACATGGCCTGCAGTAGGTGGCCTTTTCCCCTCACACAGTAGTATGCACATTATGTTGCACTGAGAAGAAAGTAGGGAGGAGATGCATTGGGTTCAAGAAGTTGTTAGTGTTCAATATACTGAAAGGGAGAAATAGGATCCCACCGGTGCATGGAGCAATTTCTCACTTTTTGTGGCTGTGCCCTTGACAGCTGTAATAGCCGTATTGCTGTGACGGTGGTCCCAATTAGAGCCCTATAGAGCCACAAGTATAGATTTTTGTATGCAATGTTTGATGTATGCAATGTTTTTTGAATGTTGTATTGAATACTCTAGAAATTGTATGTGAGGGAACATTCACAGAGCAGAGCTCTGCACAGAAGGCGGCACATTGTGATTCTATGGCTTTTTATCAGACTGTACTAAGAAGTGGTAGGAAGAAGCAATTACTTAAACAAAGGTGTAGGTGCATGTTCATACAATCCCCCCTAAAAATAAGTTTGGGGGCTCTCACTCTGAGCCTCATAACAGATACACTGGTTAGATGGAATGTTTGTCCTTACACATGAGAATACGTTCCTACTTTTTTCTGTCATCCCTGTTATGTACTTGTACTTTATTTTGCACTTTTGTGAGACACAAAATATATAAACATTTTTTTAAATGATAAATGTTCTATACAGAACAGTGAACTTGCTTTTACTGCACCTGTTACATGAGGTCAATGAGTTAGCAAAGTTTTATTAAGCACTTATGTCTGTTATGTGATATACCATCCATTATTGAGACACTTGGAACAAATGTACAGTTTTTACACAACGAATTACATAACCACGAAAAGGAAGAAATGAAAGAGTTTGACATTTGAATTTCCTTGAAATGCTTAGATTATGGATCTAAAGTGTTTCTGCTTTTTATAAATGCTTTTAGTTAGGAAGTAGATGGAAACGTCCCTTAGTGTCAACCATATAAGTGCTTAGCCTTCCCAAACCTTTTTTCTTCATGGAATCTATGCTTTGTAATGTTTTATAGGAGATACGACCTTTGATCTGACGGTATACATACCACAAAGCATGGACTGATATAAGGGAACATTAATATGCAGTAGATTTGTTGCAAAAAGTTCTGTATCATACATCTGAATGCCATGTGAGTACCACCCCAAAAATATATATATATATATACCCCTTCCTGCCTATATACCGCCCACCCTGCCTGCCTATATACCACCCACCCTGCCAGCCTATATACTGCCCACCCTGCCTGCCTATATACTGCCCACCCTGCCTGCCAATATACCCAGCCGCTATTATTACCGCCCACCCTGCCAGCCTATATACCCCTGCCTGCCTATATACTGCCCACCCTGCCAGCCTATATACCCCTGCCTTTCTATATACCGCCCACCCTGCCTGACTATATACCCCTGCCTGTCTATATACCGCCCACCCTGCCAGCCTTTTAACCCCTGTCTGACTATATACCACCCACCCTGCCTGCCTATATACCCCTGCCTGTCTTTATTCTGCCCACCCTGCCAGCCTATATACCCCTGCCTTCCTATATACCGCCCACCCTGCCTGCCTATATACCCCTGCCTACCTATATATATAGCCCACCCTGTCTGCCTATATATAGCCTACTCTTTCTGCATATATACCACTGCCTGCCTATATATAGCCCACCCTGCCTGCCTATATACCCCTGCCTGCCTATATACCCCTGCCTGCCTATATATAGCCCACCCAGCCTATATACCCCAGCCTGCCTATATATAGCCTGCCCAGCCTATATACCACTGCCTGCCTATCTATAGCCCACCCAGCCTATATACCCCTGCCTGTCTATATAACCCCCTAAGCCTGCCTATTTAACCCCCCCTTAGCCTGCCTATATAACCCCCTCTTAGCATGCCTATGTAGCCCCCCTACGCCTGCCTATGTAGGCCCCCCCCCAAAGCCTGTTTGTATAGCCCCTATAGCCTCCCTAAAGCTTGTCTGCCTATATAGCCCCCTAAAACCCTGCCTGTCTACTTATATGGGGCCCCTATAAGCTACCTAAACCTGCCTACCTACCTTTTATGGCCCTATAGCCCACCTAACCCCGTCTACCTGTATGACTCCCTTAGCTACTAAACCCTGCCTGTCTACCTATTTAGCCCCTTAGCTACCTAAATCTACATGCCTACCTTTTGGCCCCTATAGCCTACCTAAAGCCTGTCTACCTATTTGGGCCCACCTATAGCCTATTTACCTACCTGTCTACCTATGTGGGCCCCACCTACAGTCTAGCTACCTAGGGCCCACCTACAGCCTACCTTTGGACCCTCTAATGAGGGTCTACCTAATTATATGATTAGGTGCAGTACAGGCCATAGTTGTAACACAATCTCCAGGGGGTGAATCCTCTGTTCCTCCCCTCTAGGAGACTGGGCCTCTAAGCTATGGCCTGTACCCGCCCTACCACACCTGGGATGTTTGTACAGAGGTGGAGGGCAGGGATTGAGGTGATGGAAAAGTGAGGGTTCTAAGATATTTGTGTCCAAATCTGCAGGGATGAGTGGTGGCCAGGAGAAGTCATCTTGGTGGTTGGGACAGGATGCAGAACACAAGGGAAAGTCAACGACTCGGTAGAGAAACGTCACCTGTGAGTCACAAGATGTAACTGCACTGTAATAACTTATATGTCTGCAGAGTCTGTGTACACTGGTGTCTACCACTATATGATCACTGTATGGAGGTTACAAACAGTTTGTAGGGCACCTGTGTACACTGGTATATACCACTATATGGCAGTAATATTGAGCTTTATTCAGTAATAGTGTAGGGGTATTATTCAGTCACTATGTGGTGATAATTTGTGGTCTTGTTCTGGCAGTATAATCCGGTCCATATGTAGTAGTGTTATTGGTAATGTTAATATGGGTATAGTGGGATTTGTTTGGTAGCAGTATGATGGTGATATCTATGGTGAGGTGTTCACTCCTTGTATTATCTAGTAACTGCATGACTTAAGGGGTCCCGGTAAATGTTCATGGTCGGGGAAGCGGGGGTGGGGCATCCAAAAGTTTGCTTTGGGGCCCAGCCTTCCCTAGTTACGCCCCTGCAGAGTATGGTCTGGTATGCAGGTACCCATAGAAACCTATGTGCACGCATAGCACATAAAAAATTATCTTATCTCATGACCAAAGTAAAATCTATTGACCAATGTATTTAGAAAAAGTCTTCATTTAACTGTCCTTCATGTTGAAAGCTATTCTTTGTAATGAGAAAAACCCTTTAAGACCCTGTTCACATGGCAGAAATCCATGTATAATTTACATGCATTTGATAGAAATCCATGTGAAAATGCGTCCCATTACATTTCAAGGGAATCAGTGCCATAGCTCATACACCATGGATGTAACATGTTACTCAAAGTGCACAGATTTCACAGTAGATTTAAAGGGGTTGTCTCACCCCATTGATTCATTTTACTTCTGTTCTGTTTTCTTGGTTTCATTTTGAATTCAGGGGCGTGTTTACTGGCTTCCACTAGGCTGCAGTAGAAGCCAGGTCTGTAGCTATAGCAACCAGTGCTGGCAGCCTATCATGAGAGATTAAACAGGTCTGTAGCTATAGGATGCAGCCCATACAAGAGGGGATATCTAGGAATAGGTAGGACACCGTTAATGGAAATATATTGCAAAGTGACTTGTTTTTGAAAGATCTTTAACATAAAAAGCAATCCTTGTAGTGAGACTACCCCTTTAAAGGAGCTGTCTGGTTCATATAAAAATTAAAAAGTAAGCTGCTTGTGCCCAATAATGAAAAAAAAATAATTATGCTAACCTTCCTCCTCATCTCCGTTCCAGCACCGGGTCACCTTGTTCGTGTCTACTTTCTTCTTCTTCCGAATGGGATGTCACCGCTGCCACCACTGATTAGCTGCAGGGGTCATGTGTCATCACTGCTTGGAAGTGATTGCCACGTGATTGGCTGCATTAGTGACGTCCTGTACGACAGGAGTCTAGAAGATAACAGTAGACTGTCAGAAGGTAAGAATGGATTCAAGGTGAGTTGAGTACAAGTTTTTTTTTTATTTTAAAAAGACAGCAGTATGCCAAGTAAAAAAATATCCCGGACAACGCCTTCAAGGATCTTGAAAATGTGGAAAATCACTTTAGTGACTCACAATATCTTTTCTGCTATAAAAGAGGAAGTGAAATTAATTTTTAATAGTAGTATTTATTTCTTGCGACCTGTTTACAATTGTCTGTAGTGTTGTGAAGTTTTTACATGTATTCCCAGCAGATTTCACATCTAAATCGGAACAGAACCTGCAGAAGTCCTGCCAACAATGCATAACAATGTTTTCTATATGCTTCACCGTCGTTTCACTCATTCCATATTATTCTGCGTATCAGCTCCAAACTGTCGGCATATACATAGCCTTTATAATTTTTCTCCCCATAGGATCCACTCCTTGTTATAGTTAAAAACACAAAATAAAAAAAAAAAGGAATTACAATAACCCCTCCCGTGCACAATACTGAACCACATTTCATGCAGTATTACAGAATGTATTGTTCAGTACTGCATAAATTACACCGTAATCCTCACTAGAGACAGTGACAACATCCGTATATGAAACAACTTCTGTTGCTATCTGAGTTCAGTTTTGTACAAGTGTAGGCACTCCAGATATTGTGATCAGAATGAGTCTGCATAATGGCCAATACTAAGGTAATTTACAAAACACGAAACAATCTTTGATCGCTAACATGATCAGCTCAGAGGCCCCGATTTTAGTGCTTTAGGTTAGGGTCATTTTTTAGTAACCTTCAGTTACTACTCAATGGACCTTATGTACAAATGGGCCTTATATAATACAGGATTAGGCAGCTGATTGGACAGTTATGTGACCTCATATGCTTTGCTGAGCTAGGGTATGTTCACACGGCATATTGCGCGTACTTAAAAAAAACTGACTGCCGGCTCCCATCCACTTTCACTCTCCCTGGCGTGTAAGCGCCGGAAAGAGGTAACATGTCAATTGTTTTCCCCACCGCGTAATGAGAGCTATGAATTACTGTAATTGTGGGCCAAATTTCGGTCATATTGCAGTACAATTATTTGCTGAAATACGCCCTGCAATTATGCTGTGTGAACATACCCCTACACTGAAGCTCATTAATTAGAGTCCTCACTGCAGCTCCACCCTTTAGACTTACTGGGTCTTATGTATGAAAACTGTCTAGCAGTTAAACTCTCTGTTGCCCATAGCAGCCAATTAGAGCTCAGCTTTCACTTTTCCAGAGCACCATAGGAAATAAAAACTGGTTGCTATGGACAACAAAGAGTTTAACTACTAGACAGTTTTCATACATAAAACCCAGTAAGCTGTAGTGAAAACCCTAATTAATGAGCTTCAGTGTAGCTCAGCAAAGCATATGGAGTCACATAACTGTCCAATCAGCTGCCTAATCCTGTATTATATAAGGGCTGGACATCTATAGTATTTGCTATAGTATTTGCTGCCAAGAGAAACTAAAAGTCACATAGTACATAGTATACTTATCGTATGACTTTATACAGAATCCTTCAGACTAAAAAAAAACTGCATTGTGGTGACAGACAACAATTAAGGGGTTGTCCAGCAAACCCTGTGATAATTTATGTGCTAATTCATAGGGTGATATAAGAGGGGAGACGCAAATCCGCCGTCGACCAAATCGCTAAGCTATTGGCTTGGGACCTTGTAGATCAGTGATGGCAGCGGTGCCGGGGACTAACTGTAGCTCCCCGCTCCGCAGAGTACTCCGGAGTACACAGCTCAGGCCGCGTGAGAGTGTCATCATGCTGCCTGCATGAGCCTAAAGCAATCAGCCGCTGTGGCATGACCCCTGACGCAACGCCTACCTTTTGGCTTGCTTAGTCATACCTACCCCCTCGCGCACTCTGTCACCTTACGATAACGACACGGATCACCTGCATTGGATAAATTGTGCCACAGCAGACCATTTTATTAACAAACATATAATTAACCAAAAATAACAGATGATCATACGCAAATGAGTATCATCCCGCCAAGCCCAGCCATTTGTCTCCAACCCAATACACCGAACAACTTTCCAAAACCTCTGGCAACCTTAAAAGAACCCAACTTTTGTCTGAGGTCCTTGGATGCCAAAATAATGATCCAGACCATCCGATCTGGCGAGATCTTCAATTTTACCCCTAGCCAACACCCCCTCCGGCTACATGGCACCAAAAGCCACCACTGTGTCTGCACCATTTCCATCACTGCTCCCAAAGGACGTCGCCCTGTGGAGCCCCAACCTTCGCACCCAGACGGTCCATCCAAGAAATTGGGAGCCAAGCTGATCCTGACTCCCCCGTTAATCTTACCGACCCCAAGTACCCTAACTGGCCACAGCTAGCGATCATGACCCTCATGACAGCGACGCTCCACACAGACCCAAAGCCCTTTCTAGTGCCCGCTCATCGAATATCTAATGCCGCACAGATCCAACCACACTGCATTCAAAATGGGACCACCATCGCATACGCCAAAATTCATTAACAACTCCCGGTTCTAACGGCCCTATGTCTCACTACTGAATCCCCTGATTCACCCACTAGAAACGTGTATATCTATCGCCCTATTCACCTTGATCCTTTCCATTTGATGCCCGCCATGGGATCCGCCTGCCTCCAAAGCTAATCTCGGCACTATGTCGATCCAAACCATCACATTCGAGGATAAAAGTCATAACCTCAAAAATTCAAATCGTATGTCCCTTATCAATTCCCTATATATGCGCAACCCTAGAAGTCATTCCCCCAACATGAAACAATGCAATTAGCCGGAGGGACAATCCCACGACACCAATCTGCTGAAGTCAGGAAAAACGGCTGACCACCATAAAAGTCCCTCTTCCCGATCCAGCGCACTACACTGTTGTCTCCGGAAAAAATAAAAAAAAAAAAAAAAAAAAAAAAAAAAAAAAAAAAATTCCCAGCTGCCGACCACTTTGCTGAAGGGCCAGCCGCGTGCACCCAGTCACGTAGTGAATGACCGAATATCCAAATTAACTTCTGCCTGGAATGAGAAAAGGAATGGTAGGGAAGGATGGTACAGGAACAAAAAATGCTATAGTATTGAGCGCCACAACTTCCCCGCCATTCCCCCCCCGCCCCCCTAACCGCCTTTTTTCCCTTTCTGTCCCCCCCCACCGTCATGGTATCTGACCAAAATTGAGCGTATATACAATCGTATAACCGGCTGCATCCCATCTGCCGCTTTACGGACTTGCACCCGCGTACCAACCCCCACCCACAGCTGCTTCTGTTGCTGCTCCGATCCCGAATTGAAATGGCGGTGCAAATCCTGACCGGATCTAACGGAGTACTCCACTAACACAACGTCTAAATACCGCTGTAAATTGAAATCGAGACAGGTACCGTACCATCTGCAAACCATAAAGTCCCGCTAAACCCCCTCAGCCGTCCCCAATGAATCCTCATAGCTCCTAACTGGGCACTTCATGGACCCTGTAACTGCCCCCATTGCAAACACTTACCCCTACCTGCTTGATCGTTCTTGGACCGCCTTATGTGCACCACAATGACCCGCCTTGACTCGCTATTGTCACGTCCTCGGCCATTGAACCCCCGCTTGGCAAATTTCCCTACTGAACACACCAAACTCACCTATGCTCAAGTCCCCAAAAAAGCTAACGCAAAAGCCCTACAAGCTTGGAACACGCAAGACGAAAAAGACTCACCTCAAAAACCGACTGAACAAACCCATGGTATCTATGTGCCGCAGTACGGTTCCAAAAGATAAAGAACATAACCGGGCGACGATTATCTGCTACTCAGGAAGCCGCCGTCTCAGACCTTCATAGCCTGCACTATCACTAAAAGCCTTTGTACATCAGTTATACCCCTTGCTTTGAAACCACACGCCAAAGCTGAATAAATCGGGCTTGACCATTGAAGACCGAACCACCCTTCACTAACCACATACCCTTATGACACTAAACAATGCCGCTGTGTCCTTATCTCCGTCCGAAACCAGTGGCCCTACTGCTTCCTCCATCGCACCCACAGTGCCCAATATGCAAGAAATATGTATCCCACGTTCCGTTTGGGTTAGGATGCAAGACATTAAAAGCCGAGTCTCGCGGTAGTTCAAAACCCCTGTCCACAATTCTTGAGCAACTCCAACCGACCGACGCAGCTTCTGTGCAGACTCCCCTGAAAACCGTTCCCAACAGCGAACAGACAGAGCATCAGCCAAGCTGTTGCTTTACTCGCATGCACTTGCTCAGCCACCACCCATGCATTAAGTTCCAGTCGATCCGAACACTAAGCTCGACTTAATAGCCCCCCGCCCCACCCCAAACAATAGAACACGGGTGCTAAGAATCGGCCTAGAGAATTAATGACCTGCACAAAGCCAAAGTTGTACACAGATGAAAACGTACTTTTTTTGTCCTAAACGATCGCACCTCAAAGTTCTAACTTGTCCAAAAAAATATAGGAACAACTCAAGGAGGGTTATGAATCTTCACTCATCTGCTTCCGACACGCCTCATGCCATCCTTCCTTGCACACCATTCCGCGCTCTGACTAAAAAGCTTACCGAAGCCAACACTTCCCCGCCGCATGCTGTGAAGCACCTCGATATCAGGCATTGATATTGGCCCCTATCCAATATAATGGAAACGTCCGCATTGTATTGACACAAAAAGGAGATGCCAGACCCGCAAATCTTCCCTCAGTCCTGCCGTCAATCGGATAAAATGATGAGGCGCCTGAACTCCCGCCGTCGCCCTGCCAAACGTCGTGAGAACACCCTCCCCATAGTATAATGGTCGGCAAAGCAAAATTCATCATTGCCAATCGAAATCAACGATTGTAGTTCCTTGAGCGCCACTTTTTTTGCACGCTTCACAACCCTCCCAATCTTCATCTCTCATATCTTCCAATTTTTCCTACATGTCAGGCTACATTCCATACGACCGATTCAATCCGTAGCCCCAAGAAGTAATGTAAGTGGTAGGACCCTTTCCCCTCCAATCCCTCCGTTTTTTTCTGAGGGCCAATGGGACCTATCCGAAATGACCTGCCAACCATTGCATTGATGACCAACAGCGACCCGCAAACCTCTGAGTCTGCTGGCCTATTGCAAAGGGAAATCGTCTAAATAATGAATAACTTATTATTAACACCTGAAACATCTCGCAAAACCATTCTAAAAATGGAACTAAAAGTAGAAAGCATGATAACGAAGCATCACGGCATCGGCAAACACAGATCAATAACAAATACGACCCTTCCCATTAACACCCTCCAGCAGCCGAGCACTCTCATGTGTGCAGCCGGCAACAACCGGACAGCGGATTCAATATCCGTTTTGCCAACAGGGCACCCGACCATACCGCCTAAGCCCAACGAACAAAAGAAGAAAAAAAAGAAAAAGAAAAAAAAAAAGAAAATAAAAGAAAGTTGATGAAAGCGCCTGTTTCGAAAGAGGTAAAGACCACCGAGCAAAATTCAGGGTCGATCTCGTTCATTAACCGAAAAGCCTTTCAGAAAAGACAAATGATGGATCAACCGAAACTTATTGGGTTCCTTCTTTGGGACCACGCCCAGAGGAGAAACCTCCACGTCCGGATCGGCCGCCGACTAAATGGACACCCCATCCTACACCAAGAAAACCTCTTTTTATCAATTTTACCTCTACGCACCTCTGGGTGTAGCAATGACCAAGCGTAAATTTTTAATTGTGAGGGTATCTGTGTGCAGTCGATGGGATGCTAAAACCATATCATCTGGAAACCCGCTGTCTAACAACTGCGCCCGCCTTCCTAACCGGATACCTACTTAGGGTACTGCTCATCGCGGAATATTCACGGATCCCCCCCTTGTGTAGGACCAGACCCCCTTCCCTTTCCCTTGCGAAAACACGCGGGCCGCACCGTGAGAGGCAGCGCTTGCACACTGAGCAGACGTGCCTGAAGCGGTCAGCTCGTCCCAAACCTACACTGATTCTCGTTAAAATTGCCAGAAACCCCGGCCTTGAATCCCACTGGGGACCCACTCCAAAAAACCCAGAGCCCCCAGTCCTTGCCTGGCCTGACCCCAGGTCCGTTCCCTGAAAGTGGCTTGCCATACCTGATGTAGGAGCCATAACCCTCAACCATAACCCAATGTCTTTATTGTTCCATCCAAGTTGATGCCTTACCGCCTTACGCTGACGAAATCGCTCGATCATAACGAAGCCCACGCTTGTCCCCATTAACCTCGCTGTGTGCCTCTCCTATGGAGTCTAAATAACAAAAAAGAGCTTGAAGCAGTGCATCCAGGGGATTTTTCACCAATGACAACTTGCCAGGATGGCAATGCCTGAAAGCCGAATTTCTGAAGATGTCTTGCGAATCAACCGCCATCTCGCTTCTACTTCCTTCCCCCCTCCTTCTTGCTCTCATCCCGCTTGCCTCAGCTAAGTTATAAATTTTTCTAATGGAAGGCATCGAAAATATTTTACGATATATTCGTCGTCCAGAATTTCTCTTTTACCTGCCTTCTTTAATAATGAAGCGGCCTAGTGGGCCTCAAGCAAGACATAAAACACTCGCCCTTTGTCTGCTGTCATCTAGACGAACCTATCCGACAGTATCCTGTTCGGTTTTGAACCGATACCGATACCCCCACTACCTTATTATCTCCAGCCCTACCCAATCCTTACCCCCATTGTCGTACCACTGTACCTACCGAAGAGGTAGCGCTTGCCCACGCCAAATCGGTGACCGCCTAGTCCCTCCGACCCAGGGAAAAGAAACCCGGGAAACGCGTTAAAAATTTCACAGCAAACTCCACTCCAATATCCGTAACGCTGATACCCCTCCACCATTGCCCTTACCCCTCGCAATGGCCCTTATCGATGCCAGTCCCCCTGCGGTGACAATACACACATATACTGTGACTCACCATGCAGCACGTCTCTGTATTGAACCCCGCCAGCCGCGACTGCCCCTATCTCCTGAAGTCCCGGTCCCCTGTTCTTGGCGCCGCACGACTTCGACCTCCATCCCTTCTCCGTATCCTGGAACCAGGTTCACCTCTTACCGCCCCAACTAAATCGCTGCAGTGCGTCCCTCTGTGGAGGACGCCCCAAGTGGGTCAGCCCTCTCGCAATCCTGGCATCATTCCACTCTTACCTGCCTCCACCATCCCTCCGACGACTCCTCTCAGCCCCCCGCTTCCGCTCTGAAGCTCTCGTCATCTGGATCCGGACTTCTGCGACCGCTCTCTGGCACGGGCCCCCCGACCCGGATCAATCGCCAGAGGCACCCGCCGCCTCCACGGGATCCAACGACGCTGGAGCCGTAACCGACGCCACCGCAGAGCTGAGGCGGCGCCTGTCGCGCTCCGCTGGGCCCCCCCGTTAAGGTGGATTCCTCCCAGGCCGGCCGCGTCCCCTAACGACCGGAGGACCCGAGCCGTAGCCTGAGGGTCCTCTGGAGGGCTCTGACGACGAACATTGGTCCCGGTGGAGTAGTCCTCAGGGCTCAGGCGTATCCTGGGGGGGGGGAGGGCGCGTACGGGCGGCCCTCGCCTGAGCCAACAGGCCCAGAGCCAGTACTGGAGGGAACGGATTCCGAAACCGGCGCACTCCCCCCAGCACGCCCGTACTGCTCCTCCAGCCAGGCCGGAGCCGCACTCCCACCGCTGCATCAATGAAAGCTGCGCTAGCATGCTCCTCCATCATTCAATTTCGCCGAGCATTAGTAACGTAAGTCGGGATACACACACAACAGCATGACTCACGTGTGTGATTTTCCTGTCACTCTTTGTGTGTATGTGCGCGACTGTCGGCCGCGGGGCTCGTCTATTTATATGGCCCTTCCCCCTCCCTGATCGACTCGCGTCTGGCTCCGCCTCCTCACCCCACGCTCCGGACTGGCGTGCCGGGTCATCGTGGGTGGCCTCCCATTCATGGGCTGCTCCCCTCTGTCCCGTGCACTCCTGAGACCGGGAGCAACGACAACTTCAGGGAGCAGGGGAGAGGTGAGTACTGTTTTTTATTTTTTCCCTGCCTATATATGTGCGGGGAAACTGCCTGCCTATACACCCCCTAGCCTGCCTATACACCCGCATCCTGCCATATACACCCCCCAGCCTGCCTATACTCCCCTTATCCTGCCAGTACACCCTCTAGCCTGCCTATACAACGCCCCTAAGCCTGCCTGTATACCCCGAAATCGCTCCCTATACACACGCCCAAGGACCATGCCTGTATACCCCTAGAGCCTCCCTATGGCACCCCGCAGCCTGCCTATACACCCCCCAGCCTTGCCTATACACTCCTTTCCATGTCCTGCATTACCCGCCGAACGCTCCCCTTAAATATCACACCCTAAAGCCTGCTCTGTATACCCCTAAGCCTGCCCTATATCACCCCCTAAGCCCTGCCTCTACACCCCCCGATTGCCTATACAAAACCCTAAAGCTGTCTATACACCCCCTAGCCATCCGTATACCACCCCCCGCCTGCTATCAGGGCCTATCCTGGGGCGTGGCGAGGCGTGCATCGCCCGGGCGCTGAGGCTCCGGTCCCACCGAGGGGTTGTCTCCCCTTCCACGTCCCGCCCAGGATCGCCGCCTGACTCTTGCGCGGCTGTTTTACAACAGTTCGCGCATAGCCCAGCATCAGTCTCCTGCAGTGAAGAGGCGGCAGATCGATCCATGCCCGCCTCCTCCGCTCTATGTATCAGCGCACACAGAAGCGCCGATACAAACACAGCTTCGCAGGGGGCGCACAGCTTTCACCGCGCCCCCTGCGGCGCTCGAGTCTCCGTCGAGACTGTGCAGCTCTGCCGCCGTGATGTAGATCACCTGGGAGGCTGGCGGCGACAGTGAAGCAGACGTGATGACGTCACGCTGCTTACACAGCTCAGCAGTCCCACCGCTCAGTAGCTTCCATAGCTGAGGGCGATCACTGGCTAGCAGGGGCATTCACTGGCTACAATGGGTGTATCATTGCTACAGTGTGCATCGCCTGCTAACACTGGAGTTGGCTCACTTGCACCGGGGGCATCACTGGCTATAAGGGGGCATCACTGCTACAGGGTGGCATCACTGGCTTACCGGGGGGGCATCACAGGCTACAATTGGGGGCATCACTGCTACCGGGGCATCACTGGCGACACATGGTATGCATCTACTGCTACAATGGGGGCATCACTGCTACAAGGGGGACATCACCTGCAACAGGGGCAACACTGCTACAGGGGTGTGTGCCCTACTGCTGAAGGAGGCATCTACTGGCAACAGAGGCTACTACCTGGCTATAGGGGCTCACTACTTTGGCTACAAAGGGGCATCACTGTCTACAAGGGGGCATCACCTGCAACAGGGCATCACTTTCTACAGGGGGGGCACCTATACAGGCTACAAGGGGGGCAACACTGGCTTACAGGGGGCATCACTGCTACAATTGGGGGCATCACTGGCTACATTGGGGTCACAGGGCAACAATGGGTGGCAATCACTGTCTACCGGGGGGCATCACTGGCTACAATGTGGGGCATCACTGGCTACATGGGGCATCACTGGGCTGACAAGTGGGGGCATCACGGCTACATGGGCTATCACTGGTTTACAAATGGGGGCATCTACTGGTCCTACAGGGGGCATCACTGTGCTACAGGGGGGCATCACTGGCTACATGGGGAATTCAACAGAGCAATACCAGGGGTGGCATCACAGCTACAAGAGGGGTATCATTCTGTACTATCAAGGGGCAGTTCACTGCATAGCAAGGGGAGTCATCCACCGACTATCGAGGTGCAGATCTGACCGACACAAGCGTTCTTCTTCACCGACTATCAAAGGGGGGCATCATCCGACTATCCATGGGTGCATTCACGTCTACAGTGTGCATACACTGTCTACCCACGTGGCATCACTGAGCTAGCAAGGGGGTGCATCCCTGGCTACAGGGGGCAACACTAGACTATAAATGTGGCATCACTGCATACAATGGTGGCAAACTGGGCTTACATGGGGGCATCACTGCTAAGTACACTGGGGGCATCACTGTGGCTACATGGGGCATCACTGACTCTACAAGGGGGGCATCACTGCTACAGGGGGCATCACTGACTGACAAGGGTTTGCAAACCCCCCGTGCCCTACACCCCCCCCTCACTGAGGCTACAACATAATCTCCAAAAATTGGGAATCTCGCCCGTGCTGGCAGGACAGTTGTCACTAAGCGGTGGCCTTATTTTTTTGTGTCTTAGATTAGGGACGACTGCCCAAGTAGTTGCTTGGGATCCCTTACTGAAGCTAGTACTTTGCTAAGATATAAGCTCTCCTGTTAATAGGTGGGGTCCACCAGACTTGATGATAGAAAGGGAGTTATCCCTCTTTCATAAGCAAAAAGTTTAAAGATTAGGAAAGAAGAGTCAGATTATTTAAATATGTGTATAGAGGTAGAGTTAGATATAATAAAATTTACGTTTATTGTTTAATAGTAGAGAAAGTGATAGGAGTTTAAGTTTTGCCCTATGGCAAAATAGTAAATAAAGTCCTGGCTACAAGAGGTCAACACCGATCTACAAGGGGGCATCACCTGGCTATCAATGGGGGCATCACGCTACAATGGGAGGGCAGTCACTGCTATAGGGGGCCATCACTGGCTACAATGGGTGGGAATCACTAGCTACCAGTGGCATCACACTGCTACAGGGGGCATGTACGTGGCTACAAGGGGGTCATCACTGGCTACAGGGTGCCATGTCTGCATACAGGGGCCAGTACTG
Source organism: Phyllomedusa bahiana (assembly GCA_025379985.1). Classification (NCBI taxonomy): domain Eukaryota; kingdom Metazoa; phylum Chordata; class Amphibia; order Anura; family Hylidae; genus Phyllomedusa; species Phyllomedusa bahiana. Next base: position 135,392 of record JAODAL010000051.1, read on the forward strand.
GCTGCAGGTTGGGGCATCAATGGCTACACGCGGGGCATCCTGGCTATAGGGGCATCACTGCTACAGGGGGGCATTTTTCACTGGCAACATAGGGTCAATCACTGTGCTACAGAGGGGCATCAATGCTACAGGGGGGCATCAATGGCTACAGGGGCATCACTGGCTACAGAGGGGCATCACAGGCTATAAGGGGGGCATCAATCTGCTCCACGGGGGGCATCTTCTAACTGGCTACAGCGTAGTGGCATCACTGGCTACAAGGGGATCACCTGGCAAAGGGGCATTCACTTGGCTACTGGGGGGCATCTACTGGCTACGGAGGGCATCTACTGCCTACAGTGGGCTACTACCCTGGCTATAGGGAGCTTACTGACGTGGCTAGGCACGGGGCATATTACATGTAGCTACCATATGAGGTGCTAAGAGGAGGAGTTTGTGATAGAGATAGGATTTGTAGATAAGTGCAGATAAAGGGAGGTAGTCTAGAGATGTTTGTTTTGTAAATTTTACAGTGAATAGTCGGGAGTAGTCGTCATAGCGTCTGGGACAGATGGAGAAAGAAGAAGATGAGAAAGAGACACACTCTTTCAGAGACGTCTCTCCTGTGAGTCATTAGAATATAACTTTACTGTAATCATTTATATGTCTGCAGAGCCTGTGTACAGCGGGTAACCGCTACCACTGTATTGTCACTGATGCCGGGTAATATTGGTTGTAGTATAATGGTTTGTATTCAGTAAGTGGTTTATTTTTTTATTATTCAGGTCACATATTGTGTGTGGCTATTTTGTTCAAGGTTGGTTTTATTATTCGTTACTACTATGAAGCTGGTGATATGTGGTCCATTGGTGTGGTGGTATAATAGGTCACATGTGTGCTGTGTATATGTGGTCATTAGCCTGTATTCTGGTTTCGTGCAGCACTGTTTATTTGGTACTGTATACTATTAATTTATAGTTTTATATGAAGGGCAGATTGTGGTAAAGCTTTCTGTATATTATAGTGCCTCGGGTTTATGTGTGGATTGGCACTGTGAGGCGACCAGTAATTAACGGGTGGGGGGTGGGGGGAGCGTAATTTCTTCACCTCTCCCTGAGAGAAATTTACCTATGGAACTGCCCTGCTGCCAATAACAGCCCCTACAGGCTGCTATACACCTACCCTAGCCTGCTAGCACCACCCCTAGCCAGCCAAACACTCCCAAACCTGTCCTATAATAGCCCCCTATCCTGCCTATATAGCCCACTAAGACCTGCCTGTAAACCGGGCTAAGCCTCCCTATACACCCCCTACAGCCTGGCCTGTATATCCCCTAAGCACCCTCATAGCACCCCTAAGCCTGCCTGTACACCCCCCCGCCTCCCTAAACACACACCCATTCCTTCCTATGACACCCTCGTAATGCCTCCTAAACCCTCCCCTAAGCCTGCCTATAAATCACCCCCTCAAGCCTTGCCTATACACCCCCCTAGCCTGCCTATACACCCCCTAAGTCCTGCCTGGTCTACCCCTAAGCCTCCCTATGACTCCCCTATTATTAATTATAGAACCTGCTTACAACCCCCAAGCAGCCTGCCTAAGTATACGCCCCTAAGCCTCCCTATACACCCCCTAACGCCTTGCGCTCTACACACCCAGAGTCTGCCTATACATACCGCCCCATTCTGTCTATATCCCTATACCCCCCCTAAGCCTGCCTATACACCCCCTTAAGCTGGCCTATACACAACCCCAGGCCTTCCTATACACCCCCTAATCCTGCACTGAATACCCCTAAGCCTCCCTATACACCCCGCTAAGACCTGCTTTATCACCACCTCCATCCTGCTAAATATCCCCCTAAAAGCCTCCCTATACACCTCCTAAAGGCCTGCTATACACACCGCTTATGAGCCTAGCTGTATACCCACCTAAGTCCTCCCTATATACCCCCAAATCCTCCCTATACTCCCCTTATTACCGCTAGCCCTGCTATTACATCCCCTAGCCTGCCTAAACCACCTCGCCGTAGAGCCCTGCTATACACCCCCTAATCCTCCGTATACACATGCACCTAAGCCTGCCTGTATAAGCCCCCCTAAGCCTGCTTTATAACCCCTCAGCCTGCTTAATACCCCCACTTGCCTTTATGACCCCTCAACAGCTTGTCCTAGATAGCCCTCCAGCATTTGCCTAATACCTCCCCCAGCTTGCCTAGCTAGCCCCAAGCCTCCTAGATAGCCCCCCAGGCATGCTAGATAGCCCCCTAAAGCTTCCTGCCTGATAGCCCCTATTAGCACCGTGAAGCCTGTCTGCCTAAAAAGTCCCCTATAGCCCCCTAAAGCTTTCTATCCTATAAAGCCCCCACGAAGCCTGCCAGTCTACTTATATGGGGGCCCCTTTAGCTACCTAAACCCTACCTATATGGCCCCTATACCCGACCTACCCCCCTTACTACCTGATATGGCTGGCCCTATAGCTACCTAAACCCTGCCTGCCTATATGGACCCCATATAGCCAGGGGGGGCAGGTGCTGGAAAAGTCAGGATTCTAAGATATTTGTGTCTAAATCTGCAGGGACAAGTGCCCGGGAGATGTCATCAGGATGGTGGACTGGACCGGATGCAGAACAAAAGAGAAAGTCAACGACTGGTCAGAGAAACGTCATCTGTGAGTCACAAGATGTAACTACACTGTAATCACTTATATGTCTACAGAGCCTGTGTACACTGGTGTCTACCACTATATGGTCACTATATGGCGGTACTATTGGTCTTTGTGTACTGATCAGTAATAGTGTAGGGGTATTATTCAGTCACTATGTGGTGGTAATTTTTTGGTCATGTTCTGGCGGTATAATCAGGTCCTTATGTAGTAGAGTTATTGGTAATGTTGGTCTTGGTATAGTTGATTTGGTAGCAGTATGATGGTGAGATGTATGGTGAGGTATTTGCCCCTTGTATTTTCTACATTACCTAACAACATGTCCCGGTACATGGTCATGGTCAGGGAGGGGGGGAGGGGTGGGGGGTCGGGGGCCCCATCCAAAAGTTTGCTTTGGGGCCCTAGCTTCTCTAGTTACGCCCCTGGGTTATATGATAGAGGAAGAGAAGCTGAGCTCTGTGATACATAGGGTTATATTATACAGGGAGAGAAGCTGAGCTCTGTGATATATAGGGTTATATGATAGAGGTGAGAAGCTGAGCTCTGTGATATATAGAGTAATATAATAGAGGAGAGAAGCTGTGCTCTGTGATATATATGGTTATATGATAGAGAGAGAGAAGCTGAGCTCTGTGATATATAGGGTTATATGATAAAAGAGAGAAGCTGAGCTCTGTGATATATGGGGTTATATGATAGAGAGAGAGAAGCTGAGCTCTGTGATATATAGGGTTATATGATAGAGGAAGAGAAGCTGAGCTCTGTGATATATAGGGTTATATGATAGAGGAGAGAATCCGAGCTCTGTGATATATAGGGTTATATAATAGAGGGAGAGAAGATGAGCTTTTGTGATATATGGGTTATATGATAGAGGAGAGAATCCGAGCTCTGTGATATATAGGGTTATATGATAGAGGGAGAGGAGCTGAGCTCTGTTATATATAGGGTTATATAATTTTAATGGGTGGTATACACTTCACCCAGTATGGGGCTCTATAGCTCTAGGATGTGATGATATTTAACACAGAATGATCATATATCTCAAATATGTTAAAAACATATTTAATAAAACAATAATATAAAAAAAGATAACAACAAAATATAACAAATGTGGCCACTTCTACGCGTTTCACATGCGATCTCTCATGCTTCATCAGGAATGACTTGCACTCACTTTATGTTCCCTTTATACACGATATAGTTAGCCCAATCCTCGTTATTTCTTAATTGGCATCCTATTTGCCAAAATATCCTCCTCTACTTACTCTTTCACATTTCCTCAAAAAAAAAAAGAACAATATATAATATAAAAACAACTTTTAAAATTGAACACTCACCACTTGCTGTAATATTACTATGATATGCTTTCCTTTCCTGCCACTCTCTGCATACCGGGATAATACTAAGCGCTCACTCCACGTGAGGCATACTTCTGCCCGAGTAGCTGTGGCGTCCGGAATAACCTACTGCGCATGCTTGGCTTCCTGAGTATCGCGGGACTAACCTCATGTTTTAACTGCAGTGCAGCTCTAACCACGTCTATGGAGAACTGCAACCTACGGAATGTACTATGTTTACTTTTGATGTTATCACTATATATACCATCCCCATCTAATAAAGGCTGTCACTGAACAACATATCATCACATCCTAGCGCTATAGAGCCCCATACTGGGTGAAGTGTATACCACCCATTAAAATTATATAAATTCCTTTTGATCCCTTTGTGCGGGGAAAGAAGTGTTCGAGACGTGGTGCCAGCAGCTGGATGGTGAATATATGAAATTTTATCAATGTGTTGTACCATTATACAGAACAACCGCCTCAGGTGAGCAGATTGGAATGTGATTTTTTAATCTGAGGATTCTACTATACTACACTATATTTGCGCCTTTTTGTCTCCCCTTTTTCCCTTGTCTTGTCGAGCAAGAGTTAAGAATTTGCACAAGCAACTGTTATATAGGGTTATATGATAGAGGATAGAAGTTGAGCTCTGTGATGTAAAGGGTTATATGATGATAGAGCGGGAAGAAGAAGAAGCTGAGCTCTGTGATATATAGGGTTATATGATAGAGGAGAGAAGATCAGCTCTGTGATATATAGGGTTATATAATAGAGGAGAGAAGATGAGCTCTGTGATGTATAGGGTTATATGATAGAGGGAGAGAAGCTGAACTCTGTGATATATGGGGTTATATGATAGAAGATAGAAGCTGAGTTCTGTGATGTATAGGGTTATATGATAGAGGGAGAGAAGCTGAGATCTGTACTATGTAGGGTTATGTGATAGAGGAAATGAGCTGAGCTCTATGATATATAGAGTTATAAAATACAATAACCCCTCTGCCACTACTCTACTCCACAGACATGGTGCCCCTCACCTTCTGTCTATTTTCTCCATCCTGGTAGATCGTAAGGGCATGTCTCCACTGCACGGGTTTTCCGCCGGGTGGTTTTTCCGCCCGCAGGACATTCTACAAGCACATTCTTCCGTCCGGTTTTCAGACAGAATCTGTGCTTGTGAATGTGAAAGGGGAGGGCTTTTCTCCGCTCATCGTGGAGAAAAGCCGACCCCCCCCTTCCCCCCCCGCATGCAGTGCACACAAACAGGACAAATACCGGTCGGACAAACCGACCGGTATTTGTCCCTTGCCGTATGAACGTGCCCTAAGCCTTCATAGGCAGTGTCCTCTCTCCCTTTGTACCAGTTGTTAGTCATTTATTGTTGACACTGTACTTTGTTTGGCATGTTATGTATGTAAGCCCCCTCAAATGTACAGTGCCATGGAACTAATGGCGCTTTTAAATAAATAATAATAATTTGTACTTTTCCTGTTCTGCTCATAGCCTCCCATCTCTGCATCTGAGCAGCAGGTTTTTTTTTGTTTAAAAGCTGTTTCCCTTTACCTGGTAAAGCTGTGCCTTGTCTTACTGTCCCCCAACCTGAGTTTCAGTACATTCCCCTATATCCTCCTGCATATTAAAAGCCAAGAGAGGCAGGACAAATGGGTGTGGCTTCACAGCTTGCTCTGAAAAAAGCGAAGCCTCTGGTCACATGATCTCCTGGGCCTGACGTAGAACTGTTTCGTATGTCTGGACACACATAACTTCTGATAAATAAATAACGTGGACCGTTACCTTTCAAACGTTGTACAGTACTGGACTACATTTGGGTTTTCTCCATAACCCTAAGCGCAAATTCAGACACAAGAACCAATAGTAGCCCAAATATATTCAAAAGTTTACTTTCTATCAAAATTCAATCACCCATAAATTCCGGGGACAAACAAGCCGCCCCGTACGTGTCCGCATCAATGAGCATAGGTCAGCAATTAGGACTTACAACCCCCCTAGTATCAATACAGGCTGTAAAATTGATGGAAAAATGAAAGATGGCGAAACCTCGGTAGCTCGCCATTTTCATAAAGCACGCCACCAAGTTCATGAATTAGTGGTGTGTTATTGAAGAGGTTAGAGCGCAAGATACAAATTCCACTCATGCCCAGTTGCTTCAACGTGAAGCATACTGGATCTTTCAATTGGAATCATTGGTACCTAATGGCTTAAATGAAGCCTTTAGTCTGAAAGCGTTTCTTTAATACTGTTTAGATATAGGCCGCGTCTGCTTACATAGCATGTGTTCTTGTGATAGCTTTTAATATATTGTTGTGATTAAGAGAGTATATAAGATACCGCATTCATGTCAGTATCTTACTCGCAGTAGGAGGATCGTTACAATGTGCGCCTGTCTGAAGAAGGAGGAGTTCCCTCCTAAACGTCACTGGTGTTGGCGCTTGAAATGAACTGAGACAGTTGCAAACACTCTCCCTGCGTGTGATACAAGTCGGTAACATTTACAGAGACTTTTACTTTATATGCATTGAATGCTTTAAGGAATTTTTGCCTAACCGAGTACAGTTGCTAGTATCACTATATGTGTAAGAACCTGGAATTTATGGGTGATTGAATTTTGATATAAAGTAAACTTTTGAATATTTTTGGACTACTATTGGTTTTTGTGTCTGAATTTACACATAACTTCTGAGCCTTTTTTCATTAAATAGCTGATGTAGACCTGCAGGAAGCTTACAGAAAATGTCATGAAAAATTAAAATACACATCCTGAGTGGTGATTTCACTGGTAAGGCACATGACTACTAAGGCCATGTTTACATCTGCTCAGCGGGGGACTGAGACCAAATACCAGAACAAGCACCAGAACTTTAATGCTGGATCGGTGGTGGATTGAAGTTAAGAACAGTTTTCTGCTATTTTATACAATTGGGAGTCATTTTTAAGATTTTTGGGATAGCTGGACAACCCGATCAAATAAACCCCACTTTTATATTCTCCCAAATACCTATGTTTTCCTTAAACTAGTCCAGGAGAACATCATTTCCTGACAGTTGCTCGTCTTAGTAATTGAAAGTTCTTGTGTTTTTGTATACAATTTGTAAATATAAGCAGAATATTAAGCAAGGCAGATGCTTTTCTCTTAATTATTTAGAGCAATTTGCATAAGTATTTTATAATGATTGTACTCAGTGCTTATATTGTTGCAGAGGTATTTTAGAGATGGGTAATTACCTAAATAATTTGGTTTGACTGGTACATTTAAGCCTGACTTAACTATTTGCTATCACATCGACAACCTTTTCAGCATTTTCAAACAGTATAGAGTTTCATCAGAATAACTTATGATATCAAAATATGTAAAATAAAAACTTGTTCCGCAGCATATGGCACCTCATTTCACTTGTGCTAAAGCATACTTCACCTCATGCCACTTTTTCCTGCAGCATACTGCACCTCATGCCACTTGTCCTGCAGCATAATGTATATCATGCCACTTGTCCTGCTGCATACTGCACCTCATGCCACTTGTCCTGCTGCATATCATGCCACTTGTCCTGCAGCATCCTTCACCTTATGCCACTTGTCCTACCGCATCCTTCACCTCATGCCACTTGTCCTGCATCATAATGCACCTCATGTCACTTGTCCCACTGCATCTCATGCAACTTGTCCTGCTGCATACTGCACCTCATGCCACTTGTCCTGCAGCATCCTTCACCTCACTTGTCCAACCGCATCCTTCACCTCATGCCACTTGTCCTGCCACATAATGCACCTCATGTCACTTGTCCTGCAGCATCCTTCACCTTATGTCCAGGTGCCTTACATGGGTCAACCGATATCACCTATGGGGCCCTGTGAATAAGGGGCCCGCAGCAACGGGCCCTAATTCCTCACGGCAGAGCGGGCCCGGCGGCGAGACGCCTAACCAGGTCGCCTGCCACAGTTTGGCCCGAGTATGCTGGGGGGCCCCGGAGGCAGTGCCGTTCGCTCCCACGGGGCCCGGCCACGCATCCTGTCCCTGAACGCCCGGGCCCTGTCCCGAGCGCCCAAGACCGGCCCGGGAGTTGGACTGATGTCCCCACTCGGGCTGCGTGTGTAGCGGAGCACAGCGCACTAGCTGCGCTCCGCTGATTCCCTGGCACTAAAGGGCGCTAGGCCTTCACCTGCCGGGCGCTGGCCCCTACTGCTGACTAGGCGGCGCGGTGACGCACTTCACCGCGCCGCTATGCAGCCCTGCGGTTAGGAGCCCGCGGGAGCAACGGCGGGAGCCGAGCGAGAGTCAGGTTACTAAGTGGTTGTTTGTTTTTTTGTTTTTTTTATATATAAGCGGGCCCTAGCTGCCTATATCTAAAGGGGGCCCTGCTGCCTACATCTAAAGGGGGCCCTGCTACCTACATCTAAAGGGGGCCCTGCTACCTACATCTAAAGGGGGCCCTGCTAACTACATCTAAAGGAGGCCCTGGCTACCTATATCTAAAGGGGGCCCTGCTACCTATATCTAAAGGGGGCCCTGCTACCTATATCTAAAGGGGGCCCTGCTACCTATATCTAAAGGGGACCCTGATACCTACATCTAAAGGGGGCCCTGCTGCCTATATCTAAAGGGGGCCCTGCTGCCTACATCTAAAGGAGGCCCTGCTACCTACATCTAAAGGAGGCCTTGCTACCTATATCTAATGGGGGCCCTGCTACCTATATCTAAAGGGGGCTCTGGCTACCTATATCTAAAGGGGGCCCTGGCTACCTATATCTAAAGGGGGCCCTGAGGCTACCTATATCTAAAGGGGGCCCTTGCTACCTATATCTAAAGGGGGCCCTGAGGCTACCTATGTATAAAGGGGACACTGGCTGCCTATATCAAAAGGGGGCCCTGGCTGCCTATAACTAAAGGGGGCCCTGAGGCTACCTATATCTAAAGGGGGCCCTGGCTGCCTATAACTAAAGGGGGCCCTGGCTGCCTATATCTAAAGGGGGCCCTGGCTGCCTATATCTAAAGGGGGCCCTGGCTGACTATATCTAAAGGGGGCCCTGGCTGCCTAACATCTAAAGGAGGGCCCTGACTCTACCTAACCTCTAAAGGAGGGCCCTGACTCTACCTAACCTCTAAAGGAGGGCCCTGACTCTACCTAACCTCTAAAGGAGGGCCCTGACTCTACCTAACCTCTAAAGGAGGGCCCTGACTCTACCTAACCTCTAAAGGAGGACCCTGACTCTACCTTACCTCTAAAGGAGGGTCCTGACTCTACCCCAACCCCTACCTCTAAAGGAGGGCCCTGACTCTACCTAACCTCTAAAGGAGGGCCCTGACTCTACCTAACCTCTAAAGGAGGGCCCTGACTCTACCTAACCTCTAAAGGAGGGCCCTGACCGCCTACAAACTAAAGGGGACTCATGGCTAGGTACCCACCAACCTACCTGTGGCCGGCCTACCAACTTATCCGGCGGGTGTCTACCTACCTAAATAGGGCCTATCTAATTACCTGGGGCCTTGCCCATTTGCCAACCTACCTAGGGTCTTGTCTACCTACCTGGTAATATAATTGTTAGGGGAGCAGCCCATAGTTGTAGCATAATCTTCAGGGGGTTAGTCCTCTCCCCACCCTCCAACCCCTTAGGATACTAGACCTCTAAGTTATGGCCTGTACCCGCTCTCCCACCCCTGGGTAGTTTGTACAGAGGTGGGAATAGGTAAAGAAATGCTTGAAAATTGAGGATTCTAAGATATTTGTGTGTAATTTCTGCAGGGAGGAGTTGTGGCCGGGACATGTCATCATGGCGGTGTGGAACTGATGCTGAAGAAAAGGGAATAAGAACGACTCGTGTGTTGCGAACGACTCATCTGATAGGACGTCTCTGGTGAGTCCGTGATTTCAGGGGTTATTTTGCTCTATATTTGGGTCATTGCTGTATCACTGTAAGTATGTGACCTGAGATGGTGTGACCTCTTGTTTCTCTATAATTTCGGTGTTGTGGTTATACCTGAGCTGGTGTCTGACCTCTATGTGGTCTCTATATGGGGGTGTTTTTAGGTTATACCTGAGCTGGTGTCTGACCTCTATGTGGTCTCTATATTGCGGTGTTGAGTTATCCGAGTGGTGTCTGACCTCTATGTTGTCTCTATATTGCGTGTTGTAGGTTATACCGAGCTGGTGTCTGACCTCTATGTGGTCTCTATAGGAGGTGTTGTAGGTATACTGACTGGTGTCGACACAGTGTCTCTATATGGCGGTGTTGAAGGTTATACCTGAGCTGGTGTCTGTCCTCTATGTGGTCTCTATATGGCGGTGTTGTAGGTTATACCTGAGCTGGTGTCTGACCTCTATGTGGTCTCTATATGGCGGTGTTGTAGGTTATACCTGAGCTGGTGTTGGACCTCTATGTGGTCTACATATGGTGGTGTTGTAGGTTATATCGGCACCGGTATAATGCCAGCGTACATGTGTCCCTGATTGATCCTGTGATAGGCGTTAGACTTTTACTTTCTTGCTGGTATTTATTTTAGAAGGTGGTGAGGTGCGTGACCAAGGGAAATATGGAGGGGATATTGTATGTGGGCTGGAGGGGGATATGGATGGAGCTACTTAGCCCTGTGTCTATGATATGCTAGACTGACAGACGTGTAAGACAGACAGATATGTGAGACAGACAGATATGTGACTCACTTGATATTGTACTACACAATAACAGTTTTCTTTTTGCACACTGTAATTATGTGGTAAAATGGGCGTATTATGTCGAGAGGCCGGTTTTTTTGCGGGGGGCGGGGCGACCGGGTCGCGGGGGGGGGGGGCATCGGGTTGCTGGGGGCGGGGTTTACAGGGGGGCCCAGGTGCTTCAGCTGTATGGGGCCCTGAAATTTCTATTGGCGGCCCTGCTCATGTCACTTGTCCCACTGCATCTCATGCCACTTGTCCTGCTGCATACTGCACCTCATGTCACTTGTCCTGCTGCATCTCATGCCACTTGTCCTGCCACATAATGCACCTCATGCCACTTGTCCCACTGCATCTCATGTCACTTGTCCTGCAGCATAATGCACCTCATCCAATTTGACCTGAAGCATCCTGCACCTCATGCCACTTGTCCTGCTGCATACTGCATACTTTGTTCTGCATCATTGTTTTTCAGGATACATTATTTATCAGAATGTTGCCCTTTGTGTAATATCTCAGGTGTCCCTTTTCCTATATGAGCAGAGTGATAGGGCTAGGTGATGACAGAGCTTTCTTTTTTATGTGACAACTGGTCCTATGTGGGCAGAACATGATTACACCTTGGCAAAGTTTGACACACTGCGCTATTTAATGCTATGTTGGCAAAATATGGCACCATGTGGGCTGCCTTTTTTCCTCCACTGAAATAACTAAACCTTTTTAAAGGTGATCATCAAAACACAAGAAGAATAATTCATTAGGAATTTATTATGATAATTTTGTCATTTTTTTGTTTTTCATGTGATTATTTTTTGTTCTTTTTTAACTGCATGACAGGAACTATTTTATAAGCTTCCCCATACACATGTGATACACATCCCATACATTATTTCAGCTGTTACTAATTACAGTACATGTGAGTAATGTAGTTCTCTTTCTAGTCTGTCTGATGGGTGGACTAATAAATTATACTCACCACATGGCTAAAATGATGTAATAACCCAAACATTGCCAGCTTACCAAACTACTTAGTCCAAAACCTGTAGGCTATGTTCTCACGGCTTAAAATGGGCCGTATTTCGGTCCGTAATTACGCGCCGAAGTGTGCAAATTACGGGCTGAAAACGGCCCATTCATTACGGTAATCCAAAGTTCTCATAGAGAACTATGGATTACGTCTCCTCTCCCTGCTCGGCGAATCCGCCGGGCGGGGAGATAAGTGACATGTGAATTACCAGCGGTGCCGGCCCCTCACTCACTCCCCCGCTCCCGCCCCGCCCCCGTTCACACGGCTTAACTGCGGGACGTAATTACGCCCCGCAGTTAAGCCGTGTGAACATAGCCTTAGGGTCCATCTACAAGGCCAGGATTCATAGTCTGATTTCGGATTTTGAATGAGTTTGAAAATCGACTGTAAACCATCCCTATAAGCCTCAATAGAAAATCCAACCTGTAGTCTATACAGCACAGACGGTTTTGCAAAAAATTGGAACATTCACATTCTTCTGTCTGATTTCCATCTGAAATGGAATGGCATAAAAACTGACCAGAAAGTTAGTGAACTGTTTTCGGCACAGATTTTTACACGGATCTGACGCAAAAAAAACTCAATAGCGCTCTATGATACACTATAGGTCCCACCTGAAGTGTGTGTATTATTACTGAAATATATATTTGCACAGTTATACATTTAAATAACTATGTAATATCTATATATCTGTGTATATATTTATATATATAATAAAAAAAATATAAATAAAGCAGCACCACCAAAATATATAAAAAAATAGTGGTTTAATCACCTAAGTCCATACAAGCAACGTTTCAACTCCTACATGGAGTCATTTTCAAGAAAGTGTGTTCAGGATAAGCATATCCTTATATACAAATGTGCATTTACATAATAAAGACATATGATTACATGATTAAAAAAGTGATTAAAGATAAACTGCAAAAATACATGAATTACAATATATCAATAAGTGTAAAAATATGACAAAGTGCAATTATATACTAATCATACATATACAATAAACATCAATTCCACTGTAATATACAGATAAATAAAAACAGTTAAAGATTAACAGTGTGTTAATAGACAATTACATACAGCTGCAGGCATAAGCTTACCCCACTCTAGATCGCATATTATCTCGGTGTCCAGTAACAGACACTGCACCGACTGAATACCACATGGTCAAAACGGACCAATCATTGTGCTTATGACAAAACGCCACTGCCAGCCAATCTCTACACTTGGGACAACAGCGCATTTCACGCATGCGCATTAGAGGACCAAAAGTTCCGACGGCCATATCATGTCAGAGCAACAGATGCCAGTATTTCAGGTATATATAGAGGATGTAGCTCATACTAATATTAAATGACCAATACTATAGATAGCTAGAACATAACACATCATAGTTCTCCAATAGATGGTGCAAATTAACCACAAATCCGTGGAAAAAAGCACCCATCTCAGAGTGGCTATAGGAGCATCAGGGATGCATATAATGTACCCCAGTGCCTCAACTAGAGTCACAATGTGGCAAGACCCCCGTGGTTCTGTATAGCTTCACATAAATTAGTATGGTCCAATTATGTAAAAATTATTATAAAAAATCATACTATATTTTATATATATAATATGTACAGAGGTAACGATTCTATGTAGAAAAAACTGACACTAATAAAGAAAGATTATTTTTTATAACAAAGAACACTTCTAGCTGCGATGTAACCTAAGGGTACGTCCACATGGCATGGTTTTCAGATGGTTTTTCCTACAGTTTTCGGATTTGAAAACCATCTGAAAACCGACTGTCTGGGGCGTTGGTAGGGTCCTAAAACATCTGGGCCATTTCTGTTACGTGTTGCTTAGTAGGGCTGCATTCACAAGGCATTTTTGCACGCCATATTGTGAACTGAGTCATGTATTTTTACAGAGAAAAAAACCTATGTTCTTGTCACTAATTTTCTGCATATTCCACATTGATCCTGCCCATCACCTCAGCAGTCACTGTACAATGAAAATCAGCAATGACAAATTTGCTTCATCAAAAGTGCTCCATATGACAGTGCAATACCTTATCAATAACATTCACCTAATAATACAGCTATATATGGAGCAAATATACCATACAAATCATTGTTACTAAAAAAAACAAAACTGCTACAAAACCAAGACCCAAAACTATTTCTACTTAAGGATCAAATAATACTGACAGACCCTGACCAAACATGACCACCACATGTGACTATCAGTTATACACAGGCTGAAGACGTATATTAACAACATACAGTGACCATATAGTATTAGATACTAGTTGTATGTAGACATAAGTGATTACACTACAGTTACATTTAGTGACTCACAGGAGACATCTTTTCTGATCGGAGTCGTCCCTTCTCTTCTCCATCCCTCCCAGACCACCATGATGACTTCTCCCGGCCACAACTCGTCACTGCAGAATTTACCACGCAGACATTTTAAAATCCTCACTGTTTCAGCACCTATATACCTAGCTACCTACTGGCGGGATTATATAGCTCCCTTCCTAATGGGGGTTTATACAGGAAAGCATGGTGACACCCCATTCCCACAGCAACTGGCTTTTGTATGATAGAAAATCCAGGGCTTGCTGTAAGGGATGTTGAGTTCTTTTGCTCCTTTACAGGTCCCTATTAGGTAGTTTTATAGGCAGGTTATATGGGCCTCCAGTAAATAGCTGGTCAGGTAATATGGCCACCAGTATATAGCTAGGCAGGTAATATGGCCCCCAGTATATAGCTAGGCAGGTAACATGTCCCCCAGTATATAGCTAGGCAGGTAATATTGCCACCAGTTTATAGCTAGGCAGGTAATATTGCCACCAGTTTATAGCTCGGCAGGTAATCTGGCCACCAGTATAGATATAGGCAGGTAATATGGCCCCCAGTACATAGCTAGGCAGGTAATATGGCCCCCAGTATACATATAATTAGGTAACATGGCCCCCAGTATATATAATTAGGTAATATGGCCCCTAGTATATATAATTAGTTAATATAGGGCCCCAATATAGCCAGGCAGGTAATATATGGCCCCCGTATAGCCAGGCAGGTAATATCTGGCCCCCAGTATATCCAGGCAGGTAATATATGGCCCCCATTATATCGAGGCAGGTAATATATGGCCCCCAGTATAGCCAGGCAGGTAATATAGGGCCCCCAGTATACCCAGACAGTTATACATAGCCCCCAGTATAGCCAGGCAGGTGATATATGGCCCCCAGTATAGCCAGGCATCTGATATATAGCCGCCAGTATAGCTAGGCAGGTAATATAGGGCCCCCGGTATATATAATTAGGTAATATAGGGCCCCCAGTATAGCCAGGCAGGTAATATATGGCCCCCAGTATAGCCAGGCAGGTAATATATGGCCCCCAGTATAGCCAGGCAGGTAATATAGGGCCCCCAGTATATATAATATGGTAATATAGGGATCCCAGTATAGCCAGACAGGTAATATAGGGCCCCCAGTATAGCCAGGCAGGTGATATATGGCCCCCAGCATAGTCAGGTAGGTGATATATGGCCCCCGGTATAGCCTGGCAGGTGATATATGGCCCCCAGTATAGCCAGGCAGGTGATATATGGCCCCCAGTATAGCCAGGCAGGTGAGATATGGACCCCAGTGTAGCTAGGCAGGTAATATATGGCCCCTAGTATAGCTAAGCTGGTAATAGGGCATAAAAATAAAAAATACCAATACTCACCTGTCTGTGCTCCCAGGCGAACCCGCTGGTCTCCGTCTTCTTCCCAGCACAGTGCTGCCTGTGCCGGACATTCCGGTGCTCCGCGTAGCATGGTGCGCGTGGAAGCCAGCGGACGCACCTACTGCTGAAGAGACTGTCGGTGCTTCAGGCCCACAGCAGAGGCCTTGAGCCTGGCGAGGTGCGAGGCACTGGCACTTTTATCCGGGGCTTGTGCCCCGAATAAAACTGCCTAGCAATGCCCCTGCTGACTGTCAACCATCCTGTAGACTTCAATAGAAAATCCGAGCTGTAGTCTACAGCTCCGAGTTTCTTACGGTCGGATTTCAAAGCCAAAAAACTTCCAAATAACTTGGAACATGCACAAAAGCAGAACAGAAATACATTTGGTAAGAATCTTTATAAGCCCCTGCCTCTACATTTTTAAAACTAATCAATGCTAAGGAAATGCCCCTTTAACGTGTTTCTTTCTGTCACTTTTGATATGCTCTAAAGAAAGCTACAGGAGAATGCCAAAAAATACAATAACTAAAGCATGTTGCCTTTTGAAAAAGCGCCTAGGCCAAAAAAGTGCATCGTCTTTAGGTTACTAGAGTATCCGTATAGTATTATACAGTTATTCAGCTAAAGGAATCATATAGTTGATGATTAATGCATAAAACCAAATTTATTATTAATCTTTATTATAATCAGCTTATTTAATTACCAAAGTTTATCATCTTCTGGATCCAGCTGTCAGTTTATGTTTAACATCTAGAACTTCACTCTTATGTACAAAATGCAATTTTGTATGTTTGTTGTAAACTCTTCATATTTTCAAATAAAAATACAGTTGATAAAAACAAAGTGCATCAAAGCGGAATTAAAACACCCTTTGCAAAAAAGCATTATTTGTGGGCCATTCTATATTCACTAATGGCTTTCAGCAAATATTCCAGTTTTTGGGGGCCCGCCCCCCCCCCCACCAAAAAAAAAAAATAAAACACATTTTTCCTAAAGATTTTGGTGTTCTGTGTGAGAACTTAATCTCATATTTCTGAATGATTTAAACTTATATGGAGATCTAGAAGCTTGAAGAAGGAAGGAGTTCACTTACGAAACATGCACCTGCCGCTAAGTTCAGTTGTGGATAGCTGACAGCTCTGTTATACGTTTATGTATGAAATGAATTAACATTAAACAGAAAATTTGACTATTTATTCGTTCCATAATTGTAAAGGAGTACACAATTCTGCAATAGAATGTGTTTTAAATAATAAGCCTACGTGTGGTTAATGACTGATGTATTGCTGGTCTTAGAGAGAACCCTGCACAAAAAGGCTTATTGTTGTATGTGGATAAAGGTAGTGAATGACAATCGGCAACATTACAATATTACATGAAAATTTAGAAGTCAGTCTGTAACAAGTTACCTGTATTCGTCAGCTTGTGCCAGACCAAAAGAAATGCACTGGAGCCTGGGCAGCAAGAAAAATGAATCCATAAATTACCCTAGTCCGCTTTAATTATATCACTAAAGGACCCGGCCCACCAAGATGATTTATTAATCCTCGAACTACCCTTGACCACTAGAAATTAATATTTATACCTAAACCACTGAAGTCCAACATGAATATTAATAGAAAACCCTACACAAGATGGGATATAGCTTGTAATCAACCAATCTTATATATTGACCTCTACACTACAGTGGTTGCTTACTAATGTGGTGGGCTTGTAATGCATCCTATGCAGATGTATCAATAGCAGCTTAGTTGTTGAAATGGCAGGAATCTTCTCCATTCTATTGAATGACATGCAGAGCAGATCCTGGCAACTGCCTCAAGCTACTTTCAGGGCAGATCAGCTGACGGTGTGACTATGCAGTGCAGCTTGAAGTCATTTAGAGAGGAATGGTAATGGCTCGCCTTCCTATAAAGCTTTCCGGATTTGGTAGCTTGGTGTGAATAATAATGTTTTGTCCAGAAAGAGTCTAAGTAATCTGCTAATTATTCTGTATCCAGTTATCTAGAGTCCTAAATTATTCTTGTATTTCTTGTTCTGGCCTAGTATTGCTCTGAGTATTGCTCTTAGTTTTTGATTGTGAATTGTATAGGCTGGGCCCAGCTTAATGAGTGTCTTGGTCCTAGAGTCATTTGCTAGTGAAAAAATGGTATAGCTGGTCAGCACTTCAATGTAAAAATCAAATCCTTTATTATCCCATCTTAAAAAATACACATTGTTAAAAGCCAATGAAAAACATTACAAAGTATTTGACGCGTTTCGGGTCTAAAAGAAAGAATTGACCCTTAGTCATGTTATGTTATGACTAAGGGTCAATTCTTTCTTTTAGACCCGAAACGCGTCAATACTTTGTAATGTTTTTCATTGGCTTTTAACAATGTGTACTTTTAAGATGGGATAATAAAGGAATTGTTTTTTACGTTGAAGTGCTGACCAGCAATACCATTTTTTCACTTCCGTTGTTGCACCTGTGGCCGGGTGATTGGTCTCTGCACCGAAGGATCTGCAGTATACATGCCGGGGAGATTAAGGTGAGCTGTATTTTTTCCTTCAGTCATTTGCTAGTGTCAGGGTCAGTGGTAGCTTACAGATAGGTATCGTTCACATGGCTGATTTGTGCACGGATTCCAGCTGTATTTCATGCCGTATTTGTGCTGCAGTACGGCTGAAATCCGTCCCTGTCATTATGGTAATCTACAGTTCTCATAAAGAACTATGGATTCCGTCTCTACTTCCTGCTCGGCGAATACGGCGAGCGGGGAGAAAGTGACATGTCAATTATTTACGGCGTCTACGCGCCATGAATAATGACTGTCTATGGGGCCGGCGAGCTGCCGGCTCCCCCGGCCCCGCACCCGCTGCACGGCAGTCGGCGTAATTGCGGGGCGAAATCCGTCCCCGCAATTAAGCCGGCAATCAGCCGTGTGAACTAGCCCATATCCTTAGGGTTAGTTTCATGGACTGTTGAGGGTCAGCAGAGTCTGGTGTTAGGGTCGGTTTTAGGGATCGGTCTAAAGAAAGTTTAAAGAGAACCTGTCACATAGATTATGCCCCCCTTGCTGAGGACAGAATTGCTGTTTCCAGCGCTGTGTCCCTTATTCTGTAAGATTTTGTAGTTTTCAAGTATTTGATGCTCAAATCTGCAGTTTTCAGCCAGAAAAGAGTCAAAGAGTAAGTTTTTTCAAACCCCGCACATCTGAGGCTAGCCCTGCCCACTTCAACTGATAAACCTATTACTTTGAATAGGTAGAAACAGGTGAATAACTGTCAGTGGGCAGAGCTAGCCTTTGGTGGGTGGGGCTAACACCTGCTCATGAGTAAGATTTGAGGGGTAAATGCTCTAAAATTGCAGCATCTTAAAGAATAAGGGACACAGCGCTGAAAACAGCAGGTCTGTCACTAGCTTGTGCTGTCCTCAACAAGGGGGCATAATCTATGTGACAGGTTCCCTTTAAGGGGATTTACTTAGTTAGGGTCAGTTGCCATCTATCATTGTTCTGCTTCCAGATTGAAGTAATTTGTGGTGTCACTATCGCTGCCTAGACCAAAAAGAAGCAAAGAAGCTAAAACATAACTTTTAATATGGTGTCATCCTCTACTGTTGTAGCTTCATTTTGTTATTCCCTGACACTACCTACACTACTTGGTTGGCCCCTGTTTGGCTCTATTGTTCAGTCCTGTCAGCTAGTGCCAATCAGCCTCATTACAATAGCGATCATAAAGATGATACAAGGATTTTATCCTACAGAACTCCTTTTTATCAGCATTTTTTTCCGCCCAGTCCATACCTTTACAGACTCAGCATAATGACAAGTCATACTTGTTTCTGTACATACATTGGATTGCTGTTTGGGCTGCGCTGTATCCCTGTTATATTGTTCAGATACTTTTGCCTCAGTATGAGTTGGTGTTTTTTTACTGCATGGATCAGGGGCAATATTTTGGTCTGTACATGTCTGATATGTATTTAGGTCTTGGCATGCAAAGATGAATTCAAAGTGCAGTGTAAGAAACTATATTTATCATCTACACAGTACAAGCAGCAACTATTTTCATTTAGACTGTCTCGTGCCTCAATGCAGAAAATCTTCGCACTTCATGGTCATTCTTTTTTAATTTGACATTTAATAAGTTAACCACAAGGGGGTGATCAAAGATTGTATGTTTTACAATTTATGAAACTTTGCTCTGAAAAGCAAAGAACACTATATAGCGATATGAAAAAAACATTCCCTCCCTTTCTTTGTCCTATTATTGCTTATTTGTGACTATATATTGTTTCTGATAAAAGACAAAAGGCAACATCTATGAATCTGCATGCAACCTTTTTGGAACATGGTGCTGACACATCGGTTCTAAATAGATATAGATGAGTGTATAATACGACAGTATGAATAAAAATGTTATGCATCCAGCATTTTTGGCACATAATACTCAAAATTGGTGCATAGAGTGTTATGCATAAAACTTTGTATGGCAGTTTTACACCAAACTTTGACGCTTTTAAATGTGTAAACAGGGGCACATTGCGCCAAGTTTAGCTGTACACCTGTTCATACATCTATAGAACTGGCAAAGATAAGACACAAAAATGGTAAAGTTGAGTTCATAGATGATGCTCAAAGTTTTCTAAGCTTGTCTGTGGCTTTTGCAGGAGAAACATTAACACCAGCACCTGTAAGAATGGTTTCATCTGTTAAAATCATGCACTCAAAAACACTATTAGGGTGCTTTCTCATGGTAAGGTTTAGTGGCTTTTTTGGGGCAGTTTTTCTGTTGCAGTACAGCACTACAGTACAATTGCCTTCATTAAAAGTGTTGTATCACTACATTGATTTGTCCTATTTTCTTGGTTTCATTTTGAATTCAGGGGCGTGTTTACTGGCTTCCACTAGGCTGCAGTAGAAGCCAGGTCTGTAGCTGTAGCAACCATTGCTGGCAGCCTATCATGAGAGATTAAACAGGTCTGTAGCTATAGCAACCTGAGGAGCTGATGCAGCCCATACAAGAGGGGATATCCCAGAATAGGTAGGATACTGTTAATGGACATATATTACAAAGTGACTTGTTTTTGCAACATAAAAGGCAATCCTTGTAGTAAGACAACCTCTTTAATAGCAAGCTCCATTCAATTCCCTCAGGTGTTTGGAAAGGTGTTGCAGGTAAGTAATTATTTTTAGTCTTTAGGCTTTTTTCACACGCTGTAATACTGAACGCGTTTTTGTTGGGTTTCTCAACTGCATAGAAATGCATGCATTTTTTTTTAAACACATCCAGTAAAAATGCATGCTTTTTGATGCAGGTAGTTTTGTAATTAAGTTATGTATATGTTAATTAAAAAAACGCATGTACTTTATTGTTGCCTTCATTTTTTATGCAGTTGTAAAAATGCAACAAAAACGCAGCTTGTTTACCCAGCCTATAGTCTGCAAGACTATGCACACAATAATTGATTACTTATTTGCACCACGTTTCCAAACAATTTAGAAAATTGTTAGGAACTTGCTATTAACGAAGACTGTTTCACTGCGGTGTAGTACTGCAACAGAAAAACTGCATCGTGTGAAAACACCCTTGAGGCAAGAAAACCTGAGGCTATTTTATGTTGTTTTTGATTAAGGGTATCTTCACATGGCATTTGTAAAATACGTTTTTGGGTATGTATTACCTACCAAAATGTTTACCCAAATACGTGTTTAACAATGTCCCATTCAGTTTTCATTGATTTCAGTGTAAAATATGTATCGTCATTCAGACAATACGTATTTTACAAACGTTATTGTATTGACATGTCAATTCTTGATCCATTTTACTCATCTAAAAGCCAATAGAAACTATAGGGTACGTTTTTGCCATACAGAAAACATATCCAAATACGCACCATACTATGTGGCAGCCTGAACAACTTGTTGCCTTTAATCACAAGATTTAGCTGAACTGAGTAAAGTCAGGGTTGGCTGCAGCTAGCCACAACAAATCAATTACAGCCAGCAAACCAAATGTGTTTTACCTCAAACTTCTGTGGTTTTATGATGCAGTTGTATATGATTTTAATATTTTTCACTTGCACACGCCACATGCCCCCCAAAAAATGAATGGCAAAACTTGTGTCGATTTGCAGTATAATGCATGCGGTTTAATTGTGTCATACACAGGGCCGGGACCAGGGGCGTAACTAGCCTGGGCCCCATAGCAAACTTTTGGATGAGGCCCACTACCCACTCCCGCCTTCGCTCACCTCTCCAACCACGAACATTTACTGGGACATGCAGTTACAGGGGCAAATATCTCACACTACATATCACCTAAAAATAATACTTTACAAAGGCCAAAATTACCAATAACGCTACGACATACAGACCTGATTATACCGCCAGAACATGACCACAGATTACCACCACATAGTGACTGAATAATACCCCTACACTATTACTGATCAGTATATAAAAACCAATAGTACCGCTATATAGTGACCATATAGTGGTAGGTATCAGGGTGCACATTCTCTGCAGACTGTATATAACCACCATACAGTGACCATATAGTTGTAGATATCAGTGTACACAGGCTCTGCAGACTGTATATACCACCATACAGTAACCACATTGTGATAGAGACCAGTGTACACAGAATCTGCAGACATATGTGATTACAGTGCAGTTACATCTTGTGACTCACAGGTGACGAGTCATTGACTTTTTGTTCTGCATTCGGCTCAGACCGCCATGATGACTTCTACTGGCCACCAATCGTCCCTGCAGATTTAGATACAAATATCTTAGAATCCTCACTTTTCTAGCACCTCACTGCCTGCCCCCCCCAGGCTATATGGGGTCCATTTAGGCCAGGTTTAGGTAGGCAATAGGGTCCACATATAGGCAGGCAGGGTTTAGGTAGCCATAGGGCCCCATATAGGCAGTCAAGCAGGGTTTAGGTAGAGTATAGGGCCCCATATAGACAGACAGAGTTTAGGTAGCTCTAGGGCTCCATAAATGTAGGAAGGCAGGGTTTAGGTAGATACAGGGGCCATATATATAGGCAGGCAGGGCTAAGGGTGGTCTATAGAGGCAGTATAAGCAGGCAGACAAGGCTTAGGGTAGGCTGTAGGGGCCCCATACAGACAGGACTTAGGTAATCTATAGGGGCCCCATACAGGCAGGGCTTAGGGTAGTCTATAGGGGCCTCATACAGTCAAGCAGGGCATAGGGTAGGCTATAGGGGCCATTTATATAGGCAGACAGGGCATATTGTTGGCTACAGGGGCAATTTATATAGGCAGGCAGGACATAGGGTAGGCTATAGGGGCCGCATATAAGCAGACAGGGCATAGGGTACGCTATAGGGGCCCCATATAGGCAGGGCATAGGGTAGGCTATAGGGGCCACATATATATAGCCAGGCAGGGCATAAGGAAGGCTATAGGGGCCCCATATAGGCAGGCAGCGTTCATTAATGTTAAAAAAAAAAAAAAAAAAGAAATCACTTACTCACCTGTCCCACGCTCCCTCGCAGCTCAATTCCTTGCCAGTCTATGGGCTGGCGCCTGCTGGACTTGGAGCCTAGCAGGCCTGCCTTTGAACGCTTGAGCCGGGCATTCAGAGGCAGGATACGCCAGGTCCCGCAGCGGGTTCGCAGAAGCCGAACTACAGGGGTAGCAGACGTGTTAACAGCTGCCCCGGGGCCCGGACCCCCTAAGGCCCGGGGCCTGTGGCAGTTGCTACTTCTGCTGCCCCGGTAGTTATGCTCCTGGCTGGGACAACAGGTGAAGGTAGGTGACTACCTCGGGTGCTCCTTCACTCCTGGCAGAAAAGGGGGCGCAAGAAGGTATGAATTTTCCTATTTTCCTTTTGGGGGGGAAGGGGAGGGTACATGTTTTATTTGCCTAGGGCTCCAAAATATCTTGTCCCAGTCCTGGTCATACACTTTTGGTACTATTTGAGGTGTGAGAATACCATCGTAGACACTTCTCCATCCAGAATGGGAGTTTCAGGGTTCTGTTCTATAGATATCTGGGATTGGCATCTATCTGACATTGGTGGCATATCCTATTGATATGCCATCAATCTCTATGATGGTAAAACTTTTTTAACCTGAAAATGGGGCTAAAGCCATACACTTATGTGTTTTTCAACTAAGCAGCATGCTGCTGCACATCTGTGGTGCCATCAGATCAGTATTAGCAGTACTCCTGTCAAGGGCCCTGATCAAATGTAAAAAGAAAGTGACCCGTTGTTATGGTGCAAGATATGAACTGGTAATTGACACGGGGCCCAGACACTTTGGCTGTATGGGGTCCTGAAATTACCGATGGCAGCCCTGCTACACATCAATAATTACAAGTGGCTTCACTCTGTGTCCTGCTGTCTTTCAGTGAAGACAATATAGTAAAGCTACTTATATGATGCTAAAGGTATATTCACACATGGCAGATTTTGATAATCAGTTTCATGCATGTGTATTAGGTTGGTTGTTCAGCACAAGGATGTTTGCAAGCCTTATACTGATGACTGGGGACAGTAATCACCCCCTGCATGAAAGAATACTCTAATACCTAGAATGATCTTCAAAAATAGAAGACTTTAAATAGTGCAGATTAATCTGGCGGATTCTCTTTCAATGTCAAGGGCACAATGATAATGCATCAAATAGGTCATAGAACAACCCAGAAGACTATCCATCAAAACGGAATGCCTCACCAAGGTTCTGCTATGGGCAGAAAATAGGAAGTTTTGGCTGGTACCGGCATTCCTCCAAAAGTTCCACTTGGTGCCACTAATTCTGTAATACTGTGCCTCACTGAACTCTGCACTGTACATGGCTTCTGCTGTGAGCTGCAAGACTGTCACTATTATAAGGTAACCCTCTGCAGGATTGAGTACTTCATGAGGCAGGAAGTAATAGAAGTGATTACATTCCAGCTATGGAAGCCTTTATTAGGATTCCAGCTCTCATGATAACCAATTGGCAACATGCAATTTCACTGCGTGCAAGGAGGGGAAGAGAGGGGACATTAGAAATGGAGCTGGCTCTATAAAACCTTACAGACATTATGACGTACCAGTACGTCATCTGTTACTAAGGGGTTAAGGAAGTAATCAGAGATTATTTACCTTTTGATGGTTCATTATCGATAGTTATTTCCCTAACTGTCCTCTGTGTGATCACAGAGATTTCTGGATTATATTTTTTCCGGAATATCACTCTGGAGGGTGCTCAGGAGAAAAGGAAGAAGGAAAACTAAGGTGAGGCAGACATCTCAGCTACCTCCAGGCTCAGAAAGTGGCAGTGATAGTGTCCATAAATGGACAGAAAAATGACTGGAGCTCCAGGAGGAATCTATGTAATGGTCGCTGGTGACAAATTCCATACACCTACAGGCTACAATGGTAAAAAAACGACGTCATAACTGAAACCAGAAATAAATACACCAAAGCCTGATAAGAATACTGCAGAAATATTAGGAAAACATGGGCAGCACTCTTGCCAAAACATAACTACCATAGACATGAATAAGGGAGAGCTGCACACGTGTGGCTATTTCCTTGTTATCTGAGGAGAGTTTTTAGCTCGCTACAAACTGGTCTCAGAAGGGATTTTGCCAAGTTGGAAAACCCCTTAAGGTCTATTCCTCAACTTTGTTTGAAAAATTGGCTAAAAATACTGATCAGATGCTTAAAGGGGTTGTATTGTTTGAACTGTTCACGCTGTTCAGCTAATTCTCTGAGATTGAATTAGAAATCCAAGGGCAAATCTCTCCTCTCAGAAGGCGTGTCTCACGCCCAGGAGGTGTGTCTCCCCTCACTGAAGACCTGGGACACCATCATTCTGACTGCGCAGTGGAAGCAGAAGGATGTCTGCAGAGGACAGCTATACAACCTCCTGCATGCTGCTCATGTTTCTGCAGAGCTTCGGGCTGACTCCACAAGCTCCTTGCTGTGCTATAAGCAGTTATACAGTCAGCCTGAACTGATGAAACACTTGTGTGGAATGTACAATGCCCCACCTCCCCCTCTGTTACCAGACAGCAGTCTGTCTTACTGTGTTATATGGAGCAATACACACTGCCCTCCTACCCTTCTCTCCCCCTGTTAACAGGTAGGAGCCTGTATAAGGCTCTGTTATATGAGGGGATCTGTGACTTAAACAGCCAGTACATGCCCAGATCATTCACCCTAGAGCTGGGAGATGAGTATAGAGACAGCAGCCCTTGATTTCCCTATCGATTTTAACAGTGGGAGTAAACACAGCGTGTGCAGGCAGCCAAACACAGTGCAGGGGGCGTGACTGGGGCGTTTCCTGTCTGGGGGTGTATCCCAACAGGCTGAATGAAATGTCAGCCAGACAATCACAGTGCAGGGGGCGGGATCCGATGAGGGTGTGTTTCCCGACCAGCAGCAGCAGAAATAGAACACAGATACATAGAAACGCTCATATCTGCTAAACCAAGTGACTGAGGTAGCGATACAACCCCTTTAAGTGTGCATTGAGTTGTAATAGATAACCTATGTAAGTAGATAACCTAGGGATGTAGGAGAGTTTAACTTGACTTTGGTATCACAGCTTTTCATGTCATCTGCACTTATCTCTAAACAAAGGCCATTAAAAACCATTGAAAAAGCTAAGCTAAGTTTCGGTGCCATGATGATCATGATCATGTTGTATTATGTGTCATGTTTAGTTTTTAGTTTTGCTACCTCTTTATATGACCAAATACAAAATCCACATTCTATCTGGCTTGATTAGTGACAAGTATATCTATGGATTTGGGGGATGTTAGTATTCCTGCTATGTTTTAATACTAAAGGAAGCACAAGTTATCACTTTAGTCTATGTGAATCAGGCTAGAGTCTCGAACCTTCATTGACGTCTACAATGCTGGTCATGCCCAACTGATGTTTTGAACAACATATGATAGAACTACATTCCTTACATTCCCACAGATCTAAGAATGAACATTACTTACTTATATGATTATATATAGGAAAGCAAGCAGACTGCATGGATCATTAAGTGTTCATTAACCGCTGTGACTTTGTTTACTTATCTTGTCTACTATCACGTCTCAGGTCATCAATACTGTTGAAACCATGGTTTTGCCTTTTCTTTAAAATTCCCACTACTGAACACCATTTCACCAAGTGGTTAGAAGAATGTCTATGACATGTCTAAGTATGTCTATAAAACATTTTTATATATAGTGTAACCCCCCATATACACCCTAACATATGATGGCCTCAATTTGCAAAACATTCATCCTAAGATTGTAGGTACTTGAGCAAATGGACTAAAAATACTAGCCAATTAGCGCAGACCTCCTAAGTGAACAACAGCTAATCAGCATTACTATTTTACAGTAGACTTAGGGCATGTCCCCATGGCACAGCGCAAATACTGGATGGATTATCCGACCGGTATTTGCTCAGTTTTGGGGCCGAATACCTCGGCCACAGGAGGACAGCTTTTGTCTGTGGTTTGCAGAGAAAAGCCCGTCCCCCTTTGCATTGAAATGTTCATGTTCTGCCCAAAAACCAGGCGGAAGAATGAACATGCCCAATATTTTTCGGACCGCCGGCGGTGTAAAAAAACGTCTGGCGGAAAATCCGTGCTGTGAAGACCGCTGCACAAATTTTCCATAGAGGTCCGTGTAAAAGTTTGTCAACCGGTTTACAGACGGCTTTCAAAACCGGAAACCGTCTGCAAAACCGGCCGGGGGGACATTTCCTTAATCACAAAGACAGACCACTGGCCAAGTATGAGTTCCTATGGATTCTGTAACTATAACTTTCCATGGTCTCAGGGAAGATCATGATGTAAACATTGAGGGCCTTGACATCATATCCCGGTTACTCCATGTGCTGCTTTTAGACGAGAAAGGGTGTATAATGGCTCTGTTACATTGCAGATGTTACTTCTCAGTTATCTTTATTTATGAGGCTAAAAACTAGGTACAAAGAAGACAAAACATTTTTTTTTTTAATGGAAAACTTTTATTATAACACTTTTAAAGAGAGAAGAACTAATTGAAATATTTTCACAATTCAAATGTACAGAGTGTTATGGAAATGAATAATTAAGAGGAACTGTAGGTGCCTTAGATATGTAGCTGTATTTCTTTATCCTTTCTTAAGAGTCTAAGTTATTGGCGTACTGATGTGCCCAATTGGATCGTTTAGGTCCTCTGGAGTTTCACTAGTATATAAATGATATAAGAGACTGCCATTTTAACTGTGTCTTTATGTTTCAAGGCTATCAAACATATTCTTATGTCGTTGTTATTACTTAATACCCCTAGTGTTTGTTTATTGTGTTTTTTGTTATGTCTTGTTACATGACTGAGTGCACTTTTGTGATAACTGTAACTTTTATCTTAGATTTCTGTCATACATTGGTGCAGATTTATTCCTACTGTTTAATATTTAGACAGTGTAAACTTAGACTAGACAGTCTTAAAATGCGCCACATTTATCAAGTGCATGATCAATTTGATTCATGTTTAGACTGTCTAGTCTAACTTTACACCATTTATTAGTTGCCTTAGTTTGTGTTAAGCCATGGCCACTTTCTGAGAAGTCACAGCCTTTTAGCTAAGCCACTTCCCTTTGCTGGACGAGGCACAGAAGTGTCTAAAAAAAGACAGACTGCTATATTGTGGTATACTAATGCCATTATTGGTGCACATTCCCACACTTATAAAATCAAGTTAAAATGCCTAAAACATTTTTATTGAATACTTTTCTGGTCTAAATTAGGTAAAATACACATTTCCAAGCTATATTCCTGTGAATATAGCCTTCCTGTGTCTACCTAAAGTAACAGTAGTGTAAGTGGAGTGGAGTGGAGTGGAGCCTACACAGAGAAAATGTATAATGACAAAGTTTGTACTTCTTCTGTAATTTGAATCCTGGTTTTGACTTACAAATACTGTTGCAAAATATGTGTCAAAAACTATAGTGTGAAACCCAGCCTTATTGCATTGCTTGTGTACTCTCCTGACTCTAATAGCAGGCCTAAACCAGCTGTGCCCTATGTAAGTAAATCGAGGAGCAGGGAGCCAATGACTCTGTCGGTGAAAAAAAATCCAGGGCAGACACTTTGGACTATGGGCACTATAACATATGCTATGGTGTCATTTTCATCACAGTTCCATCATAATAGAACAGGCAATTTTTGAATCCCCACATTTCTAGAGTAGCATTGTAGTCAAGACAATATGCTCCTGCCTCTCTGCAAGTGCCTCTGTGCAAGCATGGCTTGTGCTGCTTAAGCCTCTGAGCACTTCAGGCCACCATCTTTATCATCTATTGCCCCTAGTAATTATATCCATATACTGCTTCCACCACATCATTTTTCCTTCATTGTGCCCATCACAATTCCATTCTTATTTCAGACCCCTAAACGTGTTTTCTATGACTAAGGTCATCAAGTGACCGAAATGTCACATAAGTTCATGACCACCAGACATTACCAACAATAACCAATACTCAGATTGTATGAACTGTATATTTGTACACACTGTAAAATATAATTCACTTGAAACGCAAAGTTGGTGTGTATTGTGGATCTTTCATTACTATTCTACTACAGGTAGTATTAAAATGCAGGTCATTCCTGAATGTTATTCTATATCAAGACTCAAGTCTCTACTCATCTCTGCATCACATAAAATTTGGAGTTCTGCACTGGTCTCTACGGTATGCAATCCCTTGCAAAAGATGATGTGAGATCGCACTGATGTGGATATTAATTATTTCATAAATTCTATAGTTCTATAAAGATGATTAAAAGTTTGTAGTTTTTTAAATCAACATTAATTTACCATCAAGTTGAAACAACAATTCATTTTCTCAAACCAGCTACCTTCCCCAAGTCTTTTTCTTCCATATCTATTCTTCTGTGCCCTTGCTTTATTATTGTAAGAACCCAACTTTTCGCAGAATTTGTCTCTTCATAAGTATCAACATTCCTACTTGTTGATAGCTTTACAAAGCCATATTCTAACGCAGTAGTTTTAGAAATCTAAGTAGAAGATTACAGATAAACCGCGAGCACTGGCATTCTGTCATGCGTAGTAGAACCACTGATCTTTAGGGTATGTTCACACGGCTTAACTGAGGGGCGTAAAGTACGCCCCGCAATTAAGCCGGGTCTTCGGGAGTCGCACTGATCGGCGTGTACTCCTGCGGCGCCGAGAATAAATGACATGTCAATTATCTCCCCGCGCGTACAATACGATCGTATTGAACGCCCGGGGAGAGGAGGCATAATCCATAGTTCTCTATGAGAACTGTGGATTACCGTAATGATTGGGGAGCATTTTGCCCTTATGAGAGCGCAGTACGCTCTAAATACGTGGCGAAATGCGCCCCAAAATAAACCGTGTGAACTTACCCTTAGATATCTCAAATGACTGTGTCATGCATACTAACCAGAGCTTAAGAATAATTAGAGGCGTGTTTTTATCACTAATGGACTAACCATTAAAAAGGTGAGTATTAATGAGGGGATTGTTATAATAAATGAGTAATAATGAAAAGGTGTTGCTTAACTGATGATTATATTGTATTGTGCAATAAAGATATACTATCTGTTTTGCATAATGGAACAACTATGAAAAAAGCTAAGAAATAAGACTGTTGCCAAACTTTGAATACAGGAGAAAGGCTATACCGACCTTTTGGAAATGTCTCTAGTTCTTTCAATGATGTATATGCACATACACTTGGGTTCATTTATAAATTGGACACAAACAAAGCTGGGAGATATTTTATTCTCTGTTACCAGCACATATACAGTACATAGCTCCTGTGTGTTCTACTGTCCTGCATACAAACATTGCTGTGTGTCAGACAGAGTAGTATACAATCCTTTGTAAGGTAGAAGAGTATATGTACTTATTTTTTACTACTTTTTTAGATGAAAGCCAAAACGATAAAACTTTGGCATTGCTGTAATAAAGATAGCATGGCATTTATAACGTATAGTGAACAAAAAACACAATGGCAGAATTTGTTTTTTCCTATTCTACTCACAAATATTAGTATTATTTGTTTGGGGGCATTAATATTAAATGTGGTAATAATAAAACTATTACCACACAAACAACTCATTTGAATGAATAAGAAAGAAGGGATAAAAAAAACGAGTTATGCCTCTTGGATGGTGGGAATAAAAAAAAAATGAAAACCCCCTTACTAAATATTACAGCATCAAAGGGTAAAAAAAAAAACAACCTACTAATATAATGTCAAAAATTAACACTTGTAGTGGCCTTGTAGTACCATAATAAAATTGTAATACTTCAACTTCTTATAAACGTATTAGATATTCACTTCAAGCTGTCAAATGAAACATGACATACTTACCAATCTTCATGTTGTGTTACAATATACAGAAGGGAAGATTGCAATGAAATGTGTGCACTCCTATGAATCGACACAGTGGGAAATGAAAAGTCTATTAATTTAATGTCTGTCTGTTAGGCTACAAACACGCCTGATCATACTGTCGCCCAGTAATTAAATCACAGTGGTGGTTTGACAAGAGGACATGATAAAAGCGGTTGAAGATCAGTATCTATTTTAATCTCTGGAACAAAAGACATAAATAGAGTTCCTTGGTTTCAGCTGGATGTCAAAGTTCTAGTAGTAAGTCCAAATGTGTTCTCTGTTGAGATAGTGTGTTTGGCAATGTATTCATACAAATCTATGCACTAACAAGATGCAGTCATGACATAATGATCACAATGTTTTCCATGCATATTCCAGATGTACAGTACAGTCAGGTCAAACAAGCTTGTGTTTTTGGCTGACATTGGATATACTTAATGCAAAGACATCTGTGGAGATTTAGTAAAAATGACCTGTAACACATCTCTGGTTTCAGGAAAAATTGCTCCATCTAAGCAGTAAAATTTATTTTTCACATACTTTGGGCTTCAGATTAGATTTTGCTGTAAAATAATGTACATAAAATTTGATTCATAGAAGAAAATTTTAGAACAGTTAAGTGGCTTAATTCACATCATATTTTAGTATACAGCTAGAACACAAAAAAATATTTTTCTGCTGTATACTGTAGAGTTTCCATAGACCTTTATGGGAAGACATATGTTAAAACTATGTACTTTTTGCATATCTCACATCTGTAGGCTCACATCTGTATCAGAAGTTCTGTTCAGAGCCTCTGTTGCATGACAGACACCAAGCCAGCAACTTGACAAAACCCATTGTAGTCAAAGGAACCCATTGGGCGTCAGTGGTGCCGTTATTTTCGGTTTTCTGTTCCTATATCAACACAGGTGTGGACCTACACTTATGTCACAGAACATATGTAATCTGTACAGGGATTATAAAGACAGTTCTGTGACAGTTCAGACTTATTAAATATAATGATATCTTAGCACATAATGCAAACAGTATGCATGATGCACAAAATTATATCACAAAAAAGAAATGAGAAGTAAGTCATAGTAAATAGAAAATAAACACCTAGAAAAGGTGGGAAAGGATTTTTGCACACATTGAAGTCATAAAATAGGCATATTGTCACAGCACATCTAATATATAATATAAAAGCAGATTGTAATCTGGTTTGTTCTCCTTTCAGATAAATGGACAAATTACATTGCTTTTTGGGGTTGGTTGGTCCAGCATATAGGTGATTTAAAACAATTTATTTATACCGATATCACAAGGCGGATGAAGTTGGTTGGTCAATGTTTAAACAAATCGTCAAAATTATATTGGAATTTGGCTTTACAAGTGTTTGACAGTAGAAGTAGTGGTGGCTCAGATAAATGGCCTGCATGTGTTTTATGGTAAAATCAAAGACCTAGATCACAATTATTCAACTTGTAAATAAACTTTTAATAAACTATTAAAAAGTACAGGGAGACACACAACAATCATTTGTCCCTAAGGCTATGTTCACACGCAATTACGCCGTGTGGACAGTGGCGGAGCGGGAGGCTGGCACCTCGCCGACCCATAGACATTCATTACCAGCGGTGCGTATACGCCGCTGGTAATTCACATGTCACTTATCTCCCCCCGCGGCGGATTCGCTGAGCAGGGAGAGGAGACGTAATCCATAGTTCTCTATGAGAACTGTGGATTACCATAATGACTGGGACGTATTCAAGCCGTAATTCGCGCACTACGGAGCATAATTACGGACAAATACAACCCATTTTAAGCCATGTGAACATAGCCTAAGGATGGCCAGGATCAGGATAACCACCCTAATATGAGTGATCAGGGCCCTATACAGCCAAATCATCTGAGCCCCATACCCATTACCAGTTGTTATTTTGCATCAGTGGGCTACCTATAAAAATAAAAAACTGATCAGGGCCCAAGACAGGAATACTTCCCTGATGGCAACTCAGAGGGTGAAACCAACCTCCGCCCTTTTCCTAGAAAATCCATATGACATCCATGAGGTCTGAGTACTTATTTGATACACAAAGGTAATAATTCATTAAGAAAAGGGAAAGGAGGAAAGACTATATGAGATTTTTGCACACACCCAATAAGTTACACAAATACATATAAATGTGCTTATCAATCCCCACATTTCTAGTGTAGCATTGTGGAAAAGACACCAGGTCATACTACTTTAAGTGGTATTAAAACACAGGTCAGCTGTCAGTGCTATTCTATATCAAGACTCTCAAGTCTCTACTTATCTCTGCACCATAGCTGAAGTTCAGAATCCTGTAAAAACATGGGTACAAAATTAATCAGGAAGAAAATGCAAGATTAACTTCAAATTGGACCTCACACATTAAAGACCACAACTCCAAACAGGGATATGCTCCTACATTAAAAAGATCCCTATGCTCTGATGTGTTTCCACCATGGGCGTAATTATAGCCGTAGCAGCCATAGCGACTGCTATGGGGCCCAGAGGCTCAGGGGGCCCCTCTCAGGTACAAAAACATTGCTCTTTTTTGTAGGGAACACATTAGGTGGCTTTCTGCACTCCAGCTTTTCTATGTGGGTTCCCTGATGTATGGCTGTATAACTTTTACCTTTAATTATTGCTACTTATGCTGCTGTTTTAGTTTATTGTCATTAGGTGGTAGGGCCCTATATCATTTTGGGCTCCATGAACTATAGTTTCCACTGTATGTCAATAGCTTCATCAGGGAGCATATAAGCCACGAATGGAGTTTACACCCATTGAATAAAAAAGAAAGAAAAGTGATCCTGGAAACTATGTGCTGGTAAGTTTAACCTCTGTTGTAGGTAAAATGTTTGACGGTTTTCTAAGAGATGCTATACTGGAGTTCTACTGAAAAATAATTTTAACTCTTACTATAACTGACCTGGAAGCAACCTTGAACCATGCAGTCAGGTCTGCACAGCACACTTACATGTCATTACTTTAATGATAACAGATTCAACAACATCCTGTTTGGACAGTGTCATTGTTTTTCACAACCCTGCCATCAGTAATGTCCTTGTAACAGGCTCAGCTAGGAATGGGAGCTAGCAGAGTTGAAATGTCAGTCATTGTCATAGACCTGCCCACAGCCTGCAAAGGAAGTGGGAGCATGGAAAGGCTGTCATGAGTGAATACAGCTAAATGGGACAACCCTTTTAAGGTAGTCTGTAGGTTATGTATTCTGCACCTTATCGACTCACAGGATCTTCTTTTAGTTTTAACCCCTTAAGCCAAACGCCTGAAAAGTAGTTAATGACCAGAACATTTTTTAGTTTTTGCCTCATTGCGTTTCAACAGTTGTAACTTTTTCATTTTTTCAATGACGCAGTTGTATGAGGCATCGTTTTATTCGAGACAAGTTGTAGTTTATGGGGGAATAGTTTAAGTTCACTTATAAATAATTGCAGTATTTTTTTTTTTTGAACACCATTCACATTTCACACTTAATAAATTGTTAGATTAATTCTACAGGTTATTACGGTCGTGTGGATACCAAATATGTGTAGGCTTTTTTGTGCGTGTAATTTATGCACAATTATTTTTTATTAAATATTTATTTGGATTTTTTTTTATATTTTTTTTTTACACTTTTTATGTTTTTTTTTTACTCCCATGAAGGGAGAACTGTTTAACATTTTTTAAATTTTTTTTTTTACACTTAGTAATGTATTAGCATATTCATATATGCTAATACATTCTAATCTGTATCAGTCTGACACAGGCAGTGATTAGGACAGCACCCAGTGCGTCCTGGTCACTGGCTTAGTACACAGACAGCTCTGGGGCCACTCTAGGTCCCCAGAGCTGACTGTGCAGCCGTTCCCCGGGCTCTGTCGGGTCACCGGGTGTTCCGATCACCCGACAGAGCAGGGGATCCCTTTGATTACGCTGCGGTAACGCACCGCCGCAATCAAATGGTTAAAGCATCGGGTTGCGGAGGTTTCCTCCACTCCCCGGTGCCCACAGGAGATGGGGCTGTGTAGTACAGCCCCGATCCTAGCGCAATTGTGGTGCCAAGCACCGCAAACCCTGATGTCTGCAGCGATGTCTGCAGCGGTCGTTAAGGGGTTAAATAAACTATGTGAGTCTCCTCTACATTTAAATGCAAAATTACATTTCTTCTGCCAGTAATTTCTGCAATGAGAAATAGGGGACCTTCACACTCTTTTCTCCTTTGGTCACTAAATAATTCTCTTTCTAAAAAAGTACTCGTAATGTTTCTACCATCTTTTAAACTCAAAATTCCATCAGATGATAATGTCAAATCAGTTACTTTCTCTTCCAGTACTTATTTATGACAGTGGTTCACAGGAACAGGTTGTCTCAAATTTATTAGACTTGGCTAGATGTCTCAGGATTTATATAGACAAAACATCCTCAATTAGAAAATCTTTTCTAGGTTGACAAAATGATATCAAGCCTATAAGGCTTCCATATGGTAAATCGATCAATAGAGAAGCTATTTCACTACTTATTTTCTAAAAGGTACCATACCTCTTTTTTGAGATCTGCGCAGGATGTCCCTTCCTAAGGGATTCTTCTTGCTGCATTACACCCCATAATTGTGCTGATGCCTAATCAAGAATTCCTTGGTAAGATCCGGCAACCCACGCCACTTAAAACCAAAAGCCAATGCTGCCATAAATCGATTCAACCTGGACACAGACCAACCTTCGGCTAACACGTGACCTAAAAAGGACAATAAAGCCCCCAGCTTATCCTCCCGGGATCCAATACCATCCAAACCTGCTAACCAGAACTCCCAGTTCCGCCATGGCACTTTGTAGGCAGACCAGGTTCCACGTGTCACTGATGCCCGGAGTAATCTGTCTGCTTCTTGAAAACCATGCCCCACAAGTGTCCTGGGCACTGAGTCCCTTCCCTTGCTGTCGCTGGAGCCAAGGCCCGAAAACAGTTCGACTGCAAACGAAAAAGAGAGTCAGCGATCAATTTCTTTACCCCCAGAACATGCTGCGCCACCACCCAAGCATTAAGGGCCAGACACCGGAGAAACGAACCTTGCAACAGATGCATTACTGGAGGAGAGAACGCTGTCAGGCTGTTGATCGCCTGGAAAACACCCATGTTTTCGCAATGAAACCTAACTTTTTTATTTTGCAATTGTTCCCCCCAAGTCTCAACAGCCACCACAATAGGAAACAACTCTAACAAGGCTAAGTTCCTGGTCAAGTCAGCCTCAAACCAGTTCCGAGGTCAGTGCTCCACACACCAATCACCGAGACAGCCCCAAAATCCACCCGGCCTGCTACATCTGTGTAGATGCCAATTTCACTGCTGGAGACAATCTCAGCCATAATCAGCGAACACTCATTATAATGCTCCAAAAGCCCGTCCCAAACCCGCAGGTCTTCTTACAAGTAAGCTGTTAGACGCACAAAATGGTGCGGTGCCCTCACAACCGAAGTCGCTGCCGCAAGGCACCTGCAAGAAACCCAACCCATGGGCATGATCCTGCAAGTGAAGTTCAATTTACCTAAAAGGGACTGCAAATCCCGCAAAGGAATATTTCTCAAAGAGCATGCACCCTTAACGGTCCGCCGCAAATCCACAACCTTTTCTTCTGGCAGCCTGCCCTCCATCGACCTTGAATAAATGCAAATTCCGAAGAAATTAAGGCAAGTAACCGGGCCTTCCATTTAATTAAGGGCCAAGGGAACCCCAAAGCACCCAGTGACCCATTTCATGGCTCGAAGCAGAGAAAGACAAAATGGTGAATCCCCAGGGCCAATAACCACCACAACTGCACTCCGACTGTCCCAGCAGTCCAAAGTAGAGGCCAGCATCTCAAACAAGGGCTGCGACACCCATTCCTTGCCAATTTCTAACTTCACTAATTCTCCTTATGCTCTCTCTGACCACAACCTTATCTCCTTCATTATCACTAATTCTCAGCCTTCTCTGGACAAACCTGCTCATCACACATTCCGAAATATCCGCTCCATTAATACTCAGGAACTCACAGACACCATACAGTCCTCATTGCCCCCAATCTCCTCCCTCTCATGTCCTGACCAGGCTGTCAAACTATATAATGAAACTCTCACAACCACCCTGGACATGTTGGCACCACTCAGACACCGCACCACCAGAGTCAGACGCCTGCACCCTTGCCACACGCCTCAGACTCGCCATCTGCAGCAATGTTCCAGGTGTGCTGAGCGGCTGTGGAGAAAGTCAGAGCTACCTACAGACTTTCTCCACTACAAATTCATGCTCAGGACTTACCACACTGCCCTTCACTGCGCCAAACAAAAATATTTCACCTCCCTCATCTCAACACTACACAACAACCCAAAACGCCTCTTTGACACCTTCCACTCCCTCCTAAGGCCTAGAGCTCAGGCCCCAGTCACTGACCTCTGTGCTGAAGACCTGGCCACTTACTTCAAAGAGAAAATTGAAAATATCCGGCTAAACATATCTCAGTCCCCAAGTAATACCCATCCCATCCCCTCCCGCACGTCCTCTAATCTACTCTCAGCCCTTGACCTGACGACAGAGGAAGAAGTGTCCAGGCTTCTCTTGTCTGCTCGCCCCACCACCTGCTCTAGTGACCCCATACCCTCCCACCTTGTCCAGTCTATTTCTCCAGCTGTCCTCTCTCACCTTACTGCTATCTGTAACCTCTCTCTCTCCACTGGGATCTTTCCATCTTCCTTCAAACACGCCATCATAACCCCTTTACTAAAAAAAGCCCTCTCTGGACCCGTCCTGTGCTGCTAACTACCGACCAGTCTCTAACCTGCCCTTCATCTCTAAACTCCTGGAACGCTTGGTCTACTCTCGCCTAATCCACTATCTCTCTACTAACTCTCTTCTTGACCCTCTGCAATCAGGTTTCCGCACCCTACACTCCACGGAAACTGCCTTAGTTAAAGTTTCAAATGATCTCCTGATAGCAAAATCTCAAGGTAACTACTCCTTGCTGCTTCTCTTGGATCTCTCTGCAGCATTTGACACTGTGGATCACCACCTTCTCCTCAGCATGCTCAGTGCCATTGGCCTCCAGGACACCGCTCTCACTTGGTTCTCTTCCTACCTGTCAGATCGCTCCTTCAGTGTCTCATTTTCTGGTTCGATCTCCTCTCCTCTTCCTCTTGCTGTTGGAGTTCCTCAGGGAACAGTTCTAGGTCCTCTCCTCTTTTCATTGTACACAGCCCCCATTGGACAAACCATCAGTAGAATTGTCATCCAGGACCATCTCTATGCTGATTACACCCAATTATACACCTCCTCCTGTGACATCACTCCAGCCCTGCTACAAAACACCAGTGACTGTCTGTCCGCTGTCTCTGACATCATGTCCTCTCTCCATCTGAAACTAAACCTCACTAAGACTGAACTTCTTGTCTTTCCGCCATCTACTAACCAACCCCACCCTGCTATTTCTGTTTCTGTATGTGGTACCACCATCTCTACTAGGCAGCAGGCCCGCTGTCTGGGGGTTATACTAGATTCTGATCTGTCCTTCACCCCATATATCCAATCCCTTGCCCGCTCCTGTCACCTGCACCTCAAGAACATCTCCAGAATCCGTCCATTTCTCACCGTGAAAACAACTCAAACTCTCATTACTGCTCTTATTCTTTCTCGTCTTGACTACTGTAACTCCTTGCTTATCGGTCTGCCTCTCTGCAAACTCTCCCCTCTTCAAT
Source organism: Phyllomedusa bahiana (assembly GCA_025379985.1). Taxonomy (NCBI): domain Eukaryota; kingdom Metazoa; phylum Chordata; class Amphibia; order Anura; family Hylidae; genus Phyllomedusa; species Phyllomedusa bahiana. Next base: position 173,930 of record JAODAL010000051.1, read on the forward strand.
CTGTCCTGAATGCAGCAGCCAGGCTCATCCTTCTCTCCAGTCGCTATACTGACTCCTCTACCCTGTGTCAGTCACTGCACTGGTTGCCCATTCACTACAGGATACAGTATAAACTCAGCATTCTCACTCATAAAGCTCTCCACAACGTTGTCCCCCCCTACATCTCCTCCCTCGTCTCTGTCTACCACCCGACCCGCTCTCTCCGCTCTGCTGCTGATATCAGGTTACACTCATCAATCATCCGAACCTCCCATGCCCGTGCGGCACCAATTCTCTGGAATATGCTACCGCGGGCGATCAGGCACACTCACAACCCTCACAGTTTTAAGAGGGCCCTGAGAACACATCTTTTCAGTCTGGCCTACCAAGATCCCTAATGCTATCACAAAACATTTGTCACTCCCTACACTAGTGCACTCACATGCACTTATCTGTATATAGATGTACTGTCAGGGTGGTAGGTTCATCCATTTTTCATGTAAACCACCCCCTATTTTTGAAACAAGGCTGGACCATTGTAAACTTGGCACTTCTTACCGTATGTTTCACCCATACACCCTAATAGATTGTAAGCTCTCACAAGCAGGGCCCTCACACCTTGTGTCTCATCTGTAAGTTCTTTTAATGTGTAATGTCTGTACGTTTACCCTTGAATTTGTAAAGTGCTGCGGAATATGTTGGCGCTATATAAATAAAGATTATTATTATTATTATATTATAAGGGTATGTGCCACAGGAGAAGGAGGGTGGATGAAAGAGGCAACAGAAGGCCCCCTCCTCTGAGAATGGAGAAGGTCCACTGCCCCCTGCTGGGCCAGACCACCTATGCGGATTCCTCCCAGGCCGAGAAGTACGGCCCCTGGCATCAGACCGACCTCCCCGGCCCGAAGGGTCCCAAGAGGGGCTCCCAGGGTGATGTCTGGCCCAAGGAGGGGCGGCGGTACGCAGGCGTTGTGGTGGCCTGGTCCTGCACCCACTCCTCACATTGCCTGATGGTCCGGCTACCTGGGATTCCCCACCACCTAAGGCTTCCTGGACCCGCTCTCGAAGCCAGTCTGGACCCCTGGAGCTAGCTGCCAAACACAGCTCCTCAAGCAGCTCTTCCACCGCTGCCATGATTCTAAGGGAGCAGGAAACAAGCGCCGCACGTCCACTTACTCTAGTGTCCTGGACGTGACTGTTTCCTGCTCCCCAGCATGCCCTGCACAGGAACCCACCAAGCCCTCCTAGACCCCGACCACTGCTACACCCATCCGTTCCCTGTAAGCAGGGTCAAGTTTTCGCCTCCCCGCAGTAAGCGCCCGGCTCCGGCCCCAGACTGTATGATCACAATGGGCTGCCCAGTTGGCATAGCAACCTAGTACCTAACTAAGTAATCCAGGTCTTTCATGATACTCCTACTATTATTCTCTGCCTCTGGCAGAACATAATGGACATGCAGTATTTGTATGCTATGCAATTTTTAGTTCCCATAGGGTGCTTGATGTAATCAATGAAAAAAATTACTAATACAACTTTTAAAAATAATTAAAATAAATAAAAAGCCCCACTTTTCCCATTTATAATATATATATATATTATTTATAAATATATTAACAATAACTAAAAACCTAATTGGTATTTCCTCATCTGTAAAAGTCCAATTTATTTAAACAAAAACTTAATTATCCAGACCAGAGAATACCATACTTTAAAAAAAAAATCAAAAAAAAAATCCAGAACTACATTTTTTTCATACACTTAAAAAAATTAATAGAAAGTGATCAAAATTGAAATTTTCCCATGATGTGTATGGAACAGCCTGTGACCCCTAAGGCCGCTGCAACAGTCATGTCCCAACTGCTTGTAAACAAAGACGGTAGCATCCTCTTGAGTTTCTATGCTGGGTGACCAGGGCTAAATAGGTGAGGGCAAGATTTTCTTTATCATCACTTGTTCTTTTACAAGTAGAGCAAACTTCTTATGGATCTGTGACTGTTTTCTTTTGTTACAAAAGTATTAGAATAAAAAGAAAACTTTAATAATTTAATATATTTATAATATATATAATATAATTTTTATAATATTATATATATATAGGGGCCGTTCCTAGGGGCGGGCGACGTGGGATTCTGGGCTGGCAGCCTCCCGGGGGGGGAAAGACCCCGGGAGCTGGTTTGCAAGAAAAGCGGGTGATGACGCCGCCGCTTACCCGTGCGGTTTCTGGCCGGGGACGCGTGGACCAAAGTGAGTACTTTTTTTTTATTTTTGGCTAAGGGGGTATCTACGGGCTACAGGGGCTTGCTGGCTACAAGGGGATCTACGGTACAGGGGGAATTTACGGCTAAGGGGGGCATCACGGGCTACGGGAGCATCTACTGGTTTTCAAGGGGGATCTACTGGCTAAGGGGGGCATCACCTGGCACAGGGGGAATTATGGTACAGAGGGCTCATGCTCGGGGGGAATCTATTTGGCACAGGGGGAATTCTGGCTACGGGGGGCATCTACTGCTTACGGGGGGGAATCTACTGGTACAAGGGGGCATGTATTTTGGCTAAGGGGGCATCTATGGTTAAGGGGGGAACCCCCTGGTAATGGGGAATTATGGCTACGGGGCACATGGCCCGGGGGGGAATTTAATGGTACAGGGGGGCATCACTGCCTGCAGTGGGCCTCACTGGCTACAGGGGGGCATTACTGTTCAGGGGGGCTTTACTGGTAAGGGGTGAATCACTGGCTACGGGGGACATCACTGGCTACAGGGGCCATCACTGTTACAAGGGGGATCTACTGGCCAGGGGGGGCATCACCTGGCTAAGGGGGTATATACTGGTACAGGGGGGGGCATCAACTGGCTACGGGGGGGGTTCCACCTGGCTTTAGGGGGCTATATGTGGCTACAGGGGGCATATTACAGGGCTACCAATGAGGTGATAGTTTGGGGATTGTTCAGAGATAGGAATTGGTAGGAAGTTCTGAAAGGGAGGAGTCTAAGATTTTTTTTTTAAATTTACAGTGAAGGTCGGGGTGTTTCATGGGGTCGGGACAGTTGGAGAAAAGAAGAAGAGAAAGAGAACAACTCTTCAGGACGTCTCCGGGAGTCTTTGATAACTTTTACGTAATCTTATATGTTGCAGGCTGTGTACCTTTGGGACCCACCCCGTTGGTCAATTTTGCCGGTAAAATTGGTTGAATAAAAGGTCAGTTTGTTTTTATTCAGTCATATATGTGGTGTTTATTTGGCATGGTGTGGTGGTTTATTGGGTCATGTGTTTTGGGGATAGTGGTCTTTGGGGTGTCTTGGGGTTTGGGTTTGGGGGTAGCTGATTTGGTAACTGTTTGGGTTTTTTAGTGTTTTTTTATGTACACATTGTGGTAAAGTTTTTGTATATTTTGGCTTTGGTTTATGGTGATGCAAAAGCGCACAGTGGGCAAATGTTACCGGGGGGAGGGGGGGGAAAATTTTTTTCACCTCGCCCGTCATGGGATTCCTTCCCGTCCCGCCCTTAACCTGCCCTCCTGGCCGTCCCCCACCGCCGGGGTTTCGTCCCGCGCTTGGTGGGGCCCCCGATGGTGGGGTTTGGTTTAAAGGGCCAGCGCCCCGTTAATTTGTTATTTACGGCCGTGGTCCATTAAGGAAAACGCCCCCAGCCCCTTAGTTTGTTTGGTCCGTTTGTTCTTTGTTTTTTTGGAAATCCTGTTGATTACCCGGTACAGTCCGTTCCTAAAATTTCCCCGACTTTGCTGTTTGCCGCGCCTTGACCTTCTGCCCGTCTTTACCACGAAAACCCCTGCCGCCTGTCCCCGACTACACCTTTGGATTACGTTTTTTTACCCCGCGTACCCCCGGGCCGCCCTCGCAAAACAAGTCACTCAGGGGGGAGGGCGGTCCCCACGCCCAGAAGTCCATCCCGCTTTGCGGGGCTTGGTGAATACCGGGGGGTCTTGACTCCCCTCCCTGGCGGGCTTTAAAATATCCGTTCGGGGGGTCCCACAATCCACCGAACCATTACACTCGCCCTGAGTGAAATTTAGCCTAGGAACTGCCCTGTATATATATATATATCCATGTACTTCTATGCAGAAGGTATATGGATATATATTGTGTAAGAGGCAAAATAGCTCTATGGTCAGACATTGACTTATAGAATAACCACCTATAGGTGGCACTAGAGACATGGTTTTCTTTATTCTGTAGGAGAACAAGTGTGCATATGTTTCCCAGTGTGCATTACTTCAAAGGTTCTCTTCTCTTTCTTTAACTATACAATGAGTTTCAGCACCCAAGGAGTTGACACGAAAATGATTCCGATGGTAAATAAAAACCTTTCTCCCAGCTTCTAGATGGGGCAAATTTCTACCCAGCTTATCATGAGAAACCTTACCACTTTAGCTATGCTCAATGCTGCCCACTTAGCCAGCCAGTGTCCTACTCCGCAATGATGTGGGTCACCATTAAAAATTGCTGTCTGCAGGAGAACAAACTGGCATGGCTATATTAACCTCTTTCACATTACAAGGCTCAGTGAGCTCGGATCGGACTCGAGCAATGCTACCTCCAATAGAGGGCGCTGCAGCTCTTTTCCCATGAGCCTTTTAGAATATCTACCCAGCTAGGAAAGATTTTTTCTTATTAACAACTGTGTTAATGAAAGAGAAATGACGACCCGTCATCAGTGCAGTAAAAGATAGGGCCTTGTGACAGATGCCACTGTCTAGACCATAGGATAACTACCTGGAATTCCTTGTGTTACAATGCCTTAAAGCTGTTTTTGGCAGTGCATGATTTGTGTTTACTCAAGGTGAAAACTGGTGTAAGGTGGAATTACACATTGATCAGGACGGTGTGTCAGTATTTCCAGTGTTGCGAAGCAATTGGACAGTATTTCCAGTATTGTGAATTATCAGGAATTTTGCCCCTGTATAGTGCCCATTTTCTGCTGACCATGCTTTATCTGTGATCTGGGGCGTAACTAGGATTCAAAGGACCCCATAGCAAAATGAGATGGGGCCTTACCACCTAATGACAATAACAAAAAATGTATAAATATCATTGCCACATATCAGGGAACCCACATAGTAGTGCTGGAGAGCAGAAAGCCACCAACGACTTGTTCCCTACAAAAAGGAACAACGTTTTTGTACCTGAGAGGGGCCCCTCAAACTCTGGGCCCCCTAGCAGTTTCTATGGTTGCTATGGCTATAGTTTCCCCCACGCCTATAATTCCTACAAAACCACAACAATTAGGTGTAAACCACCTAGTTTTTTGTGTATTGGCATCCTAACCCACGAGTGACCAGAGCTGCTCCAGTCACTTGGTCTCCTTGTGAGCCTTTCCATAGGCAGTTTCCCTTTACAACTTATTGATAATACTGAAAGCAGAACAGAGAGTTTATAGCTCAGACCTGTGAAATCGTATGGACATCTGCCGTAATTATTCATGAAGACTAATGCGTCTTAAGATTCCTAATGCACAATCATTTCCTCAGGCCTGTAAACTCCAAAAGATGATTTAACATTTATCTACTGTATGATAGAGACATGAGTATTGAACTAAAATCTATTAATAGAGAGCTTTAGACAAGCTCAAAGCACGTAAAGAAGGGACTAATTTATTTACTACAGTCCAGAAGTACAGACAAATAAAGGCTCAACTTACTGAAGCTGAAACTGGGAGTAAATCATTTAAAATAACTCTATCCTTATCACTTCCAAAATATAACATATTTCAGGAGAAATCCCCAGTGTGGTACCCAAATTACTGAGAGCGACAGTAGATGTGGTTATTGGTTATCTAAATGGATTCGGGTGAAAGCCAATATACACAGGACATACTATAGTTACCATATTAGAGCCTAGGAATTAGTAGTATTTAGTATACAACATAACCATCTAATTATTTTTGAGCTTTTCTACCTAATATAAAGTAGTTTTTACATGAAAGGGATCAACAACCTTGTAGACCGAGCAACCACAACGATAAAAACACCTGCTTAATATTGTGTAGCCTGGAACAATGTTAAGGTAGGTGGTAAGCGTCAAAGTGACACCCACCTAAATGCCAGCCCCAAGGTTTCCATGGAGAATGTGGTCCAAAGCGTCACACTGTTGCTTCTCAGCATCCTGCATTACTCAGCGTCCTGCATTGTACAGTGGTACTTCAGCACTGAAACCGCTCTGTGCTAGAACATTTCAGTCCTCAACCAATATTTTCTAGAGAATTCTGGTGTAGTGCTCAAACACTTGCTCAGCACACACCCAGTGTGCTAAGGGGACGTTAACACGACTGAGTAAAATCTAAGCGTGGAATTCATGCGGATACTGCCGTTGAAAATCACGTTGTCTAATGCATTTTTAATGTATTTTTTTTACTAAAGTACGTTCTTATTGCCTGTGGATTTAGAGGCATTTTTGAATTTGGTTTTACAGGCAGTTTGCAGTCAGAAAGACTCCAATTCATGCATATTGGTTTTGGATGCGGATCTGCATAAAAAAAACCACATACAATACACGTAGAAAAGTTTTCTGGGCGTATTGCATGAGGATTTTAGCCATTCAGTAGGCATTAATAGTAAATTTCCACGTGTTTTCTGCAGGGAATGTGATAAAAGAATGAGCATGTTCAATGTTTTTTGACCGCGTGTCGGTTATGAAAATTGTGCACCGAAAACTGTGTATTTTCTATTAAGGACAATGGGAATCACTTCCCTTTAGTTTTCAATGACAATTTGAGGCAGAATCCGCATGGAATCCAACTAGAAATCCTCATCATGTGAACAGAGCCAAAAACTTAAGAGATGTCATGCATATCTGTGAATCTTCCGGGTAAAACAAAGGCAAAGAATCACTTTGGATGTTGATTTTAAGCAGTAAATACCTGTCTTTGTGCTGTGTTCATGTTCTCCTGGTTTTTTTTTTTTTTATTTTATTTTTTTTATGTAAATGGTACAGTAAATACATACAGTCTGTATTGCATGTGGTCATCAAGGCATCCAAGAAACTTTCTGATGCTAAAAATGAAGGAAAGAGGTAGAATGTAACAGCAACAATTACATTTAAAAGTAACTTAGTGCCAAGTATGAGAGTTGCATACGTGTGTCTGAATTAGCCATATGGTATGACAAAGTCAACTATATCGATAATACTGAAAAATAAAGAGGATTTTAAAACAGCTGATGTAGAGAAAGGAGTAAAAGGGGTAACAAAGCAAAGGTCTCAAACAATGGAAGAGACGTAGAAAATATTATTGGTGTGGGTGACAAATAGCTGGTGATAGTGCATCAGAGGCCATGATTAGCCAGAAGGCTTTGATGACAGCCAGAATCAATTAAATACATTTTTATTCTTTTATTTACAAGGGAAAAAAAGTGCTCAACACTCAAGCTGATGGGGACTCAATCAGCCTTCCAGAACAGATTGTGGTTAATTGCTGAGGTAGCATTGTGCTATGTATTGCAACCCCTTTCTATCAAAGTCAGCATTAACTTTTTCATGAACTTGTGCTGCTAGAGCTCTTTTTGGGGAATCAGACCAGCTATTATTTCCAATGTCCGATATGCAAAAGAGCCCTTTTTTGGAATGGGGAAGACACTCAAGTTCATGGGCCCTTAAGAACTGAGCCTATGATAGTCTATGCTATGCAACAAGCCTATGGACTGCACATAAATCTGAGCACTCTCCCTTATCAAAACTGAGCATTGGAGTTTGCTTAGTTGACAATCTAAGGGATTTGCACTATATACGGTACTGTAAATAATGGTAGCTGTAGCTAATCAGTAGGGGGCAAGAAAAGAAAGAAATACTAGATCAACTTATACTAGATCAACTAATAGAGCAGCAGCTATCAGCGGATGCCACTGAATTTTTCAGCAGAACTCACAGACTCTCTTTGACTGCTTTAATGGATAGTGGTTTTGGAAAAAAAAATTCTTGTTTTTAGTAGCGTTTTTACCTATAATTTTTTGGCTATAACACTGTGTCCACACGTTAGCTTAAACTCAGCACGGTAATATAAAATGCACTAGACCTTTATGAACGGGGCTGCGCCAGATATCTAGCGTCTTTTCAGTCTGATATCAGGCGCAGCCCTGTTCACTCCATTAATGTGTCGCACCTCGTTATCAGGCGCATTACATAGCGCCCGCGACACTTTGTAATGCGCCCGATCTCGGGGGCGTGCAGGAGGCGGGACGCACTAGAATCGTAGCAAAGCTATAAATTTATAGCTTCGCTACGGGATATCTAGGCGCATTGCAAATGGAACAGGTATACCACTTTCAAAGTGGTATACCTGAGCCAGCACTGTACAAGCGCTAGAATGCACCTGATTTATGACCCGCTGTAGAGCGAGTTCATAAAACAGGCGCATTCTAGCCTATTATTAGGTGCATGAAATTTGGCGTTAACACGCCAAATTTCATGTGTCCCCCTTTGTTTCCAAATACAGAATGCTGAATGAGTGTTTTTTTATGCAGTTTTTGTTTTTCTCTTCTTCCAGTACATGTACTATAATGTTGTACTGTGTTAGCTATAGAAAGCAGTAGAAGGGCAAAGAAATCAAGTGATATCTTTTAGAGGCTAACTGAGTATATTTGATGGCAAGCTTTCATGAGTACTAACTCTCTTTGTCAGCTATGAATATGACAACTACTTTTTCCGGGAACCTTCAGGCTTTACTCATGGCACTTGGCTTTACGGACGTTACACTTCTTGACACACCACAGGTCACTTCTTCAGTCAGGACACAGGAAATCTCAGCACAGTATACTTCATACTCTAAATTGCTCACCAGGCAATTTCCTTCCCAGTACCCTCATGGGTTGCCTACCTCTGGCCTCTTCAGTCACAGGGACAGCGCCATGCCTAATGGACCCTCTTCATACCCCAGCACTCTGCCCAAGACAAGCCATTTTGGCCTGCTTGCCCCGTTTTCACACTTTAGGTACTTGGTGCTCACTTCCTTCGTTTTTCTTCTTCTCTAGCACCTTACACTGTGACCCCTCATTTCCGGGAGAAGGATTCTCTCCAACTCCCTTTTGTGACTGGACTCTCTCTCCAGTCACTCTGCAGCTGTACTTGGCGTTTAAGACGTTCCCCACCTGTAGTGATCCACTAGGATCACTAGGCTGCAGCACCAGTCACCTTATGCTTCCCTTACTCAGCAGTCTTTCACCCTCTACACTCTTCAGCCTTAGGTACAGCAGTCCTCTTGAAACAATCTAGGCAGTTCTGCTTTTCTCAATTTCCTCAGGACACTTTTCTGTTCTGTCCTCTCAGGTCACACTAAACACTATTTTCTTGCTGTCTGTGTCTACCTTCACTTTCTCTACCTTCAGTATAACTGATGACACTGCCCCGGCCTGTCCTACATCATCACCGGCTGATGGCTAGGTGATTCCCTCCATAACCTGAAACTGTTCTCAGCTAGAACTCTGAGGGAACTACACAAAAAGACTACATATAACAGAACTAAACTGAGCTAGAAGCTGACAGGCTGCTCCCTCATAACCGTGTAACTTCTGCAGCCCCTCCCCTTAGTTTCACACCGATTGGCTGCAGGCCCAGCTATCCTGTCTCCCACTGTCTTCTACACAAATTAACCCCTTCCAGGACAAGTGTACAAGTGTACCATACAAGAAACATAGTTAAAATATTTACTTCTAGAGATGAAAAGGCTGACAATGTTTATTTTAGGGGACGTGAAACAGTGAAATAGACAACCTCAAGTATTGGGTTTAACACATTCAGTTAATGGCTTCAAGAAAGGCTTAGATAATGTCTTGGAACAAAACAATATCAATGCCTAAGTAATTGTGTAGACTTCCTGTTTGAATATTAATCCAGTCTGATAGTTAATTCAGATCAAGAAGGATTTCTCCCTTTCTACGGCAGACTGGCAAATGCATTTTTTTTACCTCTCTGTGGAGCAGTAGTAGAAGGTAAAGATCTAAAATTCATCCCTACCTCTTTACTTCATCCACATCATCTCTCTGCTGTCTTAACTACTACATTGACATGTACCTTTTTTATTTTTAATTGCTATACCATATTATGTAACTATGTTGCCAGTCCTGCCATGGCCAACTACTTGAACAACTCAGGTACGAACACCAGGTAAGAATACTGTCACAGCCTTATTACATAGGTTTCACAAACAGAATTTATTTTTATTTTAGGCCCAATGTATTTTGTGAATATAGTTATATAGGATGTGTGTATAATATTCAACTAACAGCGGTTACTTTAACTTATCCGGAAGATCCCGTTGCTGTAAGTCACCACTATACAAATTCAAAGTAGGTTTTTCTTAAAATGGAATTTAAATTGTCTGCTTTGTGGTAACTAGACACATACAGAGAAAATATTCAGAACTTGGTATGAAAAGAAGAGATATGGCACACTTACAGTAAACTGCACAAAACAAGCTTTTACTTTCAATTGAATACATGTCATTTCAATCAAATGTATTACAATAAGTTTCCGTCAGTGAAATTAACTTTAGAATATGTGGTGTACATTCTATTAACACTAGAAATGCCACATCAAATACTGTATATTCCCTGTAGATGAAAGATAAAGTATATAAAGACACATCATAGAGCACCAGAGTATCTGTAAGAAGGACACAGCTGAGGAAAATGGATTTAAATCAGCTCACCCGTTTGTAGATAAGTCCAGTTCCCAGGAGCACGGCAGGGTGGAGTCCTCACCCGAAGACAAGTAGTGAACAAATTTGCAGCCGCCTAAATCCAGGCCCGGATTAAAAAAGGATTAAATAAAAAACTTCCATTCTTTATTTTTCAACGGTTTTAAAAAAAATTTACATGGGGGGAAAAGTTTTAATCTTTAGCGCAAAATTGGCCCGGATGGCAGGGACCATAGCCCCGACGCGTTTTGGAGTTAAAATTCCTTGGTCGGGGGTTTTCCGGGGGGAAAAAGCTGGGGTTTCAGCGGGTGCGAAGAGGGGGCTATTTTAAAAGGGGAATTGGGAAAAAGGGTTCAAAAGTTTTATATTTTTCTAGTTTTTAAGGCCAAAAAAAGGGACGAGACGTTTTTTCCAGTTAAACCCATGTGTGCAAAAGGTGTTGTTTTCCAAAGGGGAAAGGCAAAAAACCCCCAATGAGGTAGGGGGCCAAATTGTCCTCTTTTTTGGGGAAAAAAATTCCTTCCCCGCCCTCCAATTGGCAATCAAAAAAATTTTCCCGGGGATCCAGGGACCCCTCCCCAAAATTCCAAAGACACTTAAACTTGTTATTTTTTTTATTTTTGCCCCAGAATGCTTTAAAAAAAAACCCTTTTTTGAACTCTGTTATAAAATTTCACCGGGAAAAATTTTCCTCTGGCAGGGAGTTCCACGTCTCACTGCTTTTACAAAAAAGAACCCCTTTCAAAGGTTTTAGGTGGGAAATTTCGTTCCTAAAGGGGCCCATAGAGGTTGCCCCCTTTTTTCTAAAATTACTTTCCTGGGAAAAAAAATAAATCTTGGGAGAGATCCTTAAGGGGACCTTTGATGTATTTAAAAAATTTTTATTTTTGTCCCCGAAGCCTTTCTTTTCTCTAAAAAAATTTTTAACCCAAATTCGGGCAAATTTTTTCCTGGGTATGTGGGTCCACCCAGTCCTTTTATTTTTTTTGTTGCCCCCCTTTTTGAAACCTGTTCAAGCTCTTAAAATTGTTTTTTCCTGTGCATGGTGCCCAAAAACTGTCCCAAAAATTTTCCCAGGGTGGGGGTTTAAAAAAAAGGGGGACTTGTTTAAGGGAAAAAAAATTTTTCTCTCTGTCCCTCTTTGCCCCTTCAAAGGGGGCCCCCCATGATCCTATTTCCCTTTGGGGCAGCGGGCTGTCTGACACGGGCGCTAAAATTTAAAGTTTACGCCCCCCGGGTTTCCCGGCCTTCTCCAGGGTCACTTTTCCCCAGTTTTTTTTCCTTTTTAAACATGTAGTCATGTAATGGATTTTTCCCCCCCATGTGCAAAACCCCTTGCTTTTATCTGTGTTAACCTATCTGCCATTTTCCCGGGACCCCCAACCTACCAGACCCCTTTGGGTAATAACAAAATTTTTCCTCTATTGTTTTTAAATTTTTTAAACAGGGGCTTTGTATCGTCTGAAAGGATTGATTTTTTTTTTTTTTTTTTTACTGTTTTTTCCCCGTGTAAGATCGTTAATGAAAATTTTGAAGGGGGATAGGGCCCAATATCCCCCCTTTGGGGTTTTACCCCCTAGTACAAAGCAAATCCAGTCTGCGTTTTTTCCCTTTTTAATTATACCCTTTTTTTTTCTATCGTGGGGCCAGTTGTTTACCCATTGCAAACTTTTTCCCCCCATTTCCAAAGAACTCCTTTTTACTTCCCAAAACCTTTTTTATTTTTGGACCGTATTCAAATGTTTTAAAGAAAAATCTAGATTTTAGGGGAAATCCAGTGCCTCCCCCCGTTTACAGTCTGGGAAAACTGACTTCCTCTTTAAAGGGCTGTTGGGGATTATTGACGGGGGCCCGGGTTTTCCCTAAAAAAACCCTTTTGGCTGGAAACGGGGTTTATACATTTTTTTTTCTTTTGAGATACCCCGGATAATCTCTGAAAAAACCCTTTAAAACTTTTTTCCCTTTAAAAAAACAGGGGGTTAAAAACTTCCCGGGCCTTTTTGTTTTTTGGATAAATTTTTAAACCCCTTTTTGAATTTTTTGAAACCCAAACATTTGCTATGCCCCAAAACCCTTTGGGGAAAAATACCCCTTTTATTGGGACAGTCCAAAAATTTTAAAGGGAATGGGGGCCTATCTATGACTTTCATTTAAAAACCCCCTTTTGGGGCCCGTGGGTGTTTGCCTTCGGCCCTGGGGATTTGTTATTTTAATTTTTTTAAGACGGAGCTGAACTTCTTTTTGGGGTTTAAGGGGAAAAGAAACTTTTAATTTGGATTTTAAACCTCATCCCTCGGGTTTTTCAACGGGAAAGGTTTATCCCCTCGGAAAATACATTTGGAAAGGGAAAAAAAGTTTTAATGGGTTTTTGCTTTTTTCTCTTCGCCCTTTTACTGTTTTTTCCCTCAGTTTTTTTTAAAAGGGGCCCCAAACCTTTTCTTTTTTTTAATCTTTTTACTATTTTTTTTATTTTAAAAAAATTTTTTGGGGGGTTATTTTTTACTTTTTTATGGCGTACTTTTTTTTCCCATTCCCCAAAGTTTTTGCTTCCTTTTTTTCTTTATTTTCCACTTTTTTTTTTTCCCAAAGGGGGCTTTTTAGGGGCCTCTTCACTCCCCTTCTTTTTAGTGTTGAAACGCTTTCTTTTTGTTTTTTTATTCCCTTTCTTTTTTTTTCCCGGGTTTTTCCCAAAATTGGGGGTTTTCCCTGTTTTAATTAATTTTATTACCATAAAAGGGATGTACCTCTCACAGTGGTAGCCCAGGATGTTTTTTAAAAAAAATCCCATTTTTTTTTAGTTCTGCCATATTTTAAAAAACCCTTGTTCCCCGTCAAAAGGTTTTGGGCCCCCCTAACAGGGAAAAAAATTAGCCCTTCCTAAAATTTGTGTTTTTTTGGCTCCCGGGCAAAAAAAAATTTTAAATTTAAAGGGTAAAAAGGAAAAATTTTTTTATATTATGGTCACTTTTTTCCCCGGTTTTTCCCCTCAAAAATGAACCTTTGGGTTAACTCTGTCAGGTTTTTGTCAATATTAAATCTAGACGGGGCCTTTCCTCTAGTCGGTTTTTTTGAACCCTTTGGCCAAAAAGGTTTTTTTAATCATTAGTTATGGGCAAAAAACCCGTTTCCTTTTTGGGGAGTACAGGTTTCAGATTCCCAATTTTATGTCTGGATAGTTAAAGGGGGCCCATAATAATAAAACCCCCTTCTGATTAGGCCCTCTTTATTATTTTTTAAAAAAGGGGACAAACTTCTATGGGTTTGTTATACTTGGGGGCCTTTTAGGGAGGGCCCCTTTTTAGTTTTTATATTGTTATTGTTACCCCATGTTTTTTACCCATAATGATTCCATCTGTTCATTTCCCGTTAAACCCATATTTTTCCCGCCAAATGTTTTGGGTTTTAAGGGGAAAAGGATTTTTAAAAGGACAGAATTTCCCCCAGTTTCCGGGGCTTTACGTCCTTTTTAAATTTGGGCTGTATCCTGTTTTAAATTAAACCCCCCAGTCTAGCCCCTCGTCCGCCAAAGTTCTATGTATTTTTTTCTTAGCTAAATGTAATTTTTTAGTTTTATTTATTTTGTTTGGGCCCGGGCTCCTGGGGATTGGGTTTAGCATGCCCAAATTTTGAGATTTTTCGTTTTTATTTTCCCTTTTTCCCGTTTTTTTTAACTATTGTACACCCCCTCCCCCCACTCCACCCCCCGAATTTTTTACTAATTCCCAGGTTGTAATATCAAAACATGTTAGGTATGTTTTTTTCCCTTTCCCCTTTTGGGTAAACCACTGTAGGCCTTTAAGGTTGGGATTGGGAAAATTTTTAATTTAGAATTTGGGGTTTGTTACCGGGTTTCCTTTTATTTGTGTCATGGGCTGAAAGAAAAAGGGGGGTGGGGGGGGGATGCACATCTCTTTATGTTCAATGAGGTGGGAGCTCTGAGCACAGCCAAGTGGGCGTGCTTGACTGTACTTGGAACTTCCTTTGAAGTAAATGGAAAAATCTGAACATCCACCTCTACTTTGACAGTGGCACAAACAAGAATGGGGGAGGGGGGGTAAGAGTGTTATTTAGGGTGTTATGGAGGTAGATGGAGGGACATAAATGTCCAAGATAAGAAAGCCCCTTTAAAATCTAAAATCTGGGGTGGTCATTTGTATGTGTCTCATATAAGTCAGCTATTTAGCGGCATGGAATTAAAATATATTAAAGTAAACATCGACTGGGTATATTTACTTGTAAACTACCCCAAAGAAGTCTTTATTATAAAATATGGCAATCTCGAAACGCTTGTAGGGACTATTTGCCAGTGCTGTGGGATGTGAAGTTTACATGCACTATATAAAAAGACACATATGCATGTGGATGTATTTTAAACACACCAGAAACAAATTGCTTCTGAGTGTAACATCATGGGAAAGTCTAAAGAAATCAGCCAAGATATCACAAAGAGAATTGTGGACTTGCACAAGTCTGGTTTATCCTCGCGTGCAATTTCCAGATACCTAAAAAATTATACGCAAGTAGAAACAATATGGGAATGTCCAGCCATCATACCGTTGAAGAGGGAGTCAGTTTCTGTGTCTCAGAGATTAACGTGCTTTGTTCTGACATGTGCATATCAACCCAAGAACATAAGCAAAATACCTTGTGAAGATGCTGGCGGCAGCTGGTAAGATTGTGTCATTATCCACAGTGAAACGAATACTGTATCAACATGGACTGACAGGCCACTCTGCCAGGAAGAGGCCATTACTCCAAAAGAAACATATAAAAGCCAGATTAATGTTTGCAAATGCACACAGGAACAAAGATCTACATTTTTGGAGACATGTTCGGTGGTCTGATGAAACTAAAATTGAACTGTTTGGCCACATTGACTATTGTTACGTTTGGAGAAACAAGGGAGAAGTTTGGAGGACTAAGAACACCATCCCAACTGTGAAACATGGGGGTTCTAGCATCATGTTGTGGGGTTGTTTTGCTGCAGGAGGGACTAGTGCACTTCACTAAAAAGATGGCATCATGAGGAAAGAAGATTATGTGGAAATACTGAAGCAACATCTCAAGACATCAGCCAGGAAGTTAAAACTTGGGTGGAAATGGGTGCCTCTGTCAGGAGAAATGGGCCAAAATTCCAACCAACTATTGTGAGAAACTTGTGGAAGGATAGCCAAAACATTTGACCTAAGTTATAAAGTTTAAGAGCAATGCTACCAAATACTAATGAAAGGTATGTAAACTTTTGACTTTGTAGAAAGTAATAAAAATGCCTTAAAAAATTCTATCTCTCATTATTCTGGCATTTGGCAAATAAAAATAATTTTGGTTCCTAATTGACCTAAAATGGGTAAAGTTTATTCTGATTTCATGTCAGATAGTGAGAAAAACATGCATATGTGTCTTTTTATATAGTGTAAACTTCTGTTTTCAACTTTATATTGTGTTTTTGTGATGATTTACATTTTGCACTTTTGACAAATGCTAAATGTTATTAACAGGCACCTAGTCATTAAAGGAACTCAATGCGCAAAGGTGCCTGTTATTGTCTCATTATTTTAACTTTCTATGTGTATATGATATGTAATTATTGAACAGGGATGTATTTTGATATTTTTTCACATTGGTGTTTACATGGATATGTGTAATGAATATAGTGGTCATCAATGATAATAACATTACTACAGTATATAACGCTCAAATTACCTTCCTGTCACACATAGAATGGGGACATCGAAAGCTGTTATCCAGTGTAAAGTACCCTAAGAATACATGTTATACATTGTTCTGGAATTGACAGAGAAGACAACAATATTTGGGTCACTATGGTCATCCTGGATCTGTTAAAGGGGTTGTCTTACTATATTATTTCATCTTACCTCAGTCCTGTTTTCTTGGTTTCATTTTGAATTCAGGGGTGTGTTTACTGGCTTCAACTAGATGCAGTAGTAGCCAGGTCTGTAGCTATAGCAACCAGTGCTGGCAGCCTATCAGAAGAGATCAAACAGGCCTGTAGCTATAGCAACCTGAGGAGCTGATTCAGCCCATATAAGAGGGGATATCTCAGAATAGGTAGGACACTGTTAATGAACACATATTGCAAAGTTACTTGTTTTTGCAAGATCTTTAACATAAAAAGCAATCCTTGTAGTGAGACAACCCCTTTAAGTTGTATATAAGCACCTCTACAGCAACATAAATCTTTTCCTATGTAGAATATCATATACATTTAAGTAAGCAAACAAACCTTAGACTAGGATCACATTTGTGTCCTAGCTTCCATTTACATTGCAAGCCAAATATAATGTTTACTATTGATACCCAACAAAAGAAGTCTACAGTAATGCCACAGTAAATATTATACTAAGACCTCATGACTTGCAAAGTGTATATTGGAAAAAAAGGAATGTCTTAAAATCACTATAATTTACTAAATACCATTAAAATTATTAGCGACTATACAACCACTAAACAAAACACACTGAAAAAGAAAATAAACAAAATGCGTGAAGAAAGCTGACTGTGGACATTCCCTTAGGCTATGTATACATAGCACTGGTTTATGGTCATATTGTTAAATGAATTTAGCATTTAGAATTCACAAAAATCAGACTGTAAATTAACTCCATAGACTTTATTAGAAAATCCAAGCTGCAGTCTACACAGCTCGGATTTTCTGAGGTCCGATTTCAAATCTGAAATCAGTTCAAAATATCTAGAACATGTTCTATCCAGCGGAAAATGGTGGATTATAGCACTGTTCATTGTAATAGGCCGGCCAAAATCCAAAAACCAACCGCAAAATCCGTGGTAAAAAGTGGAATCCGATTGTAGAATACTGGTTGGATTCTATATAGTTTGATATGCAGAGTTATCATATGCTAACAGTATGTTCAATCCCTGCTATACTTTTATCACATACTGACAGTATATTCCATGTCTAGTACACTCCTGTGTTAGCAGTGTATCTTTATTTTAGGCACTGTTACTATTCTGCTTTCTATTCCGGAACACCTTATCATTATTCTGCAAAGTCCCCCTATACATACAGTGGGAAAAATAAGTATTTGCTACACTGGCGATTTTGCAAGTTTTCCCACCCACAAAGAATGGAGAGATCTGTAATATTTATCTTAGGAACACTTCAACTGTGAGAGACAGAATCTAAAAAAAATCCAGAAAATCCCATTGTAGGATTTTTAAATAATTAATTTGCATTCTATTGCATCAAATAAATATTTAAGAGACCCTCCCACCATGCACTCAATACCTGTATTAATTGCACCTGTTTGAACGTGTTACCTGTATAAAAGATGCCTGTCCACACAATCAATCACACTCCAATCTCTCCACCATGGCTAAGACCAAAGAGCTGTCTAATGACACCAGGGACAAAATTGTAGACCCACACAAGGTTGAGATGGGCTACAGGATAATAGGCAAGCAGCTTGGTGAGAAGGCAACAATTGCTGGTGCAATAATCAGAAAATGGAAGACACAGAACTGTCTCCATGCAAGATCTCGCCTTGTGGGGTAAGGATGATTCTGAGCAAGGTCAGCAATCAGCCTAGAACTACATAGGATTACCTGGTCAATGACCTGCATAGAAATGGGACCACAGTATCAAATATTGCCATTAATAACACACTATGCCTTTTTGGATTAAAATCCTGCAAGGCACGCAAGGTCCCCCTGCTTACGTTTGAAGTTTGAAGTTCACCAATGACCATCTGGATGATTCAGAGGAGGCATGGGAGAAGGCCATGTGGTCAGATGAGACCAAAATAAGACTTAGTATCTACTCCACTCACTGTGTTTGGAGAAAGAAGGATGAGTAAACTCCAAAGAACACCATCCCAACCGTGAAGCATGGGGGTGTAAACATCATACTTTGGGGTGCTTTTCTGCAAAGGGGACAGGACAACTGCACCGTATTGAAGGGAGGATGGATAGGGCCATGTATCGGCGCGAGATATTGGCCAACAACCTCCTTCCCTCAGTAAGAACTTTGAAGATGTGTCTTCCAGCATGACAATGATCAGAAACACAGCCAGGGCAATTGAGGAGTGGCTCCGTAACAAGCATTTCAAGGTCCTGGAGTTGCCTAGCCAGTCTCCAGACCTGAGCCCAATTGTAAATCTTTGGAGGGAACTGAAACTCAATGTAACCCAGCGACAAACCTGAAAGATCTGGAGAAGTTCTATATGGAGGAGTGGGCCAAAATCCCTACTGCAGTGTGTGCAAACTTTGTCAAGGACTACAGGAAACAAAGGTTTCTGTACCAAATATTAAGTTCTGTTTTTCCACTGTATCAAATATTTTTTTCATGCAATAAAATGCAAATTAATTATGTTAAAATCATATAGAGTGATTTTCTGGATTTTTTTTAGATTCTGTCTCTCCCAGTTGAAGTGTACCTATGATAAAATTATAAACCTCTCCCTTCTTTGTAGGTGGGAAAACTTGCAAAATCACTAGTGTATCAGATACACTGTATATTGTATGCTATTGTTCATGTGCCTGCATGTTTCATATATGTCATTTTCCACCTATGTTCAATATATCTGCATTATGCTCCCTTTTGTGAGTAGCGAGCATTATTTCTCCAAGTTTGGTCAATCTACACATATACAATAGTTCTCTCTCTGCCCAAACATAGTTTACTAGGTACCTTGACAATACAATATCTGCACACGAAGGTAAGTCACATGATACACATAATGCCAGTGTTGCCTAGCCTCCCAGATAGCTCCATGATGGTGCGACACCTTCCACATCTCATCTGCTATGCCCATAGTGACATAATTATATTCCTCAGACAGCTAATGACATGATATTATGCAATTATGCGTATCCTAGCTACCATGAAACTACGGCCTAAGATGTAATTACAGCCCTACCTGTTAACACATCACAAGACTTAGATGTATGACCTTCAGTGTCCTAACATTATGACTGAGGGCTAGTTCTTGTAGCCAAAGTATCTCTCGCCATCCTGTAATTAACTTCTTCTTGCTGCAGTCCACCCTGTGAGCAGACAGTGTATATGATCTTTCCATCTAATATTACTTTTCTTGTCCCATATACACTGGAACTATCTACTCTTGTATTTTAACCTTCTCGTTTATTGTCTATATGGTTTTTATAATAATTGATGTATGCTTGGCATTATGCACTCACCATTGATTAGTGGTCTGAATCAAACTTATCTGCTACCTGTCAGTGTTTATTGCCTAACCTTTATATTTTCTCTGTACATTTTTTTCATGCTCTTTGCATACTCACATAGCCAGTAGAAAGTAAATGAATAGTGGTCAGTTTTTTATCCACATGTCTGTATGGGAGGAATTCATAGGGTGTGTGTAAAGCATTCCCTGTTCAAGTCCAAGTGTATACACAAGAAGATGATATCTGGCACTCCATGAATAAAATAGAAAAAACATTGTTTATTTCAGATCCATTTAGAAAGCAAAAAGAATCTTAGTGAATAAAAAAAAGAAAAAAATGCTTTCGAGTCTCGAGCTGACCCCAGCTCTTTAAAAAGCATGTGGTTAAAACATAGCAACACAGCTCCTTTTGAACTCCGGTATTCATTCCCCAGTTAGTAATAGATGTGAAGGCAAAACCCAAAAAAATTGTAATTTTAATGGAAGGACAAGATTAGGCTAGGAACACATCATGTTTGTGTGCCGGGAAGGCTGCCTATGTACATGCTAAATGTATTCAGAGGATTAAGTGGCCCAATGTAGGCCAAAAGTATGTTTATTTGGTCTCTGGTTGCTTGGTAAATGTCTTTACACAAAGAGTATGGAATAGCACAGGAGCCTACACTATTCTACACAATGGCATCCAGCAAAAAATGTACACCTTAAACATATGTTTTTTTCACAATGCGAATGGGTGATAGATGCCACAATTTGGCGTCTATGAGGGGCATCCATTTGTCCTACATGTCCTGGTTTGTACATTAAAGTGAGGCCGTGAACATGATGTGTCCTTAGTCTTAAGATGTCACAATTTACACTAGGCAGTTATACTAGGTAGTTAAGCTGTCAAAAAAAGTGATAATCATCAGAGCACCCTAAGCTACATACAGTTATGTACAAAATAATAGCAGTCTAATATCAGTAATGTACTTTATTAACATTTTTGTCTGAAAACATAATACAACATGGTCAAAAATTCACGTGTAGGTGTAGCCGAGAAATGGGCAATCAACAGAATCAACAGTCATGACGTGCCCACTGCTAATTTGGTGTAATAGACTCATTTAATGAATGGGGGTGTTCAAATAAATAGCAGTGTGGACTTCAATTAGTGAAGTCATTCATTCTGTGAAGAGATAGGTGTAAATTATGGCCCTTGTTTATTGAAGGAGGAAAGGTAATGTTGTACCTGCTGGTTTTAGCCCATTTTCAGGGAGTTCAATGGGTTGCTCCAAATATTGTACCAAAGGAGAAAGAACTTTGGAGATGGCAAAACATGTCATGAACTGCAGAAAATAATTGGCTGCTCAGCTAAAAAGATCACCAATGCTTTAGAATAACATCCAAAACTAGAAACATGTGGTAGGAAAAGGAATACTACCATCCGACTAGATCATAGAATAACAAGAATGGCAAAGAAGAATCCAATGATGAACTCCGGGGAGATCGAAGAGGATCTTCTGTTATCTGTCAGTACTGCAACAATAGGAAGTTGCCTATGTGAAGACAAAGTGTTTACTAGAAACCCTCATAAAGGACCTTTGCTGAAAAAAAATACTTGTCTTGAAAATGTTCAGTTTGCCAAAGAACACATTGACTACAGAGAAGTGGCACAACATTCTATGGACAGATGAGAGCAAGATTGTTCTTATTGGGTCTAAAGGCCACCGGCAGATTGTCAGATGACCTTTAAACACTGAATTCAAGCCACAGTACACTGTGATGTCTGTAAATAATGGTGGTGCAAGCATACTGGTCTGGGGAAGTTTTTCATACTCTGGCGTGTGGCCTATTTGTTGCATACCAGGCACCATGGACCAGTTTGAATATATAAAAATACTGGAAAAGGTAATGTTGCCTAATACTGAAGAAGACTAGCCCTTGAAATGGGTGTTTCAACAGGACAATAACCGCAAACACACAAGCTAGTGGGCGACAACTTGGTCACAAATCAACAAGATTGATGTTATGAGTGGAAACCCAATCCCCAGACCTTAATCCAATAGAGAATTTGTGGAGTGACATCAAAAAAGCTGTTTCTTATGCAAAACCTAAAAGTGCAAATGAACTGTAAAATATAGTACAGTCTGCTCTGGTTGGAATACTTGTTTTCAGGTGTCAGACGCTAGTTGACTCCATGCCACAAAAATGTAAAGCGGTTCTCAGAGATAAAAGTTACACAATTAAATATTAGTTCAGTGATATACAGAAAAGCTAAATCTGGGGACAAATAATTCAGTTTATACTGTAAATAGAGATGGGCGAATTTCTCAAAAATTCGATTCGGCGACTTCGCCAAATTTTCGGACAAAATTTGTTTCGGTCCGAATTACTTCGGGATGAATCGCGTTAAAAAACAGCTATTTCCAGGCTGCACAGAGCCTGCAGGGTGCGGTAGAAAGTTGTGCCATGCTTAAATATGCAGAAGGAGCTTGGTTTGGGCTTCATACAATGTTGTGTTTTAGTAAGACACGCACATGACTGCCACCGCTATTAGAATCGCTTCACTATAAAATTCCCTGGGCACTTAAGAGGGCAAAACTGACCAAAAAACTGAAGCGGGTATGTAGCCTGATAAAGTCATGGCAGCGAAAGCTGGAAAAAAAATAAGCTGAGGGCTCAGGTGGCAGCATCAGTGACAGAGTGTGGAGGTGACGGCGGCAGCCACAGCAGCATGAGGTCAGGCAGTGGCACAATGACATTCTGGAGGTAGCAAAACAGTAGTAGGCCACAGAGTGGCACAATGACAGAGAGTGGAGGGTACGGCAGCAGGAGCAGCATTAGGACAGAGAGTGGCACAATGACATTCTGGAGGTGGCAAAAACTGGAGTAGGCCACAGAGTGGCACAATGACAGAGTGTGGAGGTCACGGTAGCAGCAGCATGAGGTCAGGCAGTGGCACAATGACATTCTGGAGGTGGCAAAAAAACAGAAGTAGGCCACAGAGTGGCACAATGACACAGTGTTGAAGGTCACGTCAGCAGCAGCATGAGGTCAGACAGTGGCACAATGTCATTATTGATGTGTCAAAAAACTGGAGTAAGCCACAGAGTGGCACAATGACACAGTGTAGAGGTCACGGCAGCAGCAGCATGAGGTCAGTCAGTGGCACAATGACATTCTGGAGGTGGCAAAAACAGGAGTAGGCCACAGAGTGGCGCAATGACAGAGAGTGGAGGTGACGGCAGGAGCAACAGCATGAGGTCAGAAAGTGGCACAATGACACAGTGTGGAGGTGACCGCAGCAGCAACAACAGCAGCAGCAGCATGAGGTCATAGAGTGGCACAATGACAGAGTGTGGAGGTGGGTGGCAATACCAGTCCCTGGTCAAGATGGTGGTAGGCAGATGGAGAAACTGGCAGCAGATGTGTGGCATCAGGCGGATGGCGGCATCAGAATAGTGGTTGAGGCAGGTAGTTTGAACCCACACTCATTTCTCACAGTTTGGGTGAGGCGTCATGGCTGATGTAGTCTGACGCCTAAGGCATTGGTGGCATTGTGGAAATCCTGGCCGATCCATGCCTGATTCATCTTGACAAAGGTCAGTCGTTCCACATTTCCCGTGGACAAGCGGGTTCTCCTTGGGGTAACGATGGCCCTCGCACCACTGAACACCTGCTCTGATGCCACACTACTGGCCGGGCAGGACATCTTCTCCACTGCAAACTCAGCAAGTTGCGGCCACACATCCAGTTTGGCTGCCCTTTTTTCCTGTGTACCTTCTAACTGGGGTGGCTGTGTGAATCTGGACCGTGATATTTTGCCAAAGATAAACAACTCCCTTCTGCAGAGATGGTGGAGCCTTGACTGGCTGCAATGGCATGCGTGCCACTGGGAGCTGCTGCTGCTGTTGTTGCGGCGGCTGGATGGACCACCAAATCTGAACCACGTTTCTCCCAGGCCACCGGATGATGACGCTGCATGTGTTGACGCAGGGCTGTGGTGCCAACGTTAGCATCCTGGCCACGCTTCAATTTCTGCCTACAGATTCTACATATACCCTTATTCGGCTCCTCCCAGTGTCTTAGCAAAGAACTGCCACACCGCCAGAGTAGCTGATTTTACCGCCAAACGCTCCGCACTGAGTGACTACTACGCTGCTCCTCGCTGAGCCTGTGTGCCGCTACTTTCTTGGACCTGCGAAGGGGGTTTTCTACCCCGTGGCCGCTTGGCTCCTGACCTCACTCGGCTGCTACCCTGCTGACTCACGGCCACACAACGCACTTGCTGGCTGCGCCGCTGCCTGACGCGCAAGCTGACGCTCTCTTTTCCTGATCACCCGGCTCCCAAGTGTGGTCGGCTACATCATCATCGATTTGTTTTTCATTGTCACTGCTGTCCTCATCACCGGTCTTGGTATGCAGAGGCTGACCCCTCACAACATGACCTCCCAGGCCACTCTCCACATCTATACTTTTGCCGCCTACTGCAAGAAGCAGGGGATATTGGCCCCATTTCTTCGCTGCCAAGTAGCTGCTGACTGTCCTTCTCATCCTCGCTGTATAGTGGCACTGAGCCCAGACCACATATTAGATCTCTGTCTGAAGGAACCGGATGGGACAGAGGCGGGTTGAGGACAGATGAGGGCTGCTGACCCGCTCCCGGGCCATGCCAACTAAGGGTTGTGTCTGACGTTCCCATCGACTCTTTGGCTGGGTTTGTCAGATGTCATCTGGGAGGAAGTGGATGACCTAGTCAACCAATCAAGAACCATTGGGTTGCTGAACAACACACGGCTGCTAGATGACAGCGGCAGTTGTGGCCTCACCGAGTGACCCCTGCTGCGATGTCCCCTTGCTGTGCTGCGACCTGGGCCTGCTCCAGGAATGTTTGTGCCACTGCCACTCGCAGATGAAGAGAGCCTGCCACCTCTCTGTCTGATATACTGTTTTGTTCTAAAATGTACAGACACTTTTTGATTGAAGATTATCTTTATATGATAAATACACACCCTGTATTTGACTCCAAATGAACCCAGTAACAAGATTGGGTAACCCTTGGATATAAATTGCGCTCCACAAATGACCAGGAAAAATTTACTTGTATGTGTCGTTTAAAAACACTGTGTATTTTACTGAATATAAAAGCGCAAACAGGCTTAATTAACCTTTGGTTATGAATTATGCTACAAGAAAAATGTCTTTTTTGGTGGTGAAAAAGAAGGTTTCTTTTAGTGACCACAACAGCAGAACAATGCTTAATTAACCCCAGGATGTAAATTGCGCAAAAGAATTGAGCAACCAACAATTACCAGCTTTGTAGTGTGTTACAATGGCGTGCATTTTACGGTACACAACAAGAGAAAAACTTGTAATTAACCTTCGATTATGAATTATGCTACAAGAAAAATTGTTTTTTTGGCGGTGAAAAAGAACATTTCTTTTAGTGACCACAACAGCAGAACAACGCTTAATTAACCCCTGGATGTAAATTGCGCAAAAGAATTGAGCAACCAAAAATTACCAGCTTTGTAGCGTGTTACAATGGCGTGTATTTCACAGTACACAACAAGAGAAAAACTTGTAATTAACCTTCGGTTATGAATTATGCTACAAGAAAAATGTCTTTTTTGGCTGTGAAAAAGAAGGTTTCTTTTAGTGACCACAACAGCAGAACAACGCTTAATTAACCCCTGGATCTAAATTGCGCAAAAGAAATGAGCAACCAAAAATGAAGTGGTATTTGGATTGTAAAAACGCTGTTTCTTTAAATGAATACAACAGTAACAGGCTTAGATAACCCTTGGATATTCAATGTGCTGTGAGCAGATAGAATTCAAATGTATATGCAGCTGCACTGGACGCACACTGGACTTCAGATCCAATACCCCACAAAATCAGAATTAGAACGTTAAGAGAAGCAGTCTCTTAGACCAGCTGTGACACCCCCCCAAAAATCGCTGTATAAGAATGAGTTCTTTAGTAAGAGATATCATAAGCAGCCGCAGCAGCACCTTCCCTAATCATTACAGTGAGAGCGGTATGAGCTCCCAGCGTCGCGCCCGGACGCGGGTGACGTCACAGAATCCCGCCGGTCTCTGATTGGCTTCATCTCTGCATATGTCATGTAGGCTATCCCTTCTTCCTTCCAGAGTGCTTTGCCCCATGTAACGCCATGTGCTCGCAGCCATTTTATCAATCAATAGCAGGCTTCGTTCCCGCGAATCACCCCAAACTTCGACTTCGTTCAGAATCGAAGTTTTCCTGAAATTCTAAACGAATTCCACTTCGTTAGAATCAATTCGCCCATCTCTAACTGTAAATATTTAGTAAGATAATGAAAATGCACATGCTGCTATTTTTCTGAACAGCTTATTATTACATTTTCTTCATTTTCAGTTTATATTTCGATCATGTTTTCATTTGTATGTGAATGTGCAGGGCTCCCAGTGCCTTTGTACAGTATATATAGAAAGAAATGCTATTATGAGAATCAAGCTTTTTCTCATTTGTTTGAAACTGCTATTATTTTGCACATAACTGTATTTTTCTACAACATATAGGAAAGAGCTCATAAGGGGTTAAAGGAAACAGGATAAACTGTATTAAATAAAATTATAGTAATTACATAGACATTTCAAAGAGGAAAAACAAAAATATTAAGACCCAAATGTGAATAATTTGTTCGGAGCCAGAAGGCAAAACAAATGAAGGTCTTTCAATAGAAATACATTTAAGATTTAAAAGGGTATTCCTATCACAGTAAGTGCTGCTGGAAGGGCCAATTACTATAAAGTAAGCAATTTTCAAAATGCATGTTATTAAAAAATATGTATCCTTTACCTAATACAGGCCTTTGTTGCACCTTCAACTTGCTCTATTATCTCCATGGTAACTAACCACCACTGTGTACTTTCAGTTATGGCTAGTAATGCATTGTCACTGTGACATTGCTTGTGGTCTGTATAACGGAAACACCTTAACTCATGTGTACTCTTCGTTCCAGTGGCGTAGCTACAGGGGTCACAGTGTTCACAGTTACGACCGGGCCCCTGAGCTGGAGGGGCCCACAGGCCCCCATCGCCACACAGCTGAATTACTGGGTCACATAGACGAAGCCAGGGGTGCTGCTTCCAGGCCCTGCTGCGAGCCTGGAGGGCTGACGGTCTTCCCTGGTCTGCAGAATACTTCGGAGGTCCGCAAGCCTTCCGGAGTATCCAACACAGGGGCAGTACAGTGCCTGTGCAGTGTGATGATGTCATGCCGCATGTGACGGGAAGAAGATGGAGAAGGGCGGAAGCTTCAGGGAGCAGGGAAAGGTGAGTACTGGTATTTTTTTATTTTTAATGACCTGCTGGGGGCCATATTACCTACCTAGCTACATACTGGGGGCCATATTACCTGCCTAGCTGTGTACTGAGGGCCATATTACCTGCCTAGCTATATACTGGGGGCCTTATTAACTACCTATACTGAGGGCCATATTACCTGGCTACCTATACTGGGGGCCCTATTACCTGCCTAGCTATATACTTGGGGCCATATTACCTGCCTAGCTGTATACTGGGGGCCGTATTACCTGCCTAGTTGAATACTGAGGGTCATATTACCTGCCTAGCTATATACTGGGGGTCATATTACCTTCTTAGCTATATTGGGGGCCATATTACCTTCCTAGCTATACTGGGGGTTATATTACCTGCCTAGCTATACACTGGGGCCATTTTACCTGCCTAGCTATATACTGGGGGCCATATTATCTTCCTAGCTATAGTGGGGGTTATATTACCTGCCTAGCTATACACTGGGGCCATATTACCTGCCTAGCTATATACTGGGGACCATATTACCTGCATAGCCAGGGCCGTTCCTAGGGTTGGGCGAGGCGGGCGATGCTCACCAGAGGGGGCGCTGCAGCCTCCAGTCTTACCCACCCGGCGTTCAGCCTCTGACTCTACATGGCAGTTTCACAATGGCCGTGCAGTGTCAGTCAACAGCTGCACACACTGACTGTGCAGCTGCTTGTACAGGGCGGAGGCAGGATGGATCGTTGCCATCTTGCCTCTTGCTTAGCGCTCAGTGAGCAATGTACATACACATCAGAGTCACAGGGGGCATGACGCACGGCTTTCATAATGCCCCCTGCGACGCTAAATCTTCTAAGTTAGCAGCCTCTGCTGGCCAAGGATATCCCGAGACCTGCGTGACAGCATTAGTGGCGTGATGAGTTCCCGCTGCTTACACTGTTCACCAGCTCCCGGACCTGCGTGGAGAGGGAACATGGAAAGGTGAGTACTTTTTTTTATTTTACTATCATTAGCTACTGGGGGCAACTTATTGGCTACAGGGAGCAACCTATTGGCTATAGAGGGTACTACCTGGCTACAGGAGGCAATCTATTGGCTATAAGGGCTACTGCCTGGCTACAGGGGGCAACTTATTGGCTACAGGGGCTACTATCTGACTAGAGGGGCAACCTATTGGCTATAGTGGCAACGTCTTGGCTACAGGGGGCAACTTATTGGCTAGAGGGGCTACGACCTGGCTTAAGGGGGCAACTTATTGGCTACAAGGGCTACTACCTGGGTACAGGAGGCAACTTATTGGCTACAGGGGCTACCACCTGGCTACAGGGGCTACTACCTGGCTACAAGGGGCAACTTATTGGCTACAGGGGTTAATACCTGTCTACAGGGGGGAAATCTATTGGCTACAGGGGCTACTACCTGGCTACAGTGGGCAAAATACCATGACTACAGGGACTACTACATGCCTACAGGGGGCAGCTACCTGGATACAGGGGGGCAACTATCTGCCTACAGGGGGCTACTACTTGCCTACAGGGGGCTACTACCTGGCTACAGGGAGCTACTACCTGGGTACAAGGGCAATTACCTGGCTGCAGGAGGCAACTTACTGGCTACAGGGGGAAATAACTAAATGGATTCAGGGGACAACTTACTGGCTATATGGGGCAACTACCTACCTGTCTACAGGGGGCTACTACCTGGCTACCAGGGGGCTACTGCATGGCTACCAGAGGCAAATAACTACCTACAGGGGCCTATATAACTACATAATAGGGGATCTATATTTCTACTTATTGTGGGGGCCTATATAACTACCGATCTACTTAATAGGGGACAGAGATACCTACCTATTGGGAGACCTATAAGTTTACCTACCTAATGGGACTGCCTTCCTTGTTTGGTGGTGTACCTACTGCACTTTTACTGTTTGGGGCACGAGGGGATAATTACCATTTGGGGGTGCTATAGATGGGGAGTTTGTACAGAGGTAGGAATTGGTAGAGTAGTGCTGATAACGTGAGGAGTCTAAGATGTTTATTTTGTAAATTCTACAGTGAAGAGTCCTGGCTGGGAGAATAGTCTAAAAAAAAATGGGAATCTAGCAAGAGAACAAAGAGTGACTTTTAATAACTATATTTACTATTTTGCCATAGGCAAACTCTACCAGATCTCAATCTATAAAGCACTAAAACTTGACTTTTATTATATATATATAACTGTAACGGGTTGGTGGATTCACTGGACCACCGCAAGCGATGATAGTTAAGCCACGCCAGGGAGCGGAGTCTAAGTAGCCCCTGGTATTCATCAGAGCCCGCCGCAAAGCGGGATGGACTTGCTGCAGCGTGAGGCTACCAGGTCGCTACCCCTGATGTGACGTGCTTGCGATGGCGGCCGGGGTAATGTGTGGTACCGAATCGTAGTCCAGGGACGTAGTCGGGGACAGGCAGAAGGTCAGGACGGGTGGCAGAGGTTCGTGGTCAGAGACGGGCAGACGGTCAGGACAGGCGGCAAACAGGCAAGGTCAGGAAACGTAGCGAAACGGACTGGTACACGGGTGATCAATACGGAACTCCAACACTCTCTAAGAAGCGGGTACGCGCGCGACGGCCGGCACAGGCAGGATCAGGGAGCACAGGAGCATGGATGGGTAAGTAGACTGGCGCGGGAGCCTGGGCAGCAGGGGAATGGTCGCAGGGGGCGATGGCACCCGCGCCAGCCCCCATGACAATAACACTTAACCTCAATACACACTATTTTAAAAACCTGATTTCTAACCTCTCAATTTGTCCCTTTCTAATTGTGAAGGAATAACTCCTTTTCTATTATCAAGTCTGGTGGAACACCATCTTTTAGCAGGGAAACCCTATATATACAGTGATTTGCTAACTCCAGAAAGGAATCCAAAACATCTTACTTGGGCAGTCATCCCTAATCTAATGCACATACACATTACAATATCAGTAGCACACTATCAACTAAAGAAGCTATCAAAGGGGACATAGGAAGTTTTGGAAAAGCATTTCTGCTATCTGGAATACATGAAAAAACTTGAGGTTCTCAGTTCACATTTTTGATCAAAACTACTTAAGCCACCTCCGAACTTCAATGGGACCTCTTGCAGGTGGTTCCTACACTATTGTTACTGCTCGTTTTGGTCCTGTTCAGACCACCATAATCCATCCACCTTCACAGGCTTTTAAATCAGTGCAGTGTACTTGGAAGTTGATTCCGTCACTCCCAGGATTATGGTGACCGTATCTAATATGCATATTCATTTTAATAAAGCTTTGGGCCTTATGATATTCCTGTCCCCTCCCGCAATTTCACCTCCCACTTTCCCCACTAAATATTCTTTCTTACAGGTCTCAGCTAGTTACCTTAATCATTGCTTTACAATAGAAATGTGATAAAATTTTGGGGTATCTGTGTGAAAAAGCTAGGGGAAAGAAAGGATGATCTGGATATAGTTTTATTGCAGGAAGAGGCAACATGGATATATAGACTCAATACATTGAACCCCAAAGGCCTAAATGAAGGCTTTTCATTTTCAGCATTTATTTAATCCTGCTGATTGCCTATATAATTTTTGAGGAAACATAATATATGTGATAAAGTACGGTCAGTGGTATAAGAATGGTTGAATAAATGACTTCTTCCCTTATCCCCCTCCTGCCCCCTCTTTGTCCCTCACTTTTCCAATGTTTTGCAATGATGATAAGTATTAATCATACGAGGCCACAGATTCTATTTAACTAGTTGAGACATATTTTTATTTTGCATGAAGATTGTTAGCAACCGAATCATGTAATATATACACTTACGTTGTTACGACGAGACGCAGTTTGGGAATAAATTACCATCTATTTATGTATACATTTATTATTTCTACCGACTATGTAAAGTTTATACTAACCAAATACATGAATTTACAATAGGGCATGACTGTACTAGCATTTCTGCACATTTCTATTGTAACATAATGAATCAGGTAATTAGCTGAGACCTGTAAGAAAGAATATTTAGTGGGGAAAGAGGGAGCTGAAATTGCGGGAGGTGGGGCGGGAATATCATAAGGCCCGAAGCTTTATTAAAATGAATATGCATATTAGATACGGAGGGGAAGAGGTTTATGGGAAGAGCAAAGATAGCAGTGTACCGTATAATGGAGTACGCATTCCCAATGAATATGCATATTAGACATAGAGGGGAAAAGATTTATGGGAAGGGACAAAGTTAGCAGTGTGCTGGAAAATGTAATATCTATTCTGCTTAGTCCGTTCTGGGTGAGCCGCGCAGGCGCAGTAATGTGAGAGAAGTTGGATGGAAGTTCGTCAAAGTTAGGGCAGAAATGTCCATTGGTACAGTGCGCGGGCACGGGCAGCATGGTAAGATAGGGCGGAGGCCTGCTGTGGAGATGGTGAATTTGCCTGAGGAGTGTTGTTTGTGGGAGTGCGGCAGCAGCAGCGGTGGATGGTGTCAGTATGCATGCAGGAGAGAAAACGGGGAAATGGGTATTGTTGAATCTCTGGTGGCCCATTGGTGAGCACCTGAATAGGGTGTGTACCTAAGATCATATTAAAGGAAATGAGCTAGACCACATGGGACCAAGCTTCTGTCCCTTGATGAAGCCAGTTAGCTGGTGAAACATGTTGGGGAGGTCAGGCATGACATTTTAATTTGTGATTTTCAACCTCATTCTACTGTGTTGCCCGCTGCAGAGGGTCTCACAAGGAAACCTTATATGTTTCATGCCCATTAGATTAGAGATGACTGCCCAAGTAAGATGTTTTGGATTCCTTTTTGGAGTTAGCAAATCACTGTATATAAAGAATTTCCCTGCTAGAAGGTGGTGTTCCACCAGACTTGATAATAGAAAAGGAGTTATTCCTTCACAATTAGAAAGGGATAAATTGAGAGGTTAGAAATCAGGTTTTTAAAATAGTGTTTATCAAGGTTATATATATATATATATATATATATAAAGAGAGCAACTCTTCAGAGACGTCTCCTGTAAGTCACTGGATGTAACTTTACTGTAATCGCTTTTATGCCTGCAGAGAGTGTGTAGAACTGGTATCTAGCACTGTATGGTCACTGTATGCCGGTAATATTTGTTGTTGTAGTGTATGCTTTGTATTCAGCAATGGCATTGTGTATTATTCAGTCACTATATGGTGGTCATGGTGTTGTGGTATTTGGTCACTATGTGCTGGTGACATGTGGTCTTAGTAGCACATTTGTACTATTAGCCTGGGATCCTGGTTTTGTGTAGCAGTGTTATTTGGTAACTGTATGACTATTATTTAGTAGTTTTATACGTAGCACATTGTGTTAAATCTTTTTGTATATTTTGGCTTTGGTTGATGGTGATGCACTGTGTTGCATTGTGGCGAATTATATTACGAGGGGAGGTGGAATTTCTTCACCTCTCCCTGAGTGCAATTTAGCCTAGTAACGGCCCTGTGCATAGCTATATTCCGGGGGCCATATTACCTACCTATCTATACACCAGGGGCCATATTACCTTCCTAGCTATATACCCGGGGCCATATTGCCTACCTATCTATATACCGGGGGCCATGTTACCTTCCCAGCTATATACAGGGGGCCATATTGCCTTCCTAGCTATGTACTGGGGGCTATATTACCTACCTATCTATATACTGTGGGCTATATTACCTTCCTATCTATATACTGGGGGCCCTATTCCTTACCTATCTATATAATGGGGGCCCAGTTACCTGCCTATCTGTATACTAGGGGTCCATGACCTGCCTATCTATATACTGGAGGGCCAATTACCTGCCAATCCGTATACTGGGGGCCCAATTACCTGCCTATCTATATACTGGAGGCCTATTACCTGAATATTTAGTGGTCCTATCTGCCTGCCCTAAGTGGCCCTATCTGCCTGCCCTAAGTGGCCCTATCTGCCTGCCCTAAGTGGCCCTATCAGTCTACCCTAAGTGGTCCTATCTACTTACCTACCTCCTCGCAGGGGCCTTATACTGAAGGGGGACTTTACCTACTTAATAGGAAGAATCTGCCACTTATCAAATTTTTAAGGTCTAAAAAAAGTAAAAGAAGTGTCTTTCTATCCGCCTATCTAATCTGGGGGGGCTGTCTACTGTATGGAGTGTGTTCACCTACTGGTGGCACAAATGAGGGCCCTATAGTTGGTTTGGGGAACTTTCACCGTTTGGAGTCTGACATGTCTGTGTGGTAAATTCTGCAGGGACGAGTTGTTGCTGGGAGAAGACGTCATGAGGGACTGGACCTGATGAAGAAAGAAAAGAAAGAATGACTCATTAGAAAATACATCACTTGTGAGTCAGTAAATGTACAGTAACCACCCTGTAATCACTTATAGGTCTACAGAGTGTAATGGTTTATATTCAGTAACAGAGCAATGGTTTTATTAAGTCTCTTTATGTTGGTGATATGTGGTCAGGGTATGGCGGTATTATTTGGTCCTTTGGGCGGTATATATTTTTATTATTGGTTATATTGGTCTTGGTATAATGATTTGGTCAGAGACAGTACGATGGTGTTATTCAAACCGTTTATGGTGGAGATATGTGGTGTTGTGGCGATATTCTTTGGTCTTTGTATTGTTGTTATTGGTATTATTGGTCTTGATATATTGATTTGCTCAGTAACAGTATAGTGGTATTAGTCACTATATTAGTGATATATGGGGTATTCTTTTGTCCTTGTCTATTGTTATTGGTATTATTGATCTTGCTATACTGGTCTGGTCAGTAACATTATGGTGATATATGTGGTCACTCTATAGTAATGTGGCCCATGTATAATGTACATACTGACCCACAGAGTACAGATAAGTCAATAAACTGTTCAGCATAAATTCCAACAACAACTGAACTCATAAAACAAAAGGCACAATTGCATTTTGTTCCTGTTCACCCCACAACATTTTTTTTATTTTATGACGGGGAGGAGCAAGAGGGAACAGATGCTTTGGCTGTATAACTTGTTTTTCTTTGGCCCCATTTGAAATGAATTTTCTTCTACTAGACAATTCTTTTTAATAGAAATAATTTTCTGCAGCACGCTACACTGCAGACATCTGTCTTGGCAAGTAAAGAACCTGTTGTTGAAAAGTATCGGTCCACAGACGGTGTCTGGTGGCAGAAGGGCCCCAAGCTGAAGTTTTGCACCCGGGCCCATGATTCTTTAGCTATGCCCTTGGGTCGTTCCTCTCCCCTGCCCTGATAGGCCACGGGAACTTATTCTCAGACAATCTTTAATAACGCTGCATTACTAGCCTCAATTGAAAGCCCACAGTGGTGGTCTATAACCATGGAGACAAGATGCAAGGAGCAAAAAAGGTCTGTATTAGGTAAAGCATGCATTTTTTTTTAATAACATGCATTTTGAAATTGCTTACTTTACAGTAATTGGCCCTTCCAGCAGCACTTTCTGTAATGGGAATACCACTTTAAACTCTTTGGATGTATTTAAAGCTAATATCCAAAATACGTCACTTGTCAATTTAACCCTTTCAATACCAATAAATCCGAAAACTCCATAGCATGGCTAGATGATACCTTCGTACTGTCACTGTATAACACCACTATACTAAAAAGTCAAAAGTTGGGCAAATTATTAAAGGGGATTCATCATGATATAAAATCCCCATCGCTGGCAGCGAGCCGGCAATGCATGTAAATTAGGAGGGCAGTGCTTGGGTCCGTCCTCTCCAGTCATATCTCTTGGAGCTCTAGAGGATGGACTCACACTCAATTATATTCAGAAGTTCCCAAAGAAGTGAATGAGAAGAAGGGCGCAAGCACCTCCTCCTCATTCATATGCATGGCCGACACTGCCAGCAGCCAGCAAAGAGGGTTTTACATAATTATAAAACCCCTTTAAATACTAAAGAGGCACAGAAGAAATCATTAAATCCAGTGACTCACAAGTGATGTCTTCTCTGACTGTAGTCACTTGCTTACCCAATCTCCTCCATTATGGCACAGAGTGTCATGATATTATCTTCAGGCTTGTGTGAAGTCAGGCCCTGGAAAGTAGTGCCAGATCAGTCCTCAGTTTTCCCATGAAGGAATATGCTAAACAACTTAAGGCTAGTAGCTCAGAGAGCTCTGGTGCTGGGCACAGGGCACTTTTTTGCAAGAAAGTAGTTTCCCACAGTGGCTAGATGACAGGATGTGCCCTTCACCCCTAGAGTTCCTGGACAGCATCAACGTCAGGAACAGTCCCCCTTAGGACTTGTCCCCGGAGTCGATTGCTATGCTCTTTTCAATCGACTTGAGGCCTTAACAACCGGCTTAACGACTATTAGCAACTTCACAACGCAGTAAATTATATGTCCCCCAGTGAAGGTAATAGGGTCCTCCAGTAAGTTATATGTCTCCTAGTAGGTGGATATATAGTTTATATATCTCCCAGTAGGTAGGTGTATACATTCACCGGCCACTTTATTAGGTACACCTGTCCAACTGCTCGTTAACACTTAATTTCTAATCAGCCAATCACATGGTGGCAACTCAGTGCATTTAGGCATGTAGACATGGTCAAGACAATCTCCTGCAGTTCAAACCGAGCATCAGTATGGGGAAGAAAGGTGATTTGAGTGCCTTTGAAACGTGGCATGGTGTAGTGTGCCAGAAGGGCTGGTCTGAGTATTTCAGAAACTGCTGATCTCCTGGGATTTTCACGCACAACCATTCTAGGGTTTACAGAGAATGGTCCGAAAAAGAAAAAACATCCAGTGAGCGGCAGTCCTGTGGGCGGAAATGCCTTGTTGATGCCAGAGGTCAAAGGAGAATGGGCAGACTGGGTCGAGCTGATAGAAAGGCAACAGTGACTCAAATAGCCACCCGTTACAACCAAGATAGGCAGAAGAGCATCTCTGAACGCACAGTACGGCGAACTTTGAGGCAGATGGGCTACAGCAGCAGAAGACCACACCGGGTGCCACTCCTTTCAGCTAAGAACAGGAAACTGAGGCTCCAATTTGCCCAAGCTCATCGAAATTGGACAGTAGAAGATTGGAAAAACGTTTGCCTGGTTGATGAGTCTCGATTTCTGCTGCGACATTCGGATGGTAGGGTCAG
The DNA here is from genome assembly GCA_025379985.1 of Phyllomedusa bahiana. Classification (NCBI taxonomy): domain Eukaryota; kingdom Metazoa; phylum Chordata; class Amphibia; order Anura; family Hylidae; genus Phyllomedusa; species Phyllomedusa bahiana. The sequence goes on from JAODAL010000051.1 coordinate 210,110, forward strand.
AATTTGGCGTCAACAACATGAAAGCATGGATCCATCCTGCCTTGTATCAACGGTTCAGGCTGGTGGTGGTGGTGTCATGGTGTGGGGAATATTTTCTTGGCACTCTTTGGGCCCCTTGGTACCAATTGAGCATCGTTGCAACACCTTGTGGAATCTATGCTACGAAGAATTGAGGCAGTTCTGAAGGCAAAAGGGGGTCCAACCCGTTACTAGCATGGTGTACCTAATAAAGTGGCCGGTGAGTGTAGGTTATAGGTACCCCAGTATGTATACAGGCAAGTTATAGGTCCTCGAGCAGGTATATAGAAAGTTTAAAGGTCCCCCAGTAGGTACATAGTCAGGTTATATGTCCCCCAGCAGGTATTTAGGTGGGTTATAGGCATAGTTGCCAACTTTTGAAAGTGGAAAAGCAGGAGAACGAAGAGGGCGGCGCGCTATGCGCGCCGTGGTAAAAGATTTACATGGATATGCCCATCTTGTTGCTGTGCTACGCCCTTCAAAAAAGCCACACCCGCTCCACCTAACTGCATAACAGCTATGGAAGAAAGCCAGGTAGATGCGCCCTCTAGCTAGGTAGTGCCCTTATAGCCAGGTAGTAGCCCCCCATAACCAGGTAGTGCCCCTTGTAGCCAAGTAGATGCCCCCTTGTAGCCAAGTAGATACCCCCTTGCAGCCAGGTAGAGCCCCCTTTGTAGCCAGGTAGAGGTCCCCTTTGTTGTAGCCAGGTAGAGGCCCCCTTTAGTTGTAGCCAGATAGAGGCCCCCTTTAGTTGTAGCCAGGTAGAGCCCCCCCGTTGTTGTAGCCAGGTAGAGGCCCCCTTGTTTTAGCCAGGTAGAGGCCCCCTTGTTGTAGCCAGGTAGATGCCCCTTGTTGTAGCCAGGTATTGCCCCCTTTTTTGTAGCCAGGTAGTTCCCCTTTATTGTAGCCCGGTAGGTGCCCCCTTTGTTGTAGCCAGGTAGTTGCCCCTTTGTTGTAGCCAGGTAGTTGCCCCCTTTGTTGTAGCCAGGTAGTTGCCCCCTTTGTTGTAGCCAGGTAGTTTCCCCCCTTGTTGTAGCCAGGTAGTTGCCCCCTTTAGTAGCCAGGTAGTTGCCCCCCTATAGCTAATAAAAATAAAATAATAAAAATCACTTACCTCACCAGGCTCCCTGCAGCTCCGGACATCTCCCGGCTGACCGACCTAGAGTCGCAGGGGGAGTGAGTGCAGCCGCGCGTCACACCCCCTGCAACACTGAGGTGTATGTACAGCACCAATCGGCACTGTACATATAGGGGGAGATGGAGGAGGGGAAGATCCCTCCTGCCTCCTCCCTGTGCGGCAGCTGCATGGAGTAGCACTAGCGCTTCTCTGGCGCCGCGGTCAGTTAAAGAACCCCCTGTAGCCTGTTGGCAGCGGGGGGTTCGCCAACTCTGCCGGGGTGGCGGGGGGGGAGGGGGGGAGCATTAGCGGGACCCCCCCGCCTAAAGCGGGAGAGTTGGCATGTATGGTTATAGGTCCCCCAGCACATATATGGATAGGTTATAGGTCCCCCAGCATGTATATAGGTAGCTTATCGGTCCCCCAGCAGGTATATAGGTAGCTTATAGGTCCCACAGCACGTATATAGGTAGATTATAGGTGCCCCCGCACATGTATAGGTAGATTATAGCGTTCCCTGCACATTTATAAATTGATTATAGCGTCCCCTGCACATTTATATGTTTACTATAGCGTCCCTTCCACATTTATAAATTGATTATAGCGACCCCTGCACATTTATAAATTGATTATAGCGTCCCCTGCACATTTATAAATTGATTATAGCATCCCCTGGACATTTATATGTTCATTATAGCGTCCCCTGCACATTTATAGATTATAGCGTCCCCTGCACATTTATAATAGATTATAGCATTCCTTGCACATTTATAATAGATTATAGCATCCCCTGCACATTTCTAAGTAGATTATAGCGTCCCCTGCACATTTATAAGTAGATTATAGCATCCCCTGCACATTTATAAATTGATTATAGTGTCCCCAGGCTAATTAAAAGTAAAAAACTGACAGCACTCATCTTACCTCACTCCTTGACGGCGGCGCTGCTCCTGGTCTTTTTCTTCAGCGTTTTTTCTACGATTGTCTTTCGGTGACAGCGTATTATACAAAATGTTATATAATACGCCGGCGCTTTTAGTTTTTTTGGCGTCTTCCATTACAATTACGTCTTCCATTGACAAAAACCGAAATCCTGCATTGGAAAAAAAATGGTTGAATGGTTGAAAGTGGTTCGGCTGTTTTTTGTCCGATGCAGTGTAGACCTAGCCTTACAGTGGAGACGAAGGACCAGTATTAATCTCCATTCCTCTCTCCCAGCCAACTAATGCGCAGAAGATGTAAGCGGTTCCTCCCTCCAACAACCCAAAAATGCAGGTTTTGCTATAAAGTCTGGCTGGAACCAGAGGATTAGGAGGGGTACAGAAAAAAAAGTATTTTTCTTTTTCAATACTTACTGTGAGCGCCTCCCCCCATTATGTGCAACTGTAAGCACTGGACCTCTAGTGCCGAGTGGTAAATACGGCCCGGTCAGTGTGTTGTGCATTAGAAACTGTTTAGTGGCAACTAGTGAAGCCCGGGCCTCTGGGTTAGTTAGACTTGACAAGTGTTTTCCATTTCTTGTTCTTTATTCCATGGTAGTGCAGCCATCTTCATAAGATTACAAATGGTACATAAGATGACATAAAAATAAGTTGTGCTACAGTTAATGAAATGTTTTTAAGAATTTATTTTTACAGGAAATGCAAAAGGGGAGAATTTGTCAGTATCACTGGCATATTTGCACATTTTACGTGTTCTAGAACCACGTTAAAACCATTGTAAGTCTATATTCATACTGCATTTTAAGATGTGTCTTTTGGTTTTGTAATATATGTATATTCTGCACCAAATTACACATCATAACTGCCCCAAAAAGTGTCCTAAGGAGGCGTTTAACATTTTTCCATTGAAATTGATGCAGTTTGCAAAACACCCACCAAGGGTTTCATGTATGAAAACTGTCTAGGTCTAAGACTTTCTTTGTTGCCCATAGCAACCAATCCCTATCAATTCATATAGTGTTCGGAAAAAATGAAAGGGAAGCTCAGATTGGTTGCTATTGGCAACAAAGAAAGTCTTAGACCCAGACAGTTTTCATACATGTCCCAATTAGATGCTGCAGTCAATGTGATTGCGGTATATAAGACGTTAGGAAATTACTACTATATTTATTTATTTTACTGATGTTTGGTTGTTGCTTTCTCTTTATAAATACGATAGTTTTGGATATGTATGTCAGACATTTCCTTACACCATTTCCTTACACCAGCCGCCATGGAACTATTTTACACTGAAATAGTTTCCTAAAGTTAAACCTAAAGATCAGTTAACTCATGGGATCACTAAGTTTCAAACCAACAGCTTTATTCTTTATGCAGTTCAGAGCAATTGCAGAATTCAGTGTAGAACAGTACAACCTCTTAGGGCCACATGCATGAAAACTGTCTAGGTGTAAGACTTTCTTTGTTGCCCATAGCAACCAATCAGAGCTCCCCTTTAATTTTTTCAGGGCACTATATGAACTGAAAGGGGAGTGCTGATTGGTTGCGACAACAAAAAGTCTTACACATTGACGGCTTTCATGCATGTGGCCCCAAATGTATATGTATTTTGTTTCCTGCATGTATTGGTGCATAAATGTGTAACAAAACTCAACAACATCCTTGTGAAAAAACGCAAGTAAATTACACTTAGAAACGTGCATAATTAATTTTTGGATTTCCCTTGAAATATGCATGTATTTTTTAGCATCCTTTTAACGCAGTGTGAACAAAGTGTAAGTTAGCCAATGGCTAGGTTTTGTGTGATGTATAAATTTGGTGACAAAATGTTATCAAGCATGCAAGGTCTCCTGGAGACAAAGTAGCACCAAAAAACATTGTGGAAGATAGTGTTCTGATGTAAACAAAGTCCCCTATTGATTTACGGTTGGCGAGACTTTCAGTTTTACCTAAAATGGCCTTGCAATAACATTATTCTCGAACCTATTATTACTTTATATTCCTTTTCACAATAAGAGCATAATGAACGGCTCCTTATGGCCTATAAAAGGGTTTCTACACTGAAAAGATTAATGTTTAACATAAAGTGACAGTTAAATGAAGGCTTTTTCTAAATACATTGGTCAATAGATTTTACTTTAGTCATGAGATAAGTGACATATTATCAGCTCTCTGAGTGCACACAGGTTTCTATGGTAACCTGCAAACCATGCAAACTAATTATATCTAACAAGATTAGCTACGCTAAACAAAAGGTACATGTGCTGTGAGTACTGGAAAGCATGGCTTTATCTGTAATCTTGTTAAAGATAATATCTTCTGCACTGCACTGGTTAGAAGTTGAATATGCTAATCACTGCTATAGGTCCACCAACAGCCTGAGGAGTAGGTGCAAACTGCTTGTGAGTCAGTGAAACAGCGTTGTGAGAAAACCCTGTTAAGGGGGTTGTCTCACTTTGTGAAATTCTCCTTGCTGGCTGCTCACAGCATTCTGCGATCCGGCCATGCATGTGAATGAAGAGGGGGGCGCTAGCGCCGTCCTCCTCATTCACATCTATAGGAGTTCAGAGTATAGCCAAGCGGATACACTCGGCTATATTTGGAACTTACATAGAAGTGAATGACGAGAATGCTGCTAGCGCCAACCTCCTCATTCACATGCATGGTCGGATCGCAGCGAGCTGCTAGTGGCCTGCAAATAGGATTTCATGATGTAAGAGAACCCCTTTAAGTTCTCCTAATGGGATATTTATATCTTGTGGTAGATGCCAACTCGAGTCATGCAATATTATGTTGGGTTTCTCGAAGCCTTGTTCTTACAGATGTTCCATGTTCAACCTTTCCGGTGAAGCAACTTTTGACAATGGTATGTTCTTTTTTTTCATCACTACCTTCCAGGAGCTCTCACTTTCTTTTTTTCCCATATTTTTTGTGGGACAAGTTGTATTGTCAGTGGTACCACATGATGTATGGAGAAACAAAAATAAAATAAAAATTGCAACGTGGATTAAGAAAAAAACACAATTTTGCCACATTTTTGGGATTTTGTTTGTATGGGGTTCACCATGTAGTACAAATGACATGATACCTTTATTCTGCAGGTTGATGATTCCGGCAATATCAAACTAATATGTTTTGTTGTTTTCGTGTTTTTCTTTGCATTATTACAGCTACATATGTGGTTAAATGGCTGGGATTAGAGTTCAAGTCTGTCTAGCCTAAGTGATCCTCTGAGTTATTGGACCCCAACTATGCCTTGCATGGATTTTGGAAAGTGCAACCATTTATAGGAACTGATATTTTTTAGTCTTGGACGTGGAACCAAAAAACTAACACCTGAATGAATTTCTAAAATAAAGTAAAAACGGTTTGCGAAATTATCTTTGAATATAAAAAGTTAAAGGAGAAGTTCACAAGCACACAGTGTCACCTCTTCCAAAAATAAGTCTTACATTTGCATTTAGATTGTTCAGTGCCAACTTTTGAATAAGATACTTTCCGTCTCTGTCAAAGCAAACGTGAATGTTATTTAACACACAGGCAGTCAAATTACATTTCCATTAAGGCAGGTCCAAGACAATTATCTGGGAAAAATTCTTAATAAAACAAGCTACTGTCTGCGAAATTTAATTTCCAGAAGCCAACTCTAGCAAATATTCTGAGAAAGTAAGAAAGGAGGGAAATGGAGACTCAAGAAAATACATTTAGAATAATGGATCTAATGATCCAGGGAGGAACTAATAATATCTCTGAGATGTAAACATATCAATGATAATAACGATCAATTACAATTAATCCATTGCTATTATTGAGGATGATGTATTGTGAATGACAGAAATGTATATTTCTTACTCATCTCTACTCATAACATTTTTTTTAAGTTATAGAACTTAGTGAAATACAACTATGGAGTCTTTCAGACAGATTTGTAGGCTGACTATGAATCATGCCACATTTTACATGACATTTAATTTACTGAATTGATTTTTGCATTTTCCATGGCTTTAAGTGTTTCAGTCACCATAACAAACTGTCCTATATCAGTTTATAATATGATTAAATGCTTTAAGTATTCCAAGCTATTCTTTCCATTTAACCCAGCAGAACTAGTGACAAAGGTTCCAAATGGAACTTCTATCAGTAGTGTGAGAAGAACCTTAGATTAGTAAAGCCGGGCTCAGTAATTGAAGGGACTCCTGGCATTCATTTAACAAGGGGACATCAACTTTGCTACGGCATATTCCCAGGTCACAGCTCATAGAATAATCTCTATTGTTAAGTGACCAAATATTTTGACTGTATTTGGAGATGACAGAGGACTTGAGGAAAAAACAGATAAAGGCAAAGCACCATTTACATTTCAGCTTTTAGCATCCTTTATCAACTGCAAAATCATAAAATTTCAGTTGAAGCTAGAATTGTTTCATTCTTCTTACATGCTGAATAAACTTTTCTTATACAGCAAAGAATATGAGCTTGCACTGGACACACATAATAATATAGAAAGGATTGTTGTCTACAGGAGAAGCAGGTATGCACCACAAACGTAGATGGTGTAACTAGTGGAGTTAGCTGAAGTGCAGGACAGGACACTGGGTATAGGTAGCTGTAACGGGTCATAGCAGAGTATAGCCGTAGATGAATAACGCAGTCCCAGGCAGGCAACGGACTAACAGCAGGTAGTAGTAGTACAGTGTCAGTAAAAGAAATAAGTAAATATGCTGAACAGCACAGAGTTAACGCTGGTATACAGGTAACTACTGGAATTGCTCAGCAAGAACACAGCAAACAGGGATCGCGATCCTAGGCTGAACACCAATGAACTGATGCTGGTTCAAGATCAGGAAGTTCCTTTTAAGCAAACAGAGGTCACAGGTTAATTGGCAGCTAATTGGGCCATGTCTCTTTAAATAGCATATTAGTGCTGCTCATGCGTCCTAGGGGGGCGTTTGTGTTAGCAAGGGACGCCAGGGAGCTGGAGGAAGCAGCGGAGAACTGTCAACACCACTGGCACAGCAGTACAGACAAGAGCCAGGACAGGTGAGTATAAACTACCGAAGAGAGCAGCAGGGACCAGAGACTGAGCGGGGACACGGCCATGCTTGCAGCTCAGGACAGGAGCCGTGGCATGGACCGTTGCAGTACCCCCCTAAAGCCCTGCCCTCCGGGCTAGCTGGGTACCCCGAAAACAACCTGGGGTAACCACTTCCTCCCCAGTATCCCATGAACTGTCTGTAAGTCCCGGATGACTTCTTGGACCTGGGGAGCAGAAACAGAAACATTAGGTAAGGGTAGAGGTGGGTGGGAATCAGAGATGACTTGAAACTTCAGGGCCTCTTCTTGCACTTGAGGCTCCTCAGCAAGCAAAACAGAGGCCACAGGTAAAGAAACAAATGGGTGGGATTGGGCAGAATTGAGGCGCGTGAGTGCCATTGTTTGCCCCATTGGACAACTTCCCTCTTTTTACAATCCAAAGACGGGCCGTGATGTTGGAACCACGGAAGACTAAGCAGGATGGAAGCAGATGTACTAGGCAGGATGTAGTATGAGATTTCCTCTTGGTGGGAATGTCTAACTTGGAGAGACAGAGGCTCGGTACAGTAGCGCACTGGTTCTTTCAGAATCCCCCCATTGATGGAGGACAACACAGGCAGGAGACCGGCAGGCAGTACCTATCTATCAGAGACCAATAGATTCTCAGAAGAACCAAAGTCCAACAGAGCAGGAACTTGAAACTTAGAGCCTGAATTAAAACTGAGAGTGACCGGTGTGGTCAGATGAGGAACTGAAGCATCTTTATACAGGGTCACTTCACCCACAACACCATGGCACTGGGATTTCCGGGGCACAGCTGGGCGGACTGGGCAGTATAGACACAAGTTCAGACTGCAGCGGCGAGTGCATTCCTCCGGGGTTAGATGAGAATGATTTACCTCCATAGGTTTATCTTGAGGGAACGCAGGTGCCTGGTGAGGTAGACTTGGGGGTTCAGGTACAAGGCAAGGCAGAGGATTATGACGACGGAAAGGCGTTGGCTGCTGTCAAAGTTCTAGCTCTCTTTCTGTGAAGCTGATATCCATCCGGGTAGCCAGAGCAATGAGGTCATTCACGGTAGAATGTAGGTCACAACCCGCCAGCTTGTCCTTGATACATCCAGCGAGGCCCCCCCCCAGAAGACCGCAACAAGGGCCTCGTTGTTTCAAGCAAATTCAGAAGCCAGTGTGCGGAACTGGATAGCATATTGGCCCACCATAGAATCGCCTTGACAGTAACGTAATAAAGCAGATGCCGCAGAGGTATTGCGCCCAGGTTGTTCAAAAATGTTTTTGAAGGTGCACAGGAACTTTGGAGGTCCCCTGTCAGCAGATCCCCTCTCTCCTGGAGGGGTAAGGCCCAGGCCAGGGCTTCACCTGAGAGCAGGCTGATGATTAACGCCACCTTGGCTCTATCTAACGGGAACTGGTGTGCCAGGACCTCGAAATGTATGGTACACTGGTTGGCGAATCTACGACATGTATGGGCATAGTAACAGGCAGGCAGAGGCAGGCTGGGACTGGTCATGGCAGCGGGAGGTGAAGCTACAGCAGGTAGCGGAGCAGGCGTAGGTGCCAATGCAGACACAAGTCGGCAGAGTGGTAACTGCCGAAGGTTTCTGGAGGAGTTGCTGCAGGTGAACGGGAAACTACAGCTGATAAGTGCTGGATACCTGGCAGGGTCACATTGGCGGGATCCATATTGTATGGTTAGTCCGTACTGTAACGATTACTGACGGGAGTCAGACCATTCTTTACATTACACAGGGGTGGAACTCCGGGTATGAAGATCCTCTGGGCCACCAAAAGCGTAGATGGTGTAACTAGTGGAGGTAGCCGAGCAGCAGGACAGGATGCAGTGATGGGTCAAAGCAAAGTATAGCCATAGACGAATAACGCAGCCCCAGGCAGGCAATGGACTAGGTACATCAGCAGAGAACAGCAGGTAGTAGAAGACTGGTATAGTGTCAGCAACAGCAGTAACTAGATGCACTGGATAGCGCAGGGTTAAGGCCGGTACACAGGTAACTACAGGAATAACTCAGCAAGAGCACAGCAAACAGGGATCAGGATCCTAGGATGAACACCAACAAACTGATGCTGGAGCAAGGTCAGGAAGTTCCTTTTAAGCAAACAGAGGTCAAAGGTTAATTGGCAGGTAATTGGGACAGGACAGGAGTCGCGGCATGTACTTTTATGTACAGGACATATAGTGAGTACTTTTGGAGTTTCTTATCATTCTACAGTATATTGTTTTTGAGTATGGTTCTATGTTATGCTGCAATATAGATACATTCAGGTGTTTGACTGTAAAATGTCCACTTAATTTTTTTTTTTTTTTTTTTTTTTTTTTTTTTTTTTTTTTTTTTTTAAATTTAAAAAACACAAAAACCCAAACAGTTCTTTCATAGACTATTTGCTTCTTATCAGATTTAAAGAACACTGAAGAACATTTTATAGTTTTTCTTTTGCATTTCATAATTGAAATTTTAAGATGCAATAAATAAAAACATTTCCGCTACACTGATTAACTAAATATATCTTTTCTGAAAGCTATTTTGCTTAGTATGTTTAATCCATACACAAATAGCTTCAGGGATGGCACCAATCAATCTTTTAAACGAATATTTTAACCAGTTCAATTACAGGTGTTGCCTATCAAATATCAGTGATGGTGCTCAGCGGGTTCAGAAAGCCCAAAGCATAATCCAGTTATATAATGATCAGTCGCGGCATTTACCACTTTTCTTGTAGCTTTATTTAATAAAAAATTCAAGTTACATTCAGGAGCTAACACATATTGTGGCCTTGCTTCCTAAGAAGTTTTCTCAAGGCATCAAGTACTGCCCCTTCTGTTATGCACACTGCTTTCTATGCCCTCCTTACTCACACAAGCTACTTCACCTTGCCCCTTCTGTTATACAAACTGCTGGGAAATGCTCCTTTTTCACAGACTACTCCTTCTACTTCCCTCTAGCATGGACTCCTTTTTTGACCCTCTCACAGACTGTTTACCTTCTCACATTTTGCTCTGTATGCCCCTTTACAGACTGCTCTCTCTCTCCACACAGACTGCTCATATTGACCTTTTCACACAGATTGCTAAATCCTTCACATAGGCCAATCACTGAGACAAAATATAAATATTAGTCTCCTCCAAAACACATATCACTGTCCCAAAAAGAAATCCAAAACATTATCTTTACTCTGAATACTAAAAAAGACCAAACATCTACTCTTAGGCCAGGTCTACTCGGCATTGGACAAAAAACTCACTGAAAACCAAATCCTAAAAACGTTCATAAAACTGAATTTTCTGTCCAGTGCCTGTCAAAAGCTGCAGAAAAAAACATCAGTTTTTTGGCTCGTTTTGCGTTTTTTTTGCACATTTTTTGCGTGTTTTGTATGCGCTTTTTTTTGTAGAAATGCAAGGCATTATAATTGCTATGGATTTCTTTAAAAAAAAGCACCAAAAAAGTGCCAAAAAATGTGCCAAAAACGTCCAGCGTTTTACATAGACTCCAATAGTAAATTTTCTGCCCTGCTCAGTTATTTTTTGCAACTTTTCAAAGCAGATAAAAAAGGTCTATGGAGACAACAGAACCTTTTTACTATAGAAGTCTATGGGACCTCTTTTCAGTCATTTTTTCAGTGTTTTTATAAAATGAAAAGCACTGAAAAAACTGACATTTTTGTGTGCAGTGGAGACATAGCCATATGGGTAGAAAGTTACCAACAAATCAATCAAAGAGATAGCATAGTAAAAATATATGTCATTCAGCACTCACATGGCCTCTATACCAAAGTGGGTTCATCGACTGTTGCGCAGTTCTTCAATAGATAATCCAAAGGAGACAGATTCTTATCTTCTTATAGACAAAAAGCTTTCTGTCCAGTTACCAAACTTCTTCAGGTGCCCTATTGTAACCCTCTTCTGCCCTACCTGGCAGAGGACCTGCCCCCAAACAGGTTTCCCCCACACTACGGTGGATCACCCTATAATATGTTCCTGACTCTAAAAGAATCAAATCCTTGCAGACATTCAAAAATAGCAATAGCCTGCAGGCATTGGCAGGAGTGGATCCTCTGCTAGGTAGGTAGATCAGAATTGGTTACAATAGGACACCTGAAGAAGTTTGTTAACTCTACCAGATAATTTTTTGTCTATGAGAATATAATAAACTATCTATTGAGAACCTACACAACAGTCAATGAGCCCCCTTTGCTATATAACTCACATGTGCTTATATTGTTATTATGCTAATATTGATGCACATCATTATCCTGACATGTTTATCTCCTAACTTGATATATAAGATATATGTTTTATTCATTACTGATAATTATTGTTGCTCCCTTTATAACCCTACAAGTAGAAGTTTAACCTTTTTAATATATTCAGAGTAAAAGTTAAATTTAACCCTCTTCACAGGCTGCCCCCTTTGCCCCTCTCTCTTCTTACTCTACTCTGTTACCTTCAGTTGTAACAGGAAGCTGAAAACTGATTGTTCATCTTTCTGTTACCTTCTTGCAAAGATCATAGAGATGACAAATTAGAGAGTACACAGTTTTCTTTATGATACGTGTGAAATATGTGTTTTGATATGTTATGATATTTACATATGAGTCAATACAAAGCATTAAGGTTATGTTCACACGGCTTAATTGCAGGACGTATTTCGCCCACAATTACGGCGAGTGTTTGGGGCGGTACCGGGGGGGGGCTGCCGGCCCCATAGATATTCATTATTCTCGGCACGTATACGCCGTGAATAAATGACATGTCACTTCTCTCCCCGTTTGGCGTATTGTGCGAGCAGGGAGAGGAGACATAATCCATAGTTCTCTATGAGAACTGTGGATTACAGTAATGGCTGGGACGTATTTCAGCCCGTAATTTGCGCAGTACGCTGCGAATTACGGGCTGAAATACGTCCCAGAATAAGCCGTGTAAACATAGTCTAACTATACACATAGTAAATACTTCACATTTTACTAGGAACATGACAGGTTATTTTAGTAAGGAAAAGGGGTGATAACTGGTGAATACGGTGTATTTGTAATAACATCATCTATAAGTGGCTAAAAGTGCTTGACTGTTTAGCCTATTCTTCATTTTATGTGACAGACAAGGGGCAGACAGTGGGTTGGTGAAAGGGTGGAAGACGTGGTGACCAGGAACCATGTCCCAGCAGAGATAGATTTTAGTCTTAGGACCAGAAGACCTATTTAAAGCTTAAGAAACGTAAACCTATCTACAATTTATAGAAACAGCAAAAGAGTAAAGTTGAGTCAGCTCCCTATCCTTTAGATAAATTCACGGATGAAGCATGGTGGAGAGAGAACCGTATCTTTCCAAGGAAATTACATATAATGCAGGTTACATACAGGGGCATAACTGGTAACAGACGTAGCAGCTGCCCCGGGGCCCGGGCTCTTAGGGGGCCCGGCGCAGCTGCTACCGCTTCCGCTACCCCGTTAATGCCGCTCCTGTGCCCGCCTGCAACGAACATACTAGTTCACTGCCGGCGGGTGGGGAGCTGAGGGGCCCGGAGCAGAGCAGCGCTGCCCGGAGATAGCAGAGCAGAGCGCCGCCACTCTGCTACTTCCCCTGCCAACTCTCTGTGATCACGTGGGTGGTGCGGTGACGTCACATCACCGCGCCCCCCGCGCTGAGCAGAGAGGCTGGAGCGCAGTGAATCGGGGGAGCGTGGAGTAAGGTAAGTAAATTATTTATTATTTTACCTGCCCTATAGCCTGCCTAAATGGCCCCCCAGCCTGCCTATATACCCCCCAGCCTACCTATATACCCCTAGCCTGCCTGCATAGCCCCCCAGCCTGCCTACATAGCCCCCCAGCTTGCCTATATATACCCCCAGCCTGCCTACATACCCCCCAGCCTGCCTCTTTATCCCCAGCCTGCCTCTACATCCCCCAGCCTGCCTATATAACCTCGAGCCTGCCTATATACCCCCCAGCCTGCCTACATAGTCCCAAGCCTGCCTACATAGCCCCCAGCCTGCCTATATACCCACAGCCTACCTATATACCCCCCAGCCTACCTATATACCCCCCAGCCTGTCTATATACCCCCAGCCTGCCTATATATACCCCCAGCCTGCCTATATATACCCCCCAGCCTGCCTATATACCCACAGCCTACCTATAGACCCCCCGCCGGTCTATATACCCCCCAACCTGTCTATATACCCCCCAGCCTGCCTATATACCCCCCAGCCTGCCTGCATAGCCCCCCAACCTGCCTATATACCCCTCAGTCTGCCTCTATACACCCCCCCCGCCTGCCTACATAGCCCCCCAGCCTGCCTACATAGCCCCCATCCTGCCTACATAGCCCCCAGCCTGCCTATATACCCCCCCCAGCCTGCCTATATAGCCCCTGCCTGCCTATATACCCCCCAGCCTGCCTACATAGTCCCAAGCCTGCCTACATAGCCCCAGCCTGTCTATATACCCCCCAGCCTGCCTGAATAGCCCCCCATCCTACCTATATACCCCGAGCCTGCTTATATACCCCCGAGCCTGCCTATATACCCCCAGCCTGCCTATATAGCCTCCCCCTAAGCCTGCCTACATAGTCCCCCCCAAGCCTGCCTACATAGTCCCACCCAAGCCTGCCTATATAGCCCCCTAAAGCCTGCCTATATAGCTCTCTAAGCCTGTCTGCCCCTAAAGCTTGCCTACCTATAGAGCCCCCGAAGCCTGCCTGTCTACTTATATGGGGCCCCTTTAGCTATCTAAATGCTGCTACCTACCTATATGGCCCAAATAGCCCACCTAACCCTTGTCGACCTGTATGGCTCCCTATAGCTACCTAAACTCTGCCTGTCTACCCATTTAGGCCCCTATAGCTATTTAAACCCTATATGCCTACCTATATGGCCCCTATAGCCTACCTAAACCCTGCCTGCCTATTTGAGGCTCCCTATAGCCTATTTACCTACCTGTCTACCTATGTGGGCCCCACTATAGCCTAGCTACCTGGGGCCCACCTTCAGTATACCTATCTACCTGGGGCCTAAATACTGCCTACCTAGTACCAATCTACCTACCTGTAGCCTACCTACCTAATTGAGACCTGCCTAAATACTGCCTACCTAGCATCTACCTACCTACCTGGGGCCTATTTACTGCCTACCTACCTACCAACCTATCTAATGGGGGCATATCAGCTTATATGATTCTGAGGGGTACAGGCCATAGCTGTAACACAATCTCCAAGGGGTGTATCCTCTGTTCCTTCCCTTCCCTCTAGGAAACTGGGCCTCTAAGCTATGGCCTGTACCCGCTCTCCCACCCATGGGAAGTTTGTACAGCGCTTGGGGGCAGGGAGTGAGGTGCTGAAAAAGTGAGTATTCTAATATATGTGTGTCCAAATCTACATGAACAAGTAGTGGCCTGAAGAAGTCATCATGGTGGTCTGGATCGGATGCAGAACAAAAGGGAAAATCTACAACTCATCAGAGAAATGCCACCTGTGAGTCACAAGATGTAACTGCGCTATAATCACTTATGTTATGTTATGTATAACTACACATATGTCTGCAGAGCCTGTATACACTGGGTTCCCTATATGGTCAGTGGGGTAATATACGTTTGTGGGCACCGGTAATTGGTAATAACTATAGGAATAGTATTGGTCTTTATTAGTAATGTGTAGGGGTATTGTTCGTCACTAAATGGGGGTTAATTTGGGTTGTGTTCTGGCGGTTTTAATGGCCCTTTTGTAGTGAGTTATTGGAAAATGTTGGCGGGGTTTTCGGATTTGTTGGTGCGTTGATGGGGATGTCTTGTTGGGTAACCCCCTTGTATTATGTAGTAATGTGATTAAAAAGGGGGGTCCCGGAAAATGTTTGTGGTCGGGGAGGGGGGGGGATCCAAAGTTTGCATGGGGCCGGCTTTCTATTTCCCCCCGGGTTTAATTAATGCAGGTCCCACAGTTCACTTACGGAATTTTGTAATTAAAAACTCCAAATTTAATTTTTTTGTAGAAATACAAAAAAAAATTACACATTATGAAGGTGTCGGAAACATGACCTAGCAAAAACTGCGGCAAACACAACCGCGCCAAGTTTCTGACTTTGCTGTCCTTTATCGTACCTAAAAATTAGTAATAAGCAACCCCCCGTTTAAAAAGTCCCACCCTTTATTTATAAACTGAATTTCAAGTTTTTTTCAAGCTGGGGGAGTTTCAGGGTGCACTTTTGCATGTAGTAATCCTCATTTCCCAGTAGTAGAAAAAAGCCTTGAAATATGAAAAAGACTTAAAAGGAGTGTCTCATTGAGTTTTCACCCGTCGGTCCCGGGTTAAGTTGAAAGGGGGGGTTTTTTGGGTTTTGTCGTTTGCTCCCCTCCCCCCCCCCTCAGCCACGGGCAGCTACGTAACTTCTTTTTACAGAGGGGGGGGGAGGGGGTTTGCCTCAGATTTACCCTGTTTCCCTCCCTAGGTTGTTGCAGGGGAGGGTGATTAGGGATGTAGGAGAATTTAAAAGCTGTGTGCTAATAGGCAGAGGGGATGCATGTTTTCCCTATACCCCCCTGCTTAGCTTAAAGTTCCACAATCCCGCAACAACAAGGGAGTTTTATTTTATCAGGATGTCTCACTAATACGGGAGATAAATTTCACATGCCCCCTGATCTGTATAGTTTAGATAGTCACAGTTCCAAAGACATTCAGTTTAGTAACAGAAGGGTCACTGCTGTCACATCTATCTGTGAGAGGCAGGGGGAAAGCAGGGACACACAGGGTTAACCCAGGAAGTTGGCACAGATGCCGAGTCCTCCCCCCCCCCTCCCCCCTTTCCTCCCCCACTACAGAAGAATTCTGTGCGGGAGGGGCTCTCGCTCCGACCTGTTTAAAAAGGTGATGAGTCTTAGCCTGACAGCCAGTAAGATGGGTAAACAGGTGGTACTATAGATTTTTGGAAGTGATGTAGTAATAAAAAGGGCTAGCTAAAAAAAACAGAGGCATTTGTAATGAACTATATTGAAAAGCGCTTGTTTTTTAAAAGATTTTTTAAATTAAAAAAACCCAATCTTTTTAGCGAGAAAAAACCCTTTAAGCCAAACCAGTTAAGTTCATCTACAGACAGCTGTCTCAGGGTATTTGCCGCTCTTCAGTGCAGAGAAGAACTTACTGGTTGGCTGGGTGAGAGGTGATTGTGGCTTAGAAGGGAGGAATAGTTCTCCTTCGGGAAAGCCACCAATAAATTGGTTGGCATGAGGATTAATTCGCCTTTTGCACCTCACTGGCTTTTTTGCATACAGTAAAGGTTTATGGGAAAAGAGCTGAAGAGCTCCTCAGTGCAGGCAAGGCTCTTCTTCGCTACATGTGAATTTAGGATTACTACATCCAATAGAGTGTGCTGTGAGGCTCTTCAGCTCTTTTCCCATAAGACTTTACTTTCTGTAAAAAAGTCAGTGAGATGCGAAAGGCAAATAAATCCTCACACCAACCCAACTTATTGGTGGCACTCCCCAAGGAGAGATATTGCCCTCTTCTAAGCCACATTGCCCCCTCACCCACCCAAACCATTTGTTCTATCTGAATGAAGGGGACAAATAGGGGGTTTGCTTAGGCATTTTGTCTTTTCCCATAACCCTTTTTTGAACAAAAAAGCCAGTGAAGTGCAAAAGGTGAATAAATCCGCAAACCAAACAATTTATTGGTGGCGTTCCCCAAGGAGAGATAATCCTCCACCCTCCAAGCTTTTATTAATGATAATATAATTTCTGACTTTTTTGTTAAATTCATACATTATTAGTGTTGTGATTACAATCAATGCAAACATTTTAAAGTTTCATCTAAGATTAACAAGAAATCTATTGTTGTTTCTGCAGTAGTTACAGTGGCATTACTCCAATATTGTCTGCAAAATGTAGTGATTTATAATCACTGCAAATATTTGAACGTTTCATCCAAGATTAACAAGAATTTTATTGTTGTTTCTGCAATAGTTACAGTGGCATTTCAAGAGTAAAATCTGTATTTTTATATTGTATTACCCCCCATCAAAAAAAACGGCCCCAAAAAACAAAAAAAAACCCAAACAAGTTGATGTTTTAACAGAATACTACAAGCCCAAAAAAAATAAAATTTTCCCAATAAAAAAAATATTTCTTTATTGAAAGAAAAGCAACATAAAAACAAAAATTAAAAAAAATAGCGGTGTAAAATAGTGCCAAAAGTGCTTTAGGAAGTATATCCAAATTAAAAAAAAAATCAAATTTCAAAAAAGATAGTAAAAATGGTACAATGATTTAAAAATATATATTCAAAAATAAAATCCCCAAAAGGTAACATAAAATACATAATAATCAAAAAAATGGTATAAATAACCCTTTTAAAATAAAGCCCAAAAAATGGGTAATAAGACCAAAAAACACGCTGAAAAAAACCCCCAAAGCACGTTTCCCAGGAATTTTTATTTTTGTATTTATGTTGCTTTACTTTCAATAAAGAAATATTTATTTTATTGGGTATATACTTGGATCTGTTGAACTGTAAAATATTGTAACATATAAGTGTATGGCAAGTATGATAGACCAAGCACTCCCAAAAAAACTACGGGCAGCAAAATAGAAACTTTTTCTTGAAAATCAGGCTGCAAACGCTTAAAATTTTAATACGAAATTTAATAGAGAGTCTATGATCCTTTTGATTTTTTTTTAATTAAGTTAAGGTCGTGAACTTTTCTTTTCCTGGAGAAGAACAAAATTAATTAGAAAAGCAGAGACTTTCCAATGTTCCAGACTGCAAACAGTCTTTCGTCAAATCTGACAAAGTGTTGAGATATACTACACAAGATAAAGGATTTTATACAAACTAATATCTAACAGAAGATAAACTTATCATTATCAAAATAGGATGGCACTTTGAAAAGTGGGCATGTGAAAGAGGCCTTAAAGGGGTATTCTTCTTTTATTGGTTGGCTTGGAATGTGTAGACAAAGGTAAAACATGACTATTACCAGAAATATCAGAAATTGCTTTTCTGATTTTGCTTCTCTTCAGAGTTAACTCACTCCTTGCTGTGCCACTTATCTTAAAAGTCTAGAGCTTTTTTATATTACTTCCGGACAAGCTTTAACCCTTTGAGGTTGTCCCTTTGCTCACTACATTTTAAAAAAACCTCCAGCAGTCATGTCACTGCAACAGGATCAGCTAGGAATAGCAAAGTTGATCTGCTAATCACTACTATGGATCCCCCCCAGCCTGACCAGGCCTGAGACAACCCCTTAAAAACATACAGTAATGTGAAAAAAACAAAAAACCCCTTTGAATTTTTATATTTATGCTATTCCTAAAATATCATTGTTGATTCCCAATACCCTGTAAAGCAATTCTGAAAATTCTGACTCATATGAAGAAGTATGGATTTCTGTTTTTTTTTTTTTTTCAATTTACCACAGCAGTTTCCCCCTACAGACTTTTGCGAAATGTATTCATTAGGTCGAAAGGGGGTTAGGGGAGCAGCCAACGGACTGCAAATTTTAAAACCAGCATGTCCTCTCAGTAAGATTGGAGATAACTCTAGTTCCGGCCATTAAACCACTTAGGAGCTACGCTCTATTCTACTGCCCGAACGTTCCCTTCTGGAAAGATAGGGAGGGGGGGGAAAAGGGGGTTGCAACAGTTGTCATGAACCCAGGGGCTTCTTTTAAGGGTTGGCTGCGGTCCGGGGCAGGGCCCGGGGTCGCCCCGGTTTCCCATTACGGGTCCCAGCGTGGAGGGGGGGCGCGGGGCGCCGGCCGGCCCGGCGCCCCGTTCCACCCCCCCGGGCCCGTCCCGTCGGCCCTTCCCCTGCCCGGGGGGAATGCGCATGCGCGCCCCCTGGCACCGGGGGCCGCTCGCCCTTTAAATTTTAAAAGGGGACAGTGCGCGGTAATTGGGTATTACCGGGAGCTGTTCCATTAAAAGTGTTGCACCCCGTATTTCCCCTGTGGATCTATTTTCCCCGGGAAAGGGCCATGGGGGAAAGCGTTCCTTAAGTTTTATTCCTGTTACGTTGTCCAGACTTCGCTCTTTTCCCCGTCCGCCTCTGCCGCTGCCCTGACCTTTGCCTGTCCACGACCACGAACCATTGCCCCCTCCCCTGCTTTTCCCGCCCACGACTAAGATTTCGGACTCGTTTCTGTACCACGCTGCCCCTGGGCCCGCCATTGAAGAAAAGTACGTCAGGGGGGAGGGACCTGGTAGCCTCACCCCGAAGAAGTCATCTGCTTTGGGGGCGGGCTCTGTTAAAAAACCGGGGGTACTTAGTTCCTTTCCCCGGCGTGGCTTAACTCCCATCGCCTGGGTGGTCGGCGATCAATCCCAGCCGTCACACTTACTATAGGTTTCAAGGACTACCATTCTTCTAATAATAGTACATCCTGCCAGAGACACGGTGTAGTAGGAGAATCATTATTGTTCTGCAAAATATTACACTGCTATATTATACTATATTATGTATTACATTACTATTACAGTGTACACGTGATTGCACCCCATAGTGGTTAAGGATCCTAGTGGGACTAAAAGTATAAGTAAAAAAAAATGTACAAAATTTTAGAAATATGAACAAAACTAAAAGTTGAAAACACTCTCTTTTTCCAAATTTACAAATCAAAAACTAAAAACAATGAAAAAAATTTAGACATTAAATGGCTCCTGCTCTGTAAAAAATAACTTCTTTCCGAAATGAAACCTTAAAAAATACCCATCAAAATTATGGTTTTTTTGGTACTTCGCCTACCAAAAATATTGCAAAACAAAATGATCAAAAAAATTGATGCACCCCCAAAAAGGTGCCCCTTCGCCCTAAAAAAATTACCCTCGTACAGCTTCGTGTTCGGAAATATAAAAAAGATATTGGTCCCCCTAGCAGGTTAATGTCAGTGCAAAACAAATTTAAAAAATAAAATAAAAATGCATTTTTGAGAAGTAAAATAATATGATAACTGTTTTAATTTTTTATCACCAGAATTATACTGACCTGCAGAACACAAATAAAAATAAAAATAAAAATCTTTATTTTATGGGCCAACAAATTCCGAGCACTGTACAAATTAGAAGGTATAATTTTGACAAAAAACAGACATTACACAGTGAGAGTATTAAGGTGAGACAAAGGGTGAGGGCCCCGTGCAAGGCTTCAATCTATGAGGATTTTGGGGGAAAAAGGGGAGAATTGCTGAAAATTTTCAAAGGTCCAGCCTTGTTTTATAAAAAATGGGGTGGATTCTTTAAAAATTTTGGGGAACCTGCTACCCGTGTACAAACTATATAAGATAAGTGCCTGTGAGTGCCCTGTGTAGGGAGTGCGAAATTTTTTGGGGATAGAAGGTGTGGGGTTTCCAATTCAGTGATTTTTCCCAAATGACAAAAAAATTCCAATTTTTAAAAATAAAACCAAAATACATTTTTTTTCCCTTTCGATTTGGAAAAAATTAGTTTTTTTTATTTCGAAAAAATTATAAGGCAGATTGTAAACGTGTTAATTCGCACCTTTTGGTTTTGCCCTTATTCCTTAAAGGGGTGTATCGTTCCCTTTCTTCGGCTGTTACACTTCTTAGCTTCTCTTGCTTTCGCTTGTGAATGCGGGGGTTTTTTCCCCCCAGCTGGATGACTTTTACCCCCCCTTCCTGGGCCGGATCCCCGTCCCCCTTCCCCTGAGTCCATAAAACTAGTCTTTCTTTTGCAGTCATATTTTTTAAGGTGTATACATAAAAGGCTGCTTCACTCTAGGGTGAGCCTGATCTCTCCAAACTGGAGTGTTTACAGCTTTTAAGAAAGGCACAGATCTGCGTTTGAGGGAGTTAGGCACGGGGCAAAACTGTCTGTTTTTCATTGTACAATTGCTGCAGTCTGTTTCTGTAGGTGTGGAGACGAAAATGTACGGCCCCTAATCTGGTCAGGCCCGGGATCGTTTTCAATTGGCTATTTCCCGATTTTGTAAGCCCCTTTAGTGTAAATTTTGTTTTTTTGCCCGTATAAAATGAAAATGTCGGCCCTAACTCGAGTCAGAGACACGCCCATGAATTGACCGGGGGGTGTACAGAATGTAAAAGGCTCCCTAGTGAATTGCAAGGAGGAGGGACCAGGGGGTTGACCAGCATGGATATCAGTGTAAATAAAAACACAAGATAGGGAATGTGAGAACAAGGGAGCTTTGCTAATGAATCCATTGCAAAGTTGCTTGTTTTCACTGTCCCCTTATTCTGAAGACCATTTAATGAAATGATAACACCCCTTTAAATATAGAGTAGTACACATAAAAGTGGATGAACCTGTCACCCAGACACTATGTACAGTATATATACTGAAAAGTCCATAGAAGTGAATGGAGGGAGAAGAATGCAGTTGAAGGAAGCGATTGTAAAAGGAAGGGAAACTCATTAGGGATTATAGTAAGTCTGCCTAAGAAGCATTGAGTTTGAACAGCAGCAGAACCAACGTGATATTTTTTCCCCTACTAAGTGGTAGGACAGATGGAACTTTTAATCAAAACAATAATGTCCATCAAATAACTACAAAAAGGGAACCTGTCAGTGGGTTTATGCTAGCCTATCGTAGAGCATGGTGTGATACAGGGAGAGAAGCTGAGCTCTGTGATATATAGGTTTATATGATTTAGAGTAGTATGATGTAGAGAAAATACTGATTGGACTCCTTAAGAGACAGTGAGAGTCCTGCTTACTTTGTCCACATACAGTGATTGACAACTTTCCCTGCATGTGTGTATACAAAGTAGTCTGTCAATCAGTGTATGTGGGCTGAGGCAGCAGTACTTTCAGTTTTGTTTTTTCTCTGCTTTTTGTTCAGAAATCACATAAACCCACATATCACAGAGTTCTGCACCTGTTCCACTATCACATACTGCTCTAAGATAGGATAGTATAAACCACCCGACAGGGTTCCTTGGTGCTGTTGTCTTACATAGCTGGATAACCAGCATGCCATATTATACAGAAAATCAGAAAGACTAGGGCTGGATATTTGTGCTACTGTTGTTATTAAATGAAAACAGATTTATCAATCAGAAACTCATAGAGAGGTCTTCATGCCTGCTGGAGTTCGAACGGACCACTCAAGAACCGTTTCAACATCTGAAGGTTCAACCTATATTGGTTGACAAAGTTAAGTGTGGGCTCCATAAGCCACACTACAAATTCAATTCTAGGCAATTCAAGGCAATAGTCAGTTTAACGATTTACATTGTAAATCGTTAAACTGACTATAACAAAGGCCGGAGAATCCTTATTCTGGGAAATCAATACCAGTGTAAACTTTACCTTAATTTACAATCTGTGGAGGTTGGAAGGGCTTTCACACTGCATTGTTCCCTGTGAATAGGACATTTCCTGCCTCTATCACCTCCCTAATCTTTTCCATCTGGGAATGTAAGGGGCGTGCACACCATTTAGAGAGGAGCTCAGGGTAAGACATTGGCAAGAGAGTACCTAATTTATGGCACTCAAGGGATTTTAGGCTTAAAGGGAACCTGTGACATAGATTATGCCTCCCTTGCTGAGGGCAGCACAAGCTAGTGTAAGACCTGCTGTACCCAGCACTGTGCCCCTTATTCTGTAAGATGCTGTAGTTTTAGAGCATTTACCCCTCAAATCTTATCCATGAGCAGGTGTTAGCCCCGCCCCCAAAGGCTAGTCCCACCCACTGACAGTTATTCACATGTTTCTACCTATTCAAAGTAATAGGTTTGTCAGTTGAGGTGGGCGGGGCTAGCCTCAGGTGGGCGGGGTTTGAAAAAAACTGACACTCTGAATGACTCTTCGAATGACTCTTCTGGCTGAAAACTGCAGATTTGAGCATTAAATACATGAAAACTACAGCTCTTACAGAATAAGGGACACAGCGCTGGAAACAGCAGGTCTGACACTAGCTTGTACTGTCCTCAGCAACGGGGGCATAACCTGTGTGACAGGTTCTCTTTAAAGGTTGCCAGCTATCTTAGCTGATCTGGTATAAATAGAAATGTAGGGTTCTGCCATGGAGAAGGCTTGCAGCTTACTACCTCTTACATCCCCTTCTTGAAGGAGAGGCATTTCTAGAGTATAATGTTTCACCCTCCAAGGCCCAAATGGTAAGTTCACCTAGATCAGGGGTGTCAAACTGCGGCCCTCCAGCTGTTGGGAAACTACAACTCCCATGATGCCCACGGTTAAAGATTATACAAATGCATGATGGGAGTTTTAGTTTCCCAACAGCTGGAGGGCCGCAGTTTGACACCTGTGACCTAGATCATTGAGTAAAAGTGATGATGCTTCCTTGGAACTTGGTTTGAGGGCACCTTTTGACCAGAAGATCTTAGTATAAGGGCTGTCTTAGGAATGTGGACCTGGCACCAACCTGAACTTCCCTTTGTTGCATCATCATGTAGAAACCCCAACCTTTTCCTGAGTGGAAGATCCCTATTACCACCTTCCTGTCCATCAAGTCAAGATGTTCTCTAAGGTCAGTGACTTTGACTGTGACCATGTTCTTAAGACTGCATCAGAAAGCCCTGTAGCCCATAGGTCGTATCTCCCCAGACATTGACCTAGCTTTATTGTGGGGGAAGACTCCATATTCACCGTGAAAACCTGTAAGAGAAGTATGGACAGAACAATATGATTGCTATTACTAAACCCAGTTTGTATAGGTTTTCAACATTAGTCACTGACCATCTTAATAAGTTGGAGCCTCCTGAGCCATAATGGTATGGTGACCAATACCATAGACTGGTTCTATATGTCTTCCCGTTGGTCTCAGACCTTAATCATGACCTTGTTCTTAGACTGCATCAAGGAAAGCCCTCTAGTCAATAGCAATTAATCTCCAAGCATTCAGATTAGAAATGTTGGACTATGGCACAGTACTTAGTCTTGTATTAGGGACCTTCTGAGCCATTATGGTATGATGCTATTACTAAGACCTGGTTAAATAGGTCATCTGCGTTGGCTGTCAGACCTTAAAATGATCCTGTTCTTAGACTACATCAGGAAGCCCTCTAATCTATATTAGAGCTAGCCAGCCCTAGGGCTATTAGGTTGAAACTTCAACTTTTCAGACCATGGAAAATCACTAAGTCTTCTAATGTGGACTACATATTGGTCATGACTCCTCAGTCTAAGATGCAGCTTCTCTGGCCAAAAGCAATATGATGGTTATTAACATGGCCCAGTCTTGCTGGAGTTTCATCAAAACCAAAACCCTTGGTATTATGGAAACTCTAATGAATATGCAGCCCGTCCTGAACCTCCAAGATATGGTCAATCTCTCTACTGACCATTGATTGACCTCTCTGTATGTTTTCACCTTGATATTAAAACTGACCGCCATAAGATCCAACCCCATCTTTTAGTGACAGGAGGCATTAGGCTGCAGGAACCACTCACCTGGCACAGACGGACCCCAGCCTAGCTGATTGGCCACAGTGCTGAGAGCCACATTTGTGGATTGCTGGTAAATGGGTGAAGTTATTGTCTGTCTATTCTGAGAACATTCTTACTTCCTGAGGGTGAGAAGGTCGAGTGTGACCCTGCTTGTTGATGTACAGGACACACAATCATGTTATTTTGGTTTGTTCTTACATCCAAGGTCACTTCATTCACTGGAGACACCAACTGAAGGCTTCTGACAGCAGAACTCAGGTTTTTTCCAGGGTATTGATGAACCCCATTAACCCAGCTACCTTCAGAATTAGTAACTTTTAGGATCTTGGAATCCAGTTCTAAGGTAACTAAAGACCTTATAGAGACAGCAGTCATTGGAAATAGTATAAGGGCGACTAACTAATCCGTCTGAAAGCATAAACATGTGTTCATCTGTGGGATCTAATACATTTGCTCTTTTGCAGGAAAGTCTAATGGGACAGCTTAACTCAACCCGGGCCCAAAAAATTGGGTCTTAAAAAACCCAATTGTTTTTTCTGATGGGAAAAAACCCCCAAAAATGCTTCTCCAAAATCTCCAAATGCTTCTCTAAAGCCAGGCCTGGCCATAAGAAATGTTGGGGCCCATAGAGCCAAAGTGCCTGGGCCCCCTTTTCCCAAAGGCCCCGCCCCAAAAAACCCCCCTTCCCCCGGGGGGGGCACCCCCCAATTCACTGTCATAGCCCCGGGCCCCTTTTTTTTCCTCATTTTTTTCCTATTTTTTTGGGCGTTTTTAAAGTTTGCGTTTGGGGGCCCGGACAGGATGGCAGAAGGATCTAAACAATTAGCAGGGGACTTTATCACCCCCGGCAACGAGGAACTTTAAAGCGGCTTTTCAAAAAAAAGAGATCACGCTGCTTTGTCTGCCCTCGCCTGCCCAGGCCCGTTTTCAAAAAATTTTGACATGCAATTTTGGAGCAATCTGCAAGAGGACCTGAAAATTGCAGGGAAAAACAGGGCAGCGGCGATTTTTAAATGTGAACGCCGCTGAATGTTTTTCATTGCTCGCATGAAAACTCATGCTAATTTTTTTCGATCCACCCTCGGGGTCCACCCCGGGTCCGTCCCGAGAGGATCAAAAAAGCATATGTTCAAACGAGGCAAGACCCCGTGTGAACATACCTTAAAAAATTATTTTTTTAAAACTTTTAAACTTTTTTTTTTTTTTTAAATTTCTTTTTAAGCCCCCCTGGGGTGCCTCACCACTAGGGAGCTAAATCATTTTTTTACTTTAACAGTCATTAGGGTGTACAAAAAATGGCCATGTGTGGGTGAAAGAGGGCCCCCCCCCCCCACCCCAAAAAACAGCAGCGGGTGCCGCCCCCTCTCCCCCCCACGGGACAAAGGGGCCCCCCCCCTCCCAACCCGCAGCAGCAACAGGGGTCTCCCCCTCCCCCCCCCGCAGTAAACCCCCCCTCTCCCACCCAGCAGCAGCAGTGGGGACTCCCCTCTCCCAAGCAGCAGCGGGGGGCCCCCTCACCGACCCAGCAGCAGCGGGAGGGGCCCCCTTTTTTCCCACCCAGCGCGGGAGCAGTGGGGGCCCCCCCCTCCAAACCAGCGGAAACAGCCCGTGGGGGCCCCCCTCCCACCCAGCAGCCGCAGGTGGGGGGCCCCCCCCTCCCACCCAGCAAAAGCAGCAGTGGGGGGCCCCCCTTTTTCCCAACCCGCAGCAGCCCTACAGTGGTCCCTCTTCTCCCACCCAGCCATAACGGTTTCCCGGCTCCCTCCCCCCCCCTGGCCCTTTTTGGGGGGAAACAGGGGGCCCCCTCTCAAACCCCTTTGGGCCCCCACTGCTGCTGCTGCTGTTGGCTGCTTGGGAGAGGGGAGTCCCCACTGCTGCTGCTGCTGGGTGGGAGAGGGGGCCCCCCGCTGCTGCTGCTTGGGAGAGGGGAGTCCCCACTGCTGCTGCTGCTGGGTGGGAGAGGGGGGCCCCCCGCTACTGCTGCTTGGGAGAGGAGGGCCCCCACTGCTGCTGCTGGGTGGGAGAGGGGGGCCCGCACCGCTGCTGCTGGTTTGGAGAGGGAGGGCCCCACTGCTGCTGGGTGGGAGAGGGGGGCCCCCGCTACTGCTGCTTGGGAGAGGGAAAATCCCCCCCCGCTGCGGGTGCTGGGTGGGAGAGGAGGGCCCCCCCCCAGTTTGGGTTTGGGGAAAGGGGGGGGCAACCCCCTGCTGCTGCTGGGGGGGAGAGGGGGGCTTCTGCTGTGCTGGGTTTGGGGGAGGGGGGGGGGCACTGCTGCTGCTGTTGGGGGGGGGAGAGGGGGGCTCCCCTGCTCTGATGTTGGGGGGGAGAGGAGGGGGGCCCCCCCTTTCTGCTGCTGTTGGGTGGGAGGGAGAAGGGCAGCCCCCTGTTTTCTGCTGTTGGATGGGAGAGGGGGGCCCCCACTGCGGCTGCGGTTGGGTGGGAGAGGAGGGGCCCCCACTGCTGCTGCTGTTGGGTGGGAGAGAGAAGGGCCCCCGCTGTTGCTGCTGTTGGGTGGGAGAGGGGGCCCCGCACGCTGTAGGGCTGCAGAAGCGCTGAGGGGGGTCTGTAGCCGTGTTGCAGTGCTGCAGGGAGGGCCTGCGCTCCCAGCCACAGCGGCGCTTCGCCGCTTACACTTTAAAATGTACTTACATCATGCCTGTGCTGCTGTAGCTGGAGCCGGGCCCTCCTCCTCTGTCCGCGCCGCCGCTGTTAGCCTCACGGATTCATGTTTTTTCACAGCCAGAGGAGGAGGGCCCGGCTCCGGCTACAGCGGCGCAGGCATGATGTAAGTACATTTTAAAGTGTAAGAGGCAGAGCTCCCACCCTGCAGCCCTGCAGCACCGCAACTCGTCGAGTCGGCTGCTGCTGGGCCCTACAGAGAGCGCGGCGCTCGGCTGTGCCTTGCTTTCTTATGTAGTATGAAATAGGGGGCTGCTTGAAGCTTATTTCTCCGGGCCCCGTACAGGTGTGTGGGTTGTACCCCCTGTACGGCGGCCCTGTCTATAGCCATCATCGCCTTACCTTGGGCACAGTCTGCTTCGAAGGCCCTGTGCCCCCTAGAGGCACATTTTGGAGTCTTCCCATATCAACATTCTGGTCATCAGACCATATGGACTTAAACATTTCCTCATCCACTTTCAAGGACCTAGGCACCCAACAGGTGGATGTTGAGGCCTCCTATCATCAAAGTACAGGTTATGAGACAAATGGACTTTAAAAGCATCTGAATGTTTTCCACTGGAATTAAGGCTTTTACCATACTTCTTTTTATTTATGCAGCTGGATTCTGTTAAATTAGCTGTCGCTTATACAGTTCACTTAAATGGAGGAAATTATTTTTATAAGGCTCTCTATAGTATCTGAATCCATAATCAAAGCAGCAAAACTAAGTATTGTGCTACTTGTCCCCCAAGCTGCAGATAGGTCAGCAGTCAGTTTCTAGGATGACAACCTAAGCACTTCATGGAGGGGATTTTCCAATCAATGCAACTGTAAAGGATTGATAGGGGTGGCTATGGCTTCACCCCAACAGCGTGCACCCATTGCCCGTAGCAAACACCGTTACCAGAGTTCTTTTGAATTGCTGGGAGAGGTGTGGTGTGGGACCTGTAGTGCACCGGTGGTAAAATAACTTCAGATACACAGATGATAATCTGAGGAGATCAAGGCTTTTACTTCTGGCTTTCTCCAACTGTGTTCAGTACATCCAGTAATTCTTGTGTCCTGACACCAAGCAGCCTCATCAGTCACACACAGCTCATTAGGGGCTCTCACTTTGTCCTCCTCACTGTTATACCTGATCCTTTTCTCAGTAGTCTCTTGTCCTACTAGACATCAGGCCTCCTGCTGACCTTTTCCCGCTGCTACCCGGGTCGGTGTCTTCCCCGAACACTCTCTGACTCTGGAAGTGGGGACCCCCCCACTCCTCTCGGCCTCTCTCGGTTTTTTGCTTTAACTGGGGACTATATACAGGTTCATGGCCTCACTGGCCTCTCCTCAAGTGACAGCTACAGATATATGCTGCCCTTCATTCCCACCAAACTCCTTCCTGAGGGGCTCACTGCTGTCTCCTGCCTGCTCTCACAGACTCTCCCTGACTACTGTGTACTTAAAAAAAAACTATTCTGGTTATAAAATGCAATACATTTAGGGTACTATAATAAAGGTATTAACACACAGGCTTAGGCATATATAAGCTCTGCACAACTGGCAGAGCAGCACTATGTATAGACTAAAGCGTGTGTACTGGAGTCAAGGAAAAAAAGCAATACTTGACATCTCTGGAGGGGAAGATGGGTTAATTCTGCAAAAGGTAAAGCACATATTAGCACCTTATAGCAGGTTGCAGTAGTAGCTTTTTCGACTGAGAATGTTGCCAAGATAAGCAGCACAATAATCCACCCCAAAAATTTTACTAGTTAGTGCAAACATATCACCAGTCCTTGCCCAACACATAGCTCTTAGTTATTTAGTTAATTGATGGACTTTTCTGTTTTGAATAAAAGTTCTATTTATCCTACCAATTTGCAGGGGCATAAATACCCCAATGGTTGCGCTGCTGGTGGGATATAAGGGAAGATGTGTTTTAAAGAAAGTTAGAACTGTGAATCTAGGGAAATAAACTGATTGTACAAGGTAACATATTCCAGAGATGTGAGGCAGCACGTGTGGAGTTTTAAGAGAATGGGAGGTGTGGATTATGGAAGAAGCTATTAGATAATACAAAATTAGTCATTTTTCAAACTGCAGACAGATATTCTAAGCAATAAGCAAGTGTTACATCAATTGAAGAATCCTTGACCTGCCTGATGTAGTGAATCTTTTAGGATAAATTGGTTTACGTTTATCCCCTCTATGACTTAACTCTGCTAGATTGGTAGTAATAAAGTCAGTGGAAGTGGTAACCTTTACAATGTAGTCGTAATTCCTAAGGTAATAAATATTGTGCTTGTAAACACTTATTTTAACATTTTATCAGAAAAAAAAATCGCTTTTAGTCTAAAATTGATGTTCAGACATTTCATACAAAACTTGCCTACTCCATGCTTTTAACCTTGCACAGAACAATCAATTCTTGAAAGGTTTTTAAGCAAGTTTTATGCAGCTCTACAATATCTACTTTTAGACTTTAGAGAAACAGAATATTTACTTCCAAATAATTAACTAGCTAAATGGAAGACCTGAAAGTCCTAAAATGCAAAGCCCATTAAGACACCTTTTTAATAAATATCATACAATAAAAATGGCACCTTAACTTTCATGTGGTCTAGCACACAATTCTCAAAAGAGAATAGCTTGTCATTTGTCCCAGGTGCAGTTCTCTCACATGTGTTTTGCGAAGGTCCTGAGGGTAATAGCTATGCCATCTCCACAGCACAAATGCATATGTCAGGCATTTCCACCAGGAGTACTGAGTAACACATATCACATTGGTATTCAGTCATTCATAGGATGGTGCAAGCTTCCAGTTAAACCAACCAGTAAAGATGGAGATCAGTAAAAGGTACATTTTGACAGGGTCAGGCTGCATATCTTGATGAATCATCATTAATAGTATGATATACACCTTATACATCTTACAGAAATATGTATGTAGTTCATAGTTACTGTATTTTTTATTGTTTACAATTAAAACTCCTGTTCTTACAAAAAAAATACAGCAGGCCACACCAAAAATTTATGACCATATAGAATAAAGTCCAGCGATTTTTGTTGTTGACACGTTCGTTTTTCCCTTCTCGCCTTCCCAGAACCATAACTTTTTTATTTTTTGTCCTACATTGACACAAGAGGGCTTTTATTTTGCGAGGCAAGATGTACTATCTAATGGTTGTTATTTACTGTATTATAGAATATACTGGGAAACCGCAAAAAAATTCCAAGTGGGACAAATTGTGAAAAAAAATGTATTTTCGCCTTGTTTGCGGGTGTTTTGCTTTCACGGCGTTCAATCTTCGGTTAATACAATGTTTTTTCTGTATTCCACAGGTTGATACGCATCCGACAATACCAAACATGTAGGATTTCCGTTATGTTTTGGTACCGTAAAAAAATTCCAAACTTTTTCTATTTTTGAGATTTGCGCCTCGGCGCCAGTTTGTGCGACCAATAACTTTTTTGCACTAACACTTACGGACGTCAGTGAGGGTGCATTTTTTGCGGGCTGAAGTGTACTTTTTATTGCTAGCAGTTGGGAATGCATGCGACTTTTTTGATCACCTTTATTCCATTTTTAAAGTGATGTAAAATGACCAAATAATGCAATTTTAGCGTTTGGAATTTTTTTCTTCTACGGTGTTCAGCATACGGAATAAATTATGTTATATCTTTTTTGGATGCGGCGATACCAAATATGTGTAACTTTTTTATTATTTTATTGTTTTTATTTGTAAAATGGGTAAAGGGGGGTGATTTGAACTTTTAATACTTTTTTTTGTACTTTTTTTTTTTTACTTTAACATTGAGTCCACCTACGGTGCTTGACCACTAAGTGGCGCGATTGTCAATACAGTCTAATGCATTGCATCGACAATGCATTAGACTGTACCAAGATGGCGGTTTCCCCACTTCCTGTCTGCTGATGGAAGTGGGACAAACCAGGACATGGGAGTGATGGGAGCCTTCACAAGGCTCCCCGCGGCAATATCCGGGTGTGGGATCGCTGCAGCTATGCTGCGGCGGTGCCGATCGCCCTGAAGATCAGAGCGCGGCACTGATCTTCATTCATTCAGACGCCGCGGCAAATTTGCCGCGGCAACTGAATGGTTATACAGCGCGGGCGGCGCTGCCTGTTCGTGCGGAGCGATCCCCCTGCAAAGCCCCTTAGCGACCCTGGGACGTACTTATACGTCCAGGGTCGTTAAGGGGTTAAAGCAACACTAAGGGCAACATGTCTGAAAAGTGGCGTATCCATGCCAGTCTTAGGCACATTAAATCAGTGTAAAGTGCGCCTGAAAGTCCGATACTTTCTAAAAACTGGCGTCAGATATACCTTGCACCGAAAACTTAAAGCACCTAAAAGGCAAATTGTGCCAAAAAAGGCACATCGCATCAAAAAAGGCGCATTGCACAACTCGCGGCACATAGCATATCATTGGTGGTATATGTAATGCGCCTATCGAGGCACATTGCCTGACGGAGGCACATAACATATGTAATGCGCCTCAAAAGATGCATTGCGCGACGCTGGCGCACAGTGCATCGTATTTAGGCGCATTACAAAGTGTCGTGCCTGGCGTATAATGCGCCTAGTTTTGGTGTATGACAGTTCATTTACAACAAGAACATGGCGTCAAAAGTGGTTTTGGCGCAAAATAGACCAAATAACTGGCGTTGGCGTGTTGGGACATGTCGCCCTAAGACTTTGGTTTATCTCAACATATATGTCTTCAATGTCAGTGAAACATATTGTATGTGGAACAAGAATATAAAAGTCACACTTACCATATCTGTTGGTTACAATGTAGTTGTTGAAATTAGATTCCAAACTGTAAATGTTCACATGGTGGTACATGGTTGAGACCTTAGTTTATTTAACCTTACAATTAAATTGTCTATCTACTATAGTAACCATTTAATCATTTATATCGAACTTTCCTGTGATTAATTTTGATATTATAATTAATGTTATTCATGGAATGCTTTAAATATGAGAAAATAATCCTGTAGAAAGAAAGTGCAGGAAAGTGCTCTGCAGGAAGCAGAAGAAGAACATTTTCTGGCTGAAAGACTTTATGTCGCAGGTACGATTTATATGAAGCATTAATGTTGACCCCCTCCTGCTGAGAGTGAGCATATTTAGTGGAACATTAAGCAATTTCTTCCCATAAATATGAACGTTATCTCTGAAGCAAACAATATGGAGGCAACATGAGTTTTCAAGAAAGTTCTTACAGTAGATTTTCACTCTGCTGCTCTACATATCCAATAGGAATTACCAAAAAAGAAATTAAAAAACATAATAAATACATCAAAACACAAAAGCTTTCATACATATGAATTAATGATAGTGTAATCTGTCCTACATCTGTATGTCCATCACATGGCCAAAACAGATTCTCATGACAGTTAACAATGAATATTACTTCTCAATGACACCAAGTAAAGATCATAAAACCAGAATCAGATTAATAAAGATAAAACAATTTGAATTTTTTTTTTTATACATTTTCCTTATACAAAAAAAGATTGATGTTTTATGGGAAATTGCAAAAAAAAAATATTCTTTTTTCAGATCTACTTGCCACCCCCAAAAAAACAGAAAAAACAAAAAACAACAAAAGAGCTCTACCACTAGGTCAAAGTTCTTTT
Source organism: Phyllomedusa bahiana (assembly GCA_025379985.1). Taxonomy (NCBI): domain Eukaryota; kingdom Metazoa; phylum Chordata; class Amphibia; order Anura; family Hylidae; genus Phyllomedusa; species Phyllomedusa bahiana. The sequence goes on from JAODAL010000051.1 coordinate 242,925, forward strand.
TATCACAATTTTCAGTTGGGAGACCTCTATTCCCATATGGAAAAACTCTCTGGTACATTAAATTTACCCTTCATGCAAAATAAAGCAGAACATTAAGGCTTCTCAAAACATTTCGCACCCTTTGCAGTCTTTCATTTCCCTGGGTGTCCATTTCCTATAGATACAAATAATTTATGACATATCATTTTAACATATTTATGGTCCAGTTTGGTGTCTTTCACCTAGGAATGTCTCTGGTCAGAAGTCTACTATGTCTATACCTAATCTGGCACTAAAAAGCCATTGGATGATATTTGTAAATTCAAGCAATTTTTTTTTGTTTAAGAAAATTCCTAACAATGTATAAAAAACCATGATTTGTTTTTACTAAATTGTAAATCAAGACATATACACTAATGAGCACTTTATAATACTTTGTTTTATTTGAAGAACAAAACACACTCTCGTTGTTCAATGGTCACCAGGCGGGCTGGTGTCTCCAAGATTCAATGATAACATTCATACTTGGTAGAAACATTTTGAGGTTTGTGCAAACTACAAAGGAATTCATCATGTACACTTTGAATACACCAGATTATGCTTTGTACAAAAAGTCTGTCAGAGTTGACTACACAAGCTTCCATGGACCCCACAGGTAAGGTGCACAATATAAAATCATACCTGCCTTCTTTATTGGCACTGACATTTTAGAACATCTAACATTTGCACAAATTAACTTACATGATGTCATTCATTTAATGCCAGCTTTAAAAAAAAGCAGAAAACACTGCTGCAATTGTTGAATATATAGAATATTTTTTTCATAAAAAGCCTACACAGATGATTCAGAGTAGTAGGTACTTCCACAATGTCAAAGTAGAAATAAAAAATCAGAATGCAAATATGGTTAGTCATCATCTTTGCTTGAGTTAAGGTGTCTATGCAGACATGTTATACAATAATATACGCTTGACATACTCTTTGAGAATCATTGCAACATCATTTTACAGTTGTTTTATCAGAATGATTAAAAAATTAGCTTTACACCCCAAAAAAGTTATTTATTAAAACTATGAAACCTGCTAAGCTATAGGCTGGTACCGTATGTGGCGGTGTAGCCAGGTACTCAATGGCCTAGTCCATTTGCAGAACAGTGTCCTGTTAGGGTCTAGTTACGTATGGCAGTCATATCACTTTTTTGCTGACCTACTATAACTGTAAAATGTAAATTAATCCTAAAAATGGAAATATAGCATCAACATTCCTAGAAGTAATATCAACAATTCAAATGACACAATGCACTAGATATTTCTAGGCAGTGCTGGAGAGTGGATAAACTAAAAATATATACTTTCTGCATTGTGATTTAGTTCTTCCCCTTTAAAAATTAACTATGTACAGTTGAAAACAGAAGTTTACATACATTATATAAAAAGATACACATGCACGTTTTTTCACTGTCTGACATGATATCAGAATAAACATTACCCTTTTTAGGTCAATTAGGATTACCAAAATTATTTCTATTTGCCAAATGCCAGAATAATGAGAGAGAATTTATTAAGGCGTTTTTATTACTTTCTGCAAAGTCAAAAGTTTGCATACACTAGGATTACTATGCCTTTAAACAATTTGGGACAGCCCATATGATGATATCATGTCTTTGGAAGATTCTGATTTCTAGTTTATTGTTAACATCTGAGTTAATTAGAGACACATTTGTGGATGTATTTTAAAGCCCACCAGAAATACACTGCTTCTGTGTGTAACACCATGGCAAAGTCTAAGGAAATCAGCTAAGATATCAGGAAGAGAATTGTGGACTTGCCTCATTAATCTGTACAAACAATTATACGAAAGTACAATCAAGATGGGAATGTCAAGCCATTGTACAGCTCAAAAAGGAGACGGGTTCTGTGTATCAGAGATAAACGTGTTTTGGTCTGACATGTACATATCAAACTAAGAGCAAAAGCAAAAGGGCGTTTGAAGATGCTGGTGGAAGCTGGTAAGATTGTGTAATTATCCACAGTAAAACGAGTACTGCATCAACATGGGCTGAAAGGCCACTCTGCCAGGAAGAAGCCATTTCTCCAACTAAAATTTAACTGTTTGGCCATAATGACCATTGTTGCATTTGGAAAAAATAAGGGTGAAGGTTGGAAGCCTAAGAACACCAACCCAACTGTGAAACATGGGAGTGGCAGCATCATGTTGAGGGGTTGTTTTGCTGCAGGAGGGAATGGTGTACTTTACAAAATAAATGGCATCATGAGGAAAGAAGATTATGTGGCAATACTGAAGAAACATCTCAAGACATCAGCGAGGAAGTTAAAGCTCAGGCGGAAATGTGTCTTCCAAATGGACAATGACCCAAAGCATACTGCCAAACTGGTTACAAAGTAGCTTCAAGGAGTTGTCTTATTACAAGCTTTCAGCCCACTTCAATGCTTCTGGCAGCAAATGATTTTTGAATTGAGGGGCGTGCTTCTTGTCTGCCTCTTCTCCTCCCTCTTCCCCCCCCCTCCCCTCAGCACACAGAAAGCTCTCCTTCTTTACAGCAGGGGGAGGGCGAGGGGGTTTGCTGCCAGAGTTAACCCTGTGTGTGCCTGCCTAGGTCTGTTGCAGGCTGCTAGATCAGCTGCACTGTCACCTCCGCGGAGATGGGAGAGGGCTGATCTATGAGTGTGGAGAGGTCTGTGAAACTGTGTATGCTAATAGCAGAGCAGGGGGGATGTAAGTGTTCCTATACCCCCTGCTTAGCATACAAATCTCCAAATCTCCAGCAACAACAAACAAATCCTATCAGAACAGACACAGGGCAGCTGTGAAGTGTTACTATACTCAGGATGAGTCACTAGTACAGCAGAGCATGAACCATTCACATGCCCCCCTGATCTGTTCTATTAGTATAGTCAGAGCTCCACAGACACATCATGATTATAGTAACACACTTCACTGCTGTCAGCCTCATCTCTGCTCTCCTCAATCTGTGTAGAGAGCAGGAGGAAGCAGGCACACACAGGGTTAATCCACATAGACACAGAAGCCAGAGCCCTCCCCCTCCCTTCCCTACAGAAGCATACTGTGAGGGAGGGGCTCTGTGCTCTGACCTGTATTCAGAAACAGATGAGTCACCAGACCTGACAGCCAGTGAGATAAAGATCAACAGGTCAGCTGCTATAGTGATTTCAGGAACTGATGCACTACTACTAACAGGGATAACTCAAAATCAGTAGGACATTTGTAATGAACATATATTGCAAAGCTGCTTGTTTTTTAAAGATCTTTTAATTAAAACCCAATCATTGTAGCGAGACAACCCCTTTAAGGATAACCATGTCAATGTTTTGTTGTGGCCATCACAAAGCCCTGATCTCAATCCCATTGAAAATTTATGGGCAAAGCTGAAAAGGCAGGTGTGAGCAAGGCGACCTACAAACATGGTTCAGTTACAACAGTTCTGTCAGGAGAATTGGGCAAAATTCCTACCAACTATTGTGAGAAGCTTGTGGAAGGATATCCAAAACGTTTTACCCAAGTCATACAGTTTAAGGGCAATGCTACCAAATACTAATGAAATTTATGTGAACTTTTGACTTTGCAGAAAGTAATAAAAATGCCTTAAAAATTCTCTCTCTCATTATTCTGGCATTTGGCAAATATAAATAATTTTGGTTCATAATTAACCTAAAACAGGTAAGGATTATTCTGATTTCATGTCAGGTAGTGAGAAAAACATGCATATGTGTCTTTTTGTATAGTGTATGTAAACTTCTAGTTTCAACTATATTTTACTTGAGTTGTTGATAATCCCTCTTTCAGGTGATGTTTAGCATGCATCTACCATATGGCAGAACATAGCTCTCATAGCTTGATAGGATCCAAATATACAATGAAAGAAAAAAAAACAATCTTTGGTGATTCAAGCCTAATACGTCAGTCATAATATAAACCTTTATTATATTATAAATGTTGTGCTTGCACTATCACATTGACTTTTACTGAACTGTCCTGCTGAGTAGGGTTTTATGTGGAATAACAAAACTGGAAAGAATCTTGCTTAGTGGGTATATAAGGTGTGTGATAGGCTGTCTGCATCCCTGGCTGCTATTATGGGTAAAAGAAGTGATTTAACAGAGTTAAAATGATGACTGTTGACTTTTGGGGACCAAAAGAGTCAGTAGTTGTGAAACTGCGCAGTTCACGGGCTGCTGTAGTGGAAGTGTATTGTGAGTGGACAAATGGCACCATTGTGAATAAAAGATGTGGAAACTGTGGACCATCATTTGCTATTGATGCGAGAGGTGAATGTCAACTATGAAGCTGCACAATGGTGGAACAAAACGCTGCAGTTGATCTGTTCACCACCATAATGAACCAGCAAGCTACCAATCTATAATAACAGTTCAGCAAACCCTACTGCTTATGAGGCTTTCAAATGGATGGATGTTCATTGCATCAAAGGCTTCAATTGTCACAGCAGTATCAGAATTGAACCTCCGCTGATTATCAAAGGGTTGCCTTCTCCGGTGAGCCTGTTTCCTGCTTCATCAAATAGATGAAGATTGTCATGTTTGGGCTATGGATCCTCCCCCATGCATCCTCCAGTAGCTGTGGGATGAGTCACTCCCAGCTCATCTAGTTGCTGTCTGTGTTGCACACAGTGGTTACTCGAGATATTAGCATATAATATGTGGATATTTATGTATGTATACATTTATTTATGTATTTTTTATAGAAGACAGGGTGCACCATTCAAAAATGTAACTAAGCCCCTCAATAGGGTGTTAGCCTTTGCTACCCAGGATAAAAGGGCCCCATAGCAGCACATGGGTTGCCTTTATAGCATGTTTGCACTTGTACATACATCTCAATATTGGTTTTAAGTGTCAGGTCTCACCAAAACCAGGCAAATTGTTGTAGATAATAGTTTCTGTCTGTAAAATTTACAAAGATTTACCTCTCATTTGATTTTCATGGTGAGATTACATTTAAAGCAATCTAACAATTGTAAGTGATTTAATGAATGAAGCTTGTCATTCATCTCGTGAGCTCTTCTGAAAAGTGCATCATTCATCAAGTCAAATATGACCAAATTATGTTTTGAAGCAAACCTGTTGATTAAGCTGGTGATTGCTTGTCATTTATTGCAATCACTGTGAATAAACGACAAATTGATTTTATGTTTACTGCCTCAAATCAGGATAAAACAATCTGAGGAACAGAGATTCCTTACTTTCTACAGGTAGTTATATGTAGCTTATATTACTTAATTCCCATCTAATAGAAAACTTTAGCATGGATTAACATATATCCTGATTTATTATATTCCAATGTGGCAATGCACAAATTGTTTCTTAAAGCGGCGTTCCCACAAAGCAAAGTGTACTGCACAGGTCGGCCCTCAGCGAGCATGAAAATAAGGAGGGTAGCGGTTTATTTATATGGGAGTTTCGAATATAGCCAAGTGTGTGCGCCCGGTTAAGCTTGGGAACTTCCATGGAAGTGAATGAGAACTTTTTCCGCAAGTGCCGCCCTCTCATTCATGGTCAACTCGCAGCTAACTGAGAGCCGACCAGTGCAGTAGACCTTACCTCGTGAGAACACCCATTTAAGTATATATCTGTATCTGGAATGACAAATAAAAATGTTTAGGATGATGTCAAGCAAAATTATACAATGGCAAACATTAAACCAGGTCCCCTAAAAATGCTGTCAGGTTTTGCCATCCATTAAATGGCATCAGGTTTGTGTCTTGTTCCATACCTTTTCCATCACTCTTGAGTTGGTTACGGAACCTTTGCTTTTAACAGTTCTGTTTTTCTACACAGGTGAATTCTACAGAGGTTCTTGCAAGCTAAAGGCAAAAATGGTGAAACCAACTAAAATACAACCCCCCTCATCCAAATCATCCCATACTATTTAAACAGTCTGCCTCTGTGGTATGTACACCCTAGTTTCTAATGTTCATAAGCATGGTAATATAACTGCAGACTTTGTAATCTAGGTATAATGATGTGTAAACCTACACATAGGGTCACATGTATGATCTAAGTACAAAGAGGCCAGTTCTAAATAGCTTAAAAGCAGTGTAGAAAGCGCTAGAATGTATGAACCTGTTCTACTGCAGGTCATAGATTTGGCGCATTCTACTTCCACTACGACAACTCAGGCTCAGGTAAACCACTTTTAACTTGATCTTCCTGTTCCAGCAGTAATGCGCCTAGTTTTGCCATCCACCAGTCATAAAAGTGTAGACTCATACAGTTGTGGTGCAACATCCCAAGAATGCCCCCACATCTTTGTGCTTTACAAAGTGCCATGGACGCTGGAAAATGCAGCTACTTTGGTGTGTACCTGCTCATACATCTAGAGAACTGGACTGCAACAATTTTTGGCCTGAAAGGACACCAGAATACTGGCGCAGCCCCATACATACATACATGTCGCCCATAAAGTTTTCCTACTAAAAAATACTTTGTAAAATCAATTTTGTACTGATTCTAAATTACAATTTTTGGTTCAATTCTTATACCTAAGTGTTTTCAAGATTCTGCTGGTTGTCCTTGGAAACAGACAACTCCCACAATGACTTACATTTTGTTAAGAATATACTAATAACATTCTAAATTTAGTTTTAGGTATAAGTAGGTAAGAGGACAGAATATAACTTAAACTTTTTACAAAGTAAGTAAAGTAATGTTACACCGACAATTATAAGTGCTCATGAGGCAAATAGTTCCAATGTAATGTCATGGATCTTAGAATTGGTGTTAGGGTATATGGTGTGGTATGGCTATTATTGTTGAAAACCAAATATAGACAAGGATTTAGACATTTCCTATGAGAGTACTGACCCAATAAAACAAAATGTATGCCCAAGAGAAATATACAGGCCTGGACTGGCACACAGATGAGTAGGGAAAACCCCTGGTGAGCCCCTGGGCTCGTAGCCATAGTGGGGCCTTCGGCATGGTAGGCCTCGGGCTGCTTTTTTTAGGGGGGAAGGCAGAGAAAGAGAGGCAGAGTTCAAGAGTCATTTGTAGTATGTGCAGTCATGTACAGCAGCTATAGGGTGATGCCCAAGAATCTACTCCACCGGTGGGCCCCAAAAATGAACTCCATTGCTGGTCCCCTTAAGAGTTTCATCCACTGGTGGCCTTATGCACCCCAGTCCAACACTGGAAATGTATTAATATGTAATGAATACATAATGTATTTATGCTTTATACTTGCATTATTCAGCTAGCTTCACATCAATTTTGCATATCAATGGTATCCTTTTAAATCTTTATAAAGTACTTTTATGGGAGGTGAAGTTTGTTTGCCTTTTTTTGCTGTAGACAGAACTACACAGCGCAAACTCATGCACATGTACACCCATGTGACTTATCTGACTTACATTAGAAAAAAATGGACAGTTTCTTTGTAGTATCAGATTTCAAGTCATTTTTGAAGTTCAAACTTTAAGTATAGGTTCAGTGTCGGACTGTGGTGCCTGGGGCCCACCAGTAGAGTTGATTATTGGGGGCCACCAGGCTGTACATGGCTGCCTATAACTCTGGCATCCTATCTCTTGCTTTATGCCTTTTTTTCCATGTCTTTTTTCCAGAAAAGCAGCCCAAGTGCCCACCATGCTCAGGGGCAAACAAGAGTTATCCTCACTTCCCTGTGAGCCAGTCTAAGACTACATATGTTCCCTCAACAGAAGATACTATAAACATTATATAGCATGTGTTCATAGTTTTTATTGTATAGAGATGAATGAATTTAATGTATAGGTGATGAGCTAGCAGCCTACTGTTATGTGTTGAATACTGTGGATTTTTAATTCAACTTTAGTTGTCTAACAGAGCTGATTTAACTGTTAAACCCAGACTACACTGCTGGCTTTAAATAACACCAGTTCATTTCATCAGTAGAGATTTTGTGTAAACGTCAGCATCAGTGAAAATGAGTTTTTAGAAGAGGTCAGGAGATGTGTGCGGACTACAACACAGTTTACTTAATCTTAATAACACTGTTGATACCCAGCAGTGTTTTTATTATATTATAATTTCCCAAGTCCCTTATTACTGTGTTAGTTTTTCAAAATCCTCCCTTAATACGTTTTCCTGCAGGTAGCTAAATAGGGACTTCATTGAAAAAAAAAAAAAGTTGAAAATCAGACAAAAGACAAACAGCAGAATAACAATATTATTCAGGCAGTGCTGGATGCCATGGATACCTTTTTCATTAGCAATTATGGCATGTATATTGGATCCTAGTAAATGTATGAATGCCTCTTGGGTAAAGTTATTTAATGCACAGCATCGTCATATATATTAACAGTTTAGATTTTTTACATTGATTATATGACACTACCCTATATTTTAATGTACAGTATTAGACATAAACAAGCCTTTTATAGGATAGTGTTCCTTTACAATTATAATAAAGCCTAGTCATTTGTACACGTTATTCTTACACATTTGTGAAGTTTGATTGTGATAAAAACATGTTTTTGCCTATAAATTATGTGCCATTAGGTTGTGCGTGCATACATACAGTATGTAGTATGAGCTTTATATCTATTCTGCTGTGGACAATTCTCTGTGGCTTAAAGGGGTTGTCTCATCTCATAGTTTCATAGGATGCATGAATGAAATAATGCTGCTTTGCTCTGTCACTTCCTGGTCAAGCTGTCTGTGATCAGCATATGAGCTCCTGTATTCAGACCTCTCTGATTATTAGTCTAGATTAAATAAATTACCTTCTCTGAGAGCTGGAGAAGCTTCTGAGCTAATGTAAACAGTAGAATAATTACTGTCTTTTGTCTGAAAGATCAGATAACACACGAGCTCTCACTGTCTGTAGTTCTGTGCTGGCCTCAAACTGTGTGATGACATCACTTCCTGCTATTAGATAGAACAAACAGCAGGGGAGAAGAAGTACACAGGTTGGTCACTTGGGAAACTAGAAAGCCCTCATAGCTCCTTAACAAAAAAAGATGAACACAGCAATATATTTGGAAAACGTCTTCATTTAGTGTTGCCTACATTTTGAAAGCTATTCTTTGTAGTGAGACAACCCCTTTAAAGACTCATGCACACAATGCTTTTTTACAGAGCCTATTAGGGTTTTGAGGTGCATATGCCATCTTTTGTACCTTTATATGTCTCTTATTTCACACATAGGCATACTATTTTCTTTTTTAAAATTCTGAATAAATTCAAAAACAACAAAAAAAATTGTGCCATGCTCTACTGGACTCTGTATCAGAGAATTATTGTCTCTAGAAGAGAATATCTCCATACACATAGTCTGATGTAGCCTGTAATGCAGTGCATGGAGGTTATGGCTGGGTGCTGGAGAATAATATGCATTATTTTCCAATAGAGATGTGTTTGTGTTTATTTCAGATCAAGATATTTTTGCTCATACCATATATTGGCAACTCTTATAGATGGCTAACATATAGTGGCACAAACCCTACAAGTCTAGTACTAAATTAATCTTAGAGCTCCTCCTTTGCATTGATATTCATTCAATCATTATAATTATTGCACTGACATGTCCCTAGAAACCTTTATTTTGTTGCTGGTCATTTTATTTATTGGCATAGATTAGATGAGGACTTCCATAGTTAGGCATTGTATTTCATGAACACAGTTCCAGAACATTATCTAAATGAGAAAGACAGAACTCCAACACAATTTTACAATCTGTACACAAACATTTTCTTCACAGGGATTTGCAGTGTTCTTTTTACAAGCACATTTTACTATATCATTTTAACACATATCTATATTACATTTTTTTGTCCACATTATGCGTCATTAATAAATATATGATATTGAATTATTTTATTAACTTTAAATACTGCTTTTACTCCTTCCCCAAAAAGACATATCACCCCAATCATTGTCTTTGTAAGATTTTATGGTTGTATGAGATTACAAGAACATGATCACTTCCAGCAGCAGCATTTGAAGGATGTGCTGCCTCCATCTTGGCCGTCAGCACTCCCATCTGTCTGCCTGAGTTCCTTATGAGTGTTTGGGACCAAGATGATAAGATTACCTTTGTGGTAGGTGGGCAATTTGATTAAACTGTGCACTAAAAACCTCTATTTTGTACATGTAGATTAGCAGTCATGCAGATTGAATGTTTAATGAAATAAATGTTTGTATGGGACTTAAAGGGGTTTTGCCACGATCTCATTTCATTCCTCCTGCATCCAGCTCTTCAGCTATGTGTGCTCAGAAGGGGGCGAGTGTGATTTGTTTTTATTGCATATCATGTGACTTGCTATGAGTAAGGGGAGTTTTATTTGCTTTCCCCGAAACACGTCAGCTTGAATGTCATCTCTTTTTGCTGCTTGTCTATATGCTGTGCATTTTTAAGAAGCTTCAATAAACTGGATTTTTAACTGCTATTGGGAACTGCTGGATCATCCTTTGACTAGTTCTGATCTTCACACCCTGACCAGGTGGATCCGTGCATCGTGTTCCGTGGGAGGCGGTGAGCTGGCATACACATTTTTTGGCATTCATATCATGTGACCCAGCAGGATGACATCACCAGGCCTTTCCTCTCTGTAATTAAAGAAAGGTCTGTTTATGTATAGAATTGTAAGTAGCTACATTGTAGCTCAAAGGTAAAACTTTTGCCTCCAGGCAAAAGGGTCATCGGATCAAATCCCTGCAGGAACTTAACCTGTGGATTTTTTTTCCTCTTTATCAATGCACATACCTCATTGAGGTTTCTTTTTCTTATTTGCACTGTTTGACTAATTACTAACTAGTCCAAAGGACAGGAGTAGAATGACAGCATCTGGGGTTTGAACACTCAGTAGCTGCCTGAGAGGAGGTGATGTGAGTATGTCTGACCAGGAGTGAGGAGCCCACAGCCCTGGTCGTATCCCCTGGAGACGAGCTGTAAACAATGGATCACTAAAGGAGCAGCTAAAACAAAACCGGTGAAAATGTTTCATATTTAATTTGCAAGCTTCCCACGTCAACTTTACTTCATGGCAAAACCCCTTTAATGCTGGTGCTGCTGTATATTTTTTGCATTTGAGATTGTGCTTTTAGCATTACATCCACAACAGATTGCACCAGTGTGTTGGTCAGTTGTGAATGGATGTTACTGGCTAATTTTTGGTCTTCCAGCAACATTGCCACTCTTGTCTGTAGGATGTGCCTGGTATTGCAGCACAGCTTAATTCACTTGACTATGGCTGAGTTGTAACAGACCATTGACAAGAGTGACATAACTTCTGGAGAGAAGCAGCCTTGTTTTTTTTACTATTTCATGCTTGACCATCCCTTCTGTCATTGTGCTTTCTTTTATTAAGCTGGTTCTTGTTGACAGTTTTAATCAAACTGAAAGGTGATTGAGAAAAGCTATTCAGCAAATGTGACTATAATTGCTCATAAACAAATCTAATAAAAAAATGTAAACATAATATTGTAACAATCCTACTCTAACATCATCTGAGAGGAAAAAGAACACCACATTCAATTGATTGCTAAATATTTGTCTAAATTTTGACATATTTTCTTTAAAATAATAGCGAGCTTGTGCCCATTATTGTGCAGGTGTAACTGTAGCAGAATAAACTATAATCCACTACATTGTGTGCAAAGCCCATTGGCCAATTTATATAATTTATTCCTCTTGCATAGGCAAGTAAGAAGAACACTGCAGTGTATACAAATAAGTTAGCGTAGAATAAAAGATTCATTTTAAACTAATTTCCTTTATGATGTATATACATCACAATTAGTAGACATGGTCAATACGTGCATCTTCTCTGTTCTTGGATCTAAGCAGAAGGCTCTACTCCAAAATACCACTGGATCTTAAGTCAGCCATTGTCAATGATGGATCTCAAACAGTTTTTTCTTTGTTAGATTATAGGCTGCTGGTCCAAGGGTATCTTTGGAAGTCAAAATGGCAACTCATATTGTTTTGGCATCCATTTCCTTTGCTGTTTTGTGCTTATTGTGTGTTATATGTGTTTTCACCCAGTATGTTTCCACATAACATATGGGACTTTGTTGGATGCTCCTTCATTGTAGAAAAATGCTGCATGACATATTTAAAAACTTTCCACAAAGCTTCCAGGGAATAGCCCTGTCCTTCCGTTTCTTTGCAATGTGCCCTTATACCAACCATCTTCTCGCTTCTTATGAACAAATACAATGTCGCCTTCCTTTAGTTCAATTTCTGCTTCACTCTGTGGTGGATAGGGAACAACAACTCTATATCTGAAATTCAGAACATTTAAATGATACATTATAACATTAAAGCCAATTTACAGATATTTGCACAAAAGCTGAATACATTATGTGTCGCGGGCAGTTGCATTAGTTTCTTAAAGTATACCTCTGGCCAAGAGTGATAACATGACTGTGCTTATGAATCATCACGTGTAGTGACTGCATGCAGTCTTGTAAAATCTGACCTAAACGTCTACTTTTGGATTTAATAGAAGCTACTTCCTTAATAATTATCCCCTGTGGGTAAGCCTGCAGTATAATATCAGAGCCTCATTAAAGCTAAAGAATTTCTACAAATGGCCAGCAAGACTTGGATCAGATAACAACTTCAGCCTATAAAGGTTAACTTTCGAAAGACTACACCTAGAGGAATTATTAGCATCCAGAGAAAATTCCAATAATAAAGGGTAGTGACCAGAAGTGGTTCAAGCTAGATATTTTACGCTTTATAACAAGTGTAGTGGGACTGTCCAAGGCTATATCATTCTAAGAGAAAGATCAGTAAGTGCTAGACTAGCAGGATTCATGTGTAATTATGGGACATTTCACCAACCACACATCTACTGGCCTCAGTAATATAAGCACACTTCCACATTGTATAAGCTTTATGTATGGTTTAGTAGGAGCTGCAGCAAATTTATACATAATAAGGTTGCTCAGGGGTACATTATAAAAACTCAATGCTTTCCTGAGAATGATGAGAATAAAGGAGACCCACATAGGTCACTACAAGAATACCCAGGGCCACCATACAGGGGGTACAGGGGATACTCCTGTATGGGGCCCGGTGAAATAAGGGGCCCGCGGCAAGCAGGTCCCTTATTTCACAGTACAGAATAGAGCTCGGCACATCTGAGCGCCGAGCTCTCCATAGGACCCGGCTACTGCCCGACGGCAGACATCGGGTGGTGGCGCCGCTGCTGGGAGGGGGCCTGTACTCCTGGCCACAGCTGCACTCTACCTCCTATACACAGGGAGTTTGTACTTACATGTCCTGCACGCTGTAGCTGGAGCCGGGCCCTCCTCCTCTGTCTGTGGGCGGGATGAAGAACAACGTGAATCATTGACGCCCCGCCCCTCAGGGCGGGGCCTCACAAATTCAAATTGTTCCGCATCCTGCCGCTGAGCAGTACAGCATGGCGTGGATAGAGAGAGAGGAGTCCCTGCTCCGGTTACAGCGCAGGACATGTAAGTACAAAAAGCATGTCTGTGCACGCACGGAGCAGCTGTAACCAGGAGCCGGACCTCCTCCCAGTAGTTCTCCTTGCCCCTTTCTCCCCCCAGCCCTGCATGTCATGTGGGGGGCCCCTCTCCCCTCAGCCCTGCATGTCATGTGGGGGGCCCCTCTCCCCCAGTCCTGCATGTCATGTGGTGGGCCCCTCTCCCCTCAGCCCTGCATGTCATGTGGGGGGCCCCTCTCCCCCCAGCCCTGCATGTCATGTGGGGGGGGGGCCCCTCAGCCCTGCATGTCATGTGGGGGGCCCCTCTCACCCCAGCCCTGCATGTCTTGTGGGGGGCCCCTCTCCCCTCAGCCCTGCATGTCATGTGGGGGGCCCCTCAGCCCTTCATGTCATGAGGTGGGCCCCTCACCCCACAGCCCAGCATCTCATGTGGGGGGCCCCTTTCTACCCTCAGCCCAGCTATCAGCGTGGGGGGGCCCTCCTCCCCCCAGCCCTGCATCTCATGTGCGGGGCCCCTCCTCCCACTAGCCCTGCATCCTGATGTGGGGGTGGGTGCCCTCCTCCCCCGCTGCCCTTATGTTTTGTGTGGCTGCCCACCCAGGTTTGTGGGGGGCCTCCTTCTCCCCTGCAGCCATGTTTCCCTGCCCCCAACCCACAGCCATGTGTCTCTGCCTTCACCCCACAGTCATGTAAGAGGGCCCCATAGCCATGTGTCCCTCCCTCCAGCTGTGTGATATGGCTATCTACCCACCCACGCCTCTGGCTGACCGGCTACCAACGCCCCTGGCTACCTGGCTACCTACCTCCCTGGCTACCCTGCTGTCTACCTAGCTGGCTACCCGAATACCTGCTACCCACCTCCTTGGCTACCTACCCTTCTACCTACAGGAGACACCCTTACCTGCCCACTACCCGGCTACCTAACTACAGGGGGCCCACTACCTACCTACCTTTGGGGGGACTATATAACTAACTACTAGGGCACCAAGGGAGTAATTATTACCATTATGGGCAGTATGGATGATGAGTTTGTACATAGGAGGCAGACACTGTAGAAAGATGATTAAAAAAAAGTGAGGAGTTTCAGGTGTTTGTGTTGTGAATTCTGCAGGGATCAGTCGTGAGAAGTCATCATAGCGGTCTAGAGCGAACGCAGAAGAGAAGGGACCGTGAAAGGCTCATCAGACGATACGTTACCTGTGAGTCACTAAATGTAACTGCACTGTGTCAGTAATATTGTTGTTATTGTTATAAATTATTTTCAGTGATGGTATGATGGTATTATTCAACATCTTTATGGTGGAGATATGTGGTGATGATGTGGCGGTATTATATGGTCTATGTATATTGTTGTTGTTTGGCAATATTGGTCTTGGTATACTGGTTTGATCAGTTTGCATGATAGTGGTCTTCATGTGGCAGGATTTGCTGGGCCGAACAATACAGATAAATTGTACGTTGTAAAATCAAACAAGGACTAAATCCAAAAACAATGGCGCAGTTGCATTTTTTCTGGGGGCGGGACGATAGGATTGCTGGGAGCGGAGCGATGGGGTTGTGGGGGGCCCCAGACACTTCAGCTGTATGGGGCCCTGAAATTTCTGTTGGCGGCCCTGCTCGGCTATAAGCAGGAGCTCCTTTAAAAGTGAATGGGGAGGACAGCCACAAGTGCCGCCCTCCTCATTCTCATGCGCGGTCGGCTCGCAGCAAGCTATGAGCGACCTGGACAGGGCATTTTACCTCGTGGTAAAACCCTATTAAGAATGAGAAGGGTTTCTAGCCTGTATAGCGGTTTAGTGCCACTGTAATATTTGACTCCCTATTTATTTAATTGTATTGTGTTTTGATGCATATTATGTCTCAATGTAATGATGATGATGTTGTTTAAATGCTATGTTTTAACCCTACACTGCATTGCTATTGCCAATTTTACCCCAGAGAGTTCAGGCACCCCCTGGTGTGTGAATTAGAAGCTGGTGAACTGTTGTCTCAGCAGTGGCACCATTCCTGTGTTAATGATACCAGTAACAGTGTTTCTGAATGCCATTTACAGGAGGAGGTATCAGTCTGACTGGGTCTTTTTGAGGTATATATGATGGACATTGCAGAACTAGAAGGACTATGAATGCCTGTAGTTGGGGCTGAGGTGTGCACAGGAGAAACTAAGACCTGCTATGAGAGCTGTCTGTACTAAACAGCTACCCAGGAGTATGTCAGTGGGCTGTAAGAGAGAAGGAGGTCAACTAAGGGACCACATCCTTGGAATATGTGGAGCCCAAAATCTGTATGAAGACAGTGATACTGTGTGTGTGAAGTCTTGGAGCTGACTACCCTTGGAGTTGTCCCTTTAGTAAGAGCCATAGAGACTGGAGAGTCAGAAAGACTGTGAATGGAAGTCAGAGGTTGTGTTTTGGGAGCATTGGTATAGTCCTCAGCAATTTTTTAAGGGGTAACATCCAAAATACGGGGCTATAGACTGAACTATGGTGGCCAAAAATTGGTCAAGCACTCTGGTACAGTAGTGCAAGTGTTGGAAGTATAAACATTGCATACTGTTGGGTGATCAGGAGCAACTCCTAAGAAAGGTAGTGGCCAAGCAGTCACAATGACCCTCAAAGGCACCAAGTTGACTACATACAAGAGGCTGTAGAAACCCTTGAATATCAATTGGGCGAAGCATACTGTGGTAGTGAGAAGGCTCCTCACATAGCTAAGCTTTCCTTCTCCTTGTGTACAGAGCATGTGTCGTGAAGCGAAGAGGTATACAGTACATGTGCCCATGACTATTGAGTGCTAAAATCCATATCAACCAATCTACCTATTGAAAGTAAAGTTACAACACTAATATTTTGTTGCACAAAAAATATACCCTATTAAAATAAGGGTTTTAGATGACAACAGGCTTCAGCTGCTTAGGAGAAGATGTAAGAGAGTCCAGTAGGAGAAGAAAGAAGAAAGGCACCTTGTTACATAGGAATAATCATATTATAGGATAAAGACACCTGACTGTGTCAGAGAGGCACATTTAATGGCCAGAGCGTCTGTCTTTACAGTTGAGACCAGAAGTTTACATAGACTATAAAAAAAACACATATGCATGTTTTATCTGACATGAAATTAAAAAAAAAATATCTGTTTTAGGTCAATTAGGATTACCAAAATTCTGTATATTTGCCAAATTTGGTAGTATTGTTCTTAAACTATATGACTTGGATCAAACATTTTTGAACATCCTTCCACAAGCTTCTCACAATAGTTGGTAGGAATTTTGGCCCATTCCTCCTGACAGAACTGGTGTCACTGAGCCATGTTTGTAGGTTGCATTTGAATAGGATTGAGATCAGGGCTTTGTGATGGCCACTCCAAAACATTCACTTGGTTATCCTGAAACCACTTTTTAACTAGTTTGGCAGTATGCTTCGGGTCATTGTCCATTTGGGAGACCCATTTCCGCTCAAGCTTTAACTTCTTGGCTCAACTTCCTTGAGATGTTGTTGCAATATTGCCACATAATCTTCTTTCCTTGTGATTCCATCTATTTTGTGAAGTGCACCCATCCTTCCTGCAGCAGAACAACCCCCCAACATGATGCTGCCACCCCCGTATTTCACAGTTGGGATGGTGTTCTTAGGCTTCCAAGCTTCTCCCTTTTTCCTCCAAACGTAACGATGGTCATTATGGCCAAACAGTTCAATTTTAGTTTCACCAGACCACAGGACATGTCTCCAAAAATGTAGGTCTTTGTTCCTGTGTGCATTTTCAAACATTAATCTGGCTTCTATATGTTTCTTATGAAGTAATGGCTTCTTCCTGGCAGAGTGACCTTTCAGCCCATGTTGAAACAGTACTCATTTCACTGTGGATAATAACACAATCTTAGCAGCTTCTGCTAGCATCTTCAGAAGGTCTTATGCTTTTGTTCTTGGGTTGATATGCACATGTCGGACCAAAGCACCTTCACCTCTGAGACACAGAACCCGTCTCCTTCCTGAGCAGTAAGTTGGCTGGAAATTCCCATCTTGTTTGTACTTGCATATAATTGTTTCTACAGATGAACAAGGCACCTTCAGGTATCTGGAAATTTTACCCAATGATGAACCAGACTTGTTCAAGTCCACTCAAGTTCCCATGATATTACACTCAGAAGCAGTGTGTTTCTGGTGTGCATAAAAAAATACATCCACAAGTGTGTCTCTAAATATCTCAGATTTTGCCAATAAACCTATCAAAATATGGACTGTCCAAAATTGTTTAAAGGCATAGTAATCCTAGTGTATGTAAACTTTTGACTTTGCAGAAAGTAATAAAAATGCCTTCAAAATTATTTCTCTCATTATTCTGGCATTTGGCAAATATAAATAATTTTGGTAATCCTAATTGAACTAAAAGGGATAAGGTTTCTTCTGATTTCATGTCAGATAGTGAGAAAAACATACATATGTGTCTTTTTATATAGTGTATGTAAACTGCTTTCCTCAGTATGTATGTCATTCCCACGCTACATTTTAAGGTTTGTCCAACCAGTAACATAGATTACCTATGCACAGTACAGCTGACAAATGCTTAATTACTGTCAGTTAGACTGCTGAGACCCCACCAATCTTGAGCTGGAGTGAGCTCATCGTGCCGCTGCCTCTACTTGACTGCACAGAAGAGCTGCTGGAGGAGCGTCCCGGTGCTGATGGTGTGATGACGTTATGCTACCAGTGTCAGGCTGAAGAGGAGGACGCTCGGCTGGGAAGGAGGTAGGGTGAGTATTAATGTTATTATTTTTAACAACGATTACCTGCCTGAGGGGGCCTATCTATATACCTGCCTTACTGAGGGGAGCAATATATACCTGACTGAAGGGAAATATCTATATACCTGCCTTACTGAGGGGAGCTATAGATACCTGACTGAGGAGACTTATCTATATACCTGCCTGCAGGGACCTATCTATATACCTGACTGACTGAGAGTGTAACAAGGGGCTGTAGTAAGTCCACTCACCCAGTAGATGGCGCCAGAACATTTGAGATGAAGTGTGGTAGTTGCCTGATTACAGGGGGAAATGTTTTGAGGGGACACAGGGACAGGAAGAGGAAAGGGAGGAGTTGGGAGCCTGAGAGGACATGTAGAGAAGAGAGTGAGGAGACTGAGAGTGTGTCTCCCTGCTCTGTGAAGAGGTTTGGTGGAGCTGTTACTACACATCAGACTAGAAGGGTTTACCAGTGCCTCTGCAAGTGTCCTAATAGAAGAGCTGCTGGTTGGTCTCAGAACACACATTGTGGGAGAGGGAGTCTCCCCACATGCAGGCTTGCCGCTGAAGAGAGACCACGAAGAGATTGAAAGACTTAATCACAAACCTGTTGAATAATACCTCTTGTGAACTGTTTGTATTCACTCTTTATCAGTAAAGTTAAACAGAAAAGTATCCTGCCGGGTTAGTCGCAGTTCTTTACAAGAGGACAAATCTATGTACCTGTCTAACTGATGGGACCTATATATACCTAACTAAGGGGGCCTATATATATATGCCTTATGGAAGGGACATATATGACTGCCTAACTGAGGGGATCTATAGATGGCTGCCTAACTGAGGGGACCTATATAGCTTCCTATCTGAGGGGACCTATAGCGCTTCCTATATTATGAGGGCAGCTGTAGAGCTACCTAACTGAAAGAACTTATATACCTATAAGTAAGGAGTTGCTGGAAAAGTCATGATTCTAAGATATTTGTGTCCAAATCTTCAGGGAATAGTGTTGGCTGGGAGAAGTCAGCATGGTGGTGTGGACCGGATGGAGAAGTAAAGGGAACTTGAGCGACTCATCTGAGAAATATCACCTGTCAGTCACTAAACGTACCTGAATTGTAATCACTTATATGTGTGCAAAGTGCAATTTTTACATTCAGTAATGGTGTGGTGGTATTATTCAGTCTTTATATATCAGTCTGGTGATATGTGTTCATGGTGTGGAGGTAAAATTCAGTCACTATGTGGTGGTGATATGGGGTCATGGTGTGGTGGTATTCAGTCACTATGTGGTGGTAATACAGTACAGACCAAATGTTTGGACACACCTTCTCATTCCAACAGTTTTCTGTATTTTCATGACTATAAAAATTGTAGATTCACACTGAAGGCATCAAAACTATGAATTAACACGTGGAATTATATACTTATCAAAAAAGTATGAAACAACTGAAAATATTTCTTATATTCTAGGTTCCTCAAAGTAGCCACCTTTTGCTTTGATTACTGCTTTACACACTCTTGGCATTCTCTTGATGAGCTTCAAGAGGTAGTCACCTGAAATGGTTTTCAGTTCACAGGTGTGCCCTGTCAGGTTTAATAAGTGGGATTTCTTGCCTTATAAATAGGGTTGGGACCATCAGTTGTGTTGTTCAGAAGTCAGGCGGATACACAGCTGATAGTCCAACTGAATGGACTGTTAGAATTTCTATTATGGCAAGAAAAAAGCAGCTAAGTAAAGAAAAACAAGTGGCCATCATTACTTTAAGAAATGAAGGTCAGTCAGTCCGAAAAATTGGGGAAACTTTGAAAGTGTCCCCAAGTGCAGCGGCAAAAACCATCAAGCGCTACAAAGAAACTGGCTCACATGAGGTCCGCCCCAGGAAATGAAGACCAAGAGTCACCTCTGCTGCGGAGGATAAGTTCATCTGAGTCACCAGCCTCAGAAATAGCATGTTATCAGCAGCTCAGATTAGAAACCAGGTCAATGCCACACAGAATTCTAGCAGCAGACACATCTCTACAAAAACTGTTAAGAGGAGACTGTGTGCAGCAGGCCTTCATGGTAAAATAGCTGTTAGGAAACCTCTGCTAAGGACAGGCAACAAGCAGCAGAGACTTGTTTGGGCTAAAGAACGCAAGGAATGGACATTAGACCAGTGGAAATCCGTTCTTTGGTCTGATGAGTCCAAATTTGAGATCTTTGGTTCCAATCACTGTGTCTTTGTGCGACGCAGAAAAGGTGAATGGACTCTACATGCCTGGTTACCACTGTGAAGCATGGAGGAGGAGGTGTGATGGTGTGGGGGTGCTTTGCTGGTGACACTGATGGGGATTTATTCCAAATTGAAGGAATACTGAACCAGCATGGTTACCACAGCATCTTGCAGCGGCATGCTATTCCATCCGGTTTGCGTTTAGTTGGACCATCATTTATTTTTCAACAGGACAATGACCCCAAACACACCTCCAGACTGTGTAAGAGCTATTTGACCAAGAAGGAGAGTGATGGGGTGCTACATCAGATGACCTGCCTCCACAGTCACTAGACCTGAACCCAATCGAGATGCTTTGGGGTGAGCTGGACCGCAGAGTGAAGACAAAAGGGCCAACAAGTGCTTGGCATCTCTGGGAACTCCTTCAAGACGGTTGGAAGACCATTTCAGGTGACTACCTCTTGAAGCTCATCAAGAGAATGCCAAGACTGTGCAAAGCAGTAATCAAAGCAAAATGTGGCTACTTTGAAGAACCTAGAATATAAGACATATTTTCAGTTGTTTCACACTTGTTTGTTAAATATATAATTCCATATGTATTAATTCATAGTTTTGAAGCCTTCAGTGTGAATCTACAATTTTTATAGTCATGAAAATACAGAAAACTGTTGGAATGAGAAGGTGTGTCCAAAGTTTTGGTCTGTACTGTATGTGGTCATGGTGTTGTGGTATTATTCAGACATTATGAAGTGGGGATATGTGGTCATGGTGTTGTGGTATTATTCAGTATATTGTGGTGATGTGTGGTCATGGTGTGGCTGTATTATTCAGTCATTATGTGGTAGTGATATGTGGTCATAGTGTGGTAGTATTCAGTCACTATGTGGTGGGGATATGTGTTCATGCTGTGGTGGTTTTATTCAGTCACTATGTAGTGGTGATATGTGGTTATGATGTGGCAATATTTGGTCTTAATTATTGGTAATTTTAGCCTTGGGATTCTGGTTTAATGTAGCTGTGTTATTTGTTAACTTTATGACCATTATTTAGTGGTTATATGCTAAGCACTTTGTATTATAGTTTTTGATATATTATTATTTATATAAATGTATCTTTCGGGGAAGGTGACATATATCTATAGATCATTGTTCACACGGCTTAAATTGGGGCGCATTTTGCCGCATATTTCGACGCTTACTGCGTTCTAATACGAGCGAAATATACCCCAGTAATTACGGTAATCCACAGTTCCGCGAGTAATAGTCTATGGAGCCGCCCCGCGCAAGCTTCCGGACACTGGCGTAATTGTGGGGCGTACTGTACGCCCGCAATTACTCCGTGTAAACATAGCCTTAGACCTTTTATCTTTACCAATGATGTCCTGCTGCCCCAGCGCTCCATCTTGCTTAAACATTAGTGTTATGATGTCATCACATCAGTCTGTATAAGTTGAAGCAAGATCGGGCGGGACACTGTACAGGTGGTGGAGACAGCGAGGCAAAGTGGGCCCCTAAAATCAACTCCTTTGGTAGGCCCTAGACACCCCAGTCTGACACTGCATGACACTGGTGAAGATCTACAAACAGCTGTCTCTTTCAGTCCCATAGACTAGAGCAGGAATACACACATGCCACTGCTGCTCCATTTAGACAGGGTATCTGAGTCCACATTTCGTGTGATTGTTGGAAGTTCCCAAAGTAGTTATATACTTATTGCAAATGTGGTGAATAGGTGAAATATATTATTAGTGGGAAAGCTCCTTTAATGCACCAAAAACAATTCTTACCTAAAAAAACTAAATCAATACATAAAAAAATGCATGCAAGCATCCCAAGAACACACTAAATAGTATAAAGACAGGAATTTATTCATAGCTCCTATCTGAAATATCTGGCAGTTTGGCATGCTGTAAAATGTATTGTAATGAATCATTGAGGATAGCAATAACTGATTACTGGACATTTAGATTCCTCTTTTTACATAAGTCAATTTAGTTTGCAGCTCATGTGCATCCTCGTGTGTTAGAATTTGAAGACAGGATTATATAAAACATCATAAATTATATGATACATACTCTCAATGTTTCTCATTCAGATTACTGAGAACATGCTAAAAACCCTACTTTTTTTCATTTATTTTCATGCCGTCATCTACGTGCCAAACCGGCAGCTATATTAACGTCTATTGATAGATAGAAGACTAGCTACTACTTTTATCAGTGATGTCACCCTTGAACAATACTTAATATCACATTCTATTTCATTTATGAATTAAGGAAAGAAAATAAAAAAAAATCTGACTGACCAAGTGACAGTAAAAACAGACCTGTGGGAGTTAATATGACTGATAGTGATAGCTTAGTATGGCTTAGTATGCTATAGAAAGGCTATGCACAGTCAATGTACTAAAGCACAGGCAAGTTTTTATTTTTCACTTAAAGTATACTTTAATATATCTCTAAAATGTTATTAACTAAATGCTCTTTCAAGATCTGCAGTTACCATCCATGCAACAATGTATTTTGATGGTTTTGAACTCACATAGATGTCAAACCTAGATATATATCCACTCTTAGCTTTCAAGGAATTTTATTTCAGGATTCCAATTTCTCATAATATTCAATGCACTATTGTGACATCCTAGCAAAACCTGTGACAGGCTGCAATTCATATCACAACCATTGCTTGGTAACACTTATCACTTAACATCTCCCGAAACCGTAGCACAAACTTGTTTGTATTTCATCACACACCACTGATCTTGGGATAACTCAAGCCCAGGGGAAAGCACACATCTGTTGTATGTCCACATATGTATGTACACATTTCTTTTCAGTAATAAGTTAGCAGGTATTTGAGGTTTCTGTTTTTTTCAGGAGCATATTTTATAAATAATGTTACTAGAATAGGGCTCTATTTGCTTCGACTCTGGTTCAAACTCGTAATAGACTTTGGTCCCAAACCCAAATTTTTCTTTTAATCCTATCCTTAAAGGGGTTGTGTCACTATATCGATTCATCTTTTCTCAGTCCTGTTTCCTCAGTTTCATTTTTGAATTCAGGGGCTTGTTTTCTGGCTTCTATTGTCCTGCAGTGATGAGCTGCTGAGGACACCAGGTCTATAACTATAGCAACCAGTGCTTGCAGCCTATCATGAGAGATTGATCAGGTCTGCAGCTATAACGACCTGAGGAGCTGATGCAGTCCATACAAGAGGGGATATCTCAGAATAGGTAGGATACTGCTAATTACAAAATGACTTGTTTTTGCAAGATCTTTAATATAAAAAGCAATCCTTGGATTCAGACAACCCCTTTAACTTTATCCCTTATTATTACCATAAACCTAAGTTAGTGTTAGGGTTAGAGTTTTTAGGGCTTAACATATTTCAGCATCACTCTGGCTACAGCGTCACTTCTGGTGTGACTGTCTGATGTCACTTCCGGTTTCCCTTGGTTACCTTATGTGCTGGAAAGGGAAAGTTACATCGGACGTGGAATTAGATGTTGTGCATTATGTCCGACATCACTTTAAGTACCCAAAACATAGGGGTAACCTAGGAAGTGGAGCGAATCAGGTCAACCCCTTAAAACCAGCAAACCCTGAAGTCACATTAGAGTTAGGGTTAATTTTTTTGATAATGTTCACTAAAATGTGATTCAGTCCTACATGAATCAAATTGCTTAAATATGGGTCAAATTTGACATCAACTCGAATCCAAATTGTATATAATAAGTAAATATAATGGGTCATAAGTAAATCTGTTTGAATCATTCATCATCTTTAATCACTAGCTGTCCTGGGGGATTAAGCAATTTACAGGCAAAGATGTAAAATAATTTGTTTTTAAATTTACATCTAGAAATTAGATATTTTCCTGTATATTGTAGATAGCATGACTTAACGATGATATCTTGTAGGCTGCAAGTGACTTTGAGGTTGTGTTAATTAAAGAGTATTTCAATTTGTCAGAAAAGCAGTTCTCTAGGAGCCACTTTAGACACCTCCACAGACCCCTGCCTTCCAGATGTCAGCTTGTGGCAGCAAAAAGTAAAATTAGTTCAAGGAAATCATTGTATGCTGTAGATGAGTTTATTAGTTTAGCTAGGGAATGTCATCGTGCTGTGAATATATATGAAGAAACCAGTGAACGTGAATTTGCTTAGACGGTTTTAGGGCCTGGCACTATCTTTCCAAGTGAATGAAGAGAGTAATCACTCTGCATTGACAGCAAAAATCACATCAATGGCCGCTTTCACAAAAGACCTAAATCACATTTCAACATACTAATTTTAACTCAAAAAGTGTTCTACGTGTTCCTTGGGAATTCATTTCTTTAATTTATGTAAATTCATTTCGAGTCTTCAGAATTTATTTTCCTGTGCTTAAAGAAAAATTCCTTTACCTGGGAAAAGGAAATTTTTACTGTTAAAAATTTTTGTTAAGATCAATGTAAACCTTAAAAAAGTGATGGAAAGCCTTTTTCCTCAGTTTGAAAATCCCTGTACAAAAATTTATTTCTTTCAAAGGTGCTTGAAAATCCCCTTTTTTGGGGCCCCTATATTTAATTTGGGGGGGTAATTTTTTGGTTTCCCCTTTTAGGCAAAAACCTGTTAAAAATAGTTTGGGATGTTATCTCTTTTTATTTATGTGGGTTTTTTTTATTTAAACAAAATGTTTTCCGGGGTTTGGGAAAAAAACCCTTTGGGGGAAATTTTTTAAATACCAAAAAATTATGACTGAATTTAATTTTAAATACAAAAAATTAAATCTTGCCCTCCCGAAGTTTTTTTAAATAAAATACCCAAATTTTCCCACTTCAAAGTATTTTCCAAATACTAAAAAAACTTGAAAAAAAGTAAACAAAAAAATTTAAAAAAAACAAAAAATGGGTTTCCGAAGGGGCCCTTTTTGGGCCCCCTAAAGGGTTAGCATCCCACCCTTGGCCGATAAAACAGTGGCCCCGGATTTTACTGTGTCCGACTCCTTAAGAAGATGTCTGTCAAATGGCGGGAAAATGCTACAGTAAAAAAGAAACATACCCGTACCTTCCTTTAGTTTCTATCCTATTAAAGTCAGGGATTTGGGGTTATTAAAATTTTTTTTCAGTAATCCAAAGTGCTTCACAATTTTTTTAGCAGTTAAACCCCATCTGTTCCCCCCCAATTAACCCCTTTTGGTCCTATATAAGGGTTATAATTGTGAAACCCCAGGGGGTCTAATAAAGGGTCTTAATTAAGGGAAGATCCTAATTATTACCTCCATTGGGGGCTCACTTTTCAGAACTCTTTTTGAGGCACACGGGGTTAATGTTGAGGGAACCCTGGGGGTTTTAAATGCTTTTACTATGGGGGAAAGGAGTTACTAACTGTAATTCAAATGACCAGACTTTTTTAAACTGCAATTTTGGATTTCCCCCCTCGGCTTTTACTTTAGACAATTCGTTTTCCCCTTTTTTTTGGGGGTAAAATTAGGGGTCTCGGTTATATCCCGGTTGGTTTTTTCTCGAGTATATTTGGTTTAAATTTTAACGGAATTTTGGGTTTTCCCCCGACGGGTTCTGATTTTAAAAAAAAAAAAATAAATCCGCTTTTACTTTTTAAGGCGGGAAATTGCGTTGCTGGGAAACCCCTGGAAATTTTCCCTTTCTCTCGTCGCAACCTTTTCCCCGAGATACGAGAAACTAGATTTATGAAGTTTAATCGCGGGGTGTTTTTTTTTTTTTTTTTTTAGAAATTGGTGAGGCGGGTTTTTTTTTAATTTTAAAATTTGTTTTTGAAATTTGGGGAAAAGTAATTTGAAATACTTTTTAAAAAACTTCCTAAAAATTTTTTTTAATTTCCAAAAACAAAATAACCCGAATAAAAAAAGTATTTTGTTTTTCAAAAATACAAAACCCCAAAAAGTATTTTAAATACTTTTTTTTTAATTTAAATTTTTAAAATTTTTTTAAAAACTCCCGGGAAAACGGGTAGTTTCTTCACTTCCCTTTTAAAAAAAAATTTCTATGGGTTTAAATTTGGCCTTTTTAGTTTATTGGACCCCAAAAATATGGGCACTTTATAGGCAATGAAAAAAATCATCTACTTTTACCATGTCTATACAAACTCTGGTTTTTTCTTATTTTTTTTCTGTCCCAAATTTCTAAAGTTAAAAATTTAAATATAATAGTTGTCTTTTTCAGAAAAAATTCTTTTCCTTTTTTAGAAAGTGATTTTTTGGGTTTTTGGGGGTACAGCAACCATTGGCACAGGTAGGGGTTTTTCTTACTTTGGGGAAGGAAATGAAAAATTTAGATTAGAAAAAGGGGCCCGGGTTTTTTTGTTTTAAACAAGGGTTATTCCCCTTGCTCCCTTTCATTTCACTTTCAATGGGACATGACCCCGCTCCTTCCCAAAGGTTGGGTTTTTTGAGAACTCAAGTCCACCCCACCTTGAATTAAATCCCTTTTCCCCCATGATGGGGGTCCAATTGTTGGTGAGGGGTTTGGGTGGGGGTGAACCGGGGTTTCTTTTTTTGCAGGAAAGGGTCCGCCGGAAAATTTGAGTCAATCCCCCCTTTTTTTCCTTGGGAAAAAAACTTTTTTAATTTTATCCGGGGGCAGAAGGAAACAAGTAAATAAAAGATAAAAATTTAAAAATTTAAACCCTATCTTTGTAAAAAAAACCCGGTCTTTATAATTTGTAATTTAAAAAGGGATTTCATTTCATTGATTAGCTGTAAACATGTAGGCAAAAATGTAATGAAAACTATTTTCCAAATTTCATTTCTGTTCTGGGTTTTTTGTCTTTTCAGGTTTTAAAAAACAGATTTTATCCTTTTCTTTCCTAAAATTAAACCAGCATCCCTCTCTCCCTTACGGAATTTTGAAAGTTTAAAGGGGGGATGACACCCCCCCTCTGCCCTGTTCTTTAAAACTTTAAAAAACCCGGAGCCTTTTTTCTTTTGTAAAAACATTAAACTTTTTTAAAAAACCCAAAAAAAATTTTTTAATTTAAAACCCCGTAGCCTTGGGGCTCTTTTTAAATTTTTCAAACCCCTTTTCCCTCATTTTCCCCTGTTAAAAGGGTCAGCCAGGAATAGCCCGAGCTGATTTAAGCCCCGTCATTGCTGTTAGGAACCCCCCACAAGGGGTTTACAGGGTTTTGGGGGGTCTGAAGCTGGCTGTGTCCTTTTTAAAACGCATGATTTAGTACAAAAACCCCTTTAAAGAAAAAGGGCCACATTTATGAACCCCAATTTTTGGGCTAAAAACCAAATTTTTTTTTCCCTAGGTTCTATTTGGGGGAAAAAGTGGTTTTAGACCTTAAAAAAGTTTCATAATTGTGGCCCCAAAATTTTTTGCACATTTTGGGGGGCAACTATTTGAATTTTAAAAGGGTTTAAAAAACTTTTCAGTATTTGCCAAACCCAAAATCACAAAGGGGGCCCCGGTTTTTCCCCTTATCCTGTACTGAAGAAGCTGATCGTGCAGAAAACAAAATTTATGCAAGTTGGTTTTAAAAACTTTTGTACCTTATAACTATTTTTCACTGTAAATTATTTAATTTTTGATTCCAATTTTTTTTATGATCACACCAATTAAAATTTTTGGGTTGGGGAACTAAAACAAACTTAAAATTACCCCGGCCCCGGGTCCATTAAAAACAGGGTCCGTCTCCCTTGTTTTGTTAGAAATGTGATAGCAGTAAGCTTTGTCAATGCATTTTTGATTAAAAACGCATTGGGTTTTTTGTTTGGAAAACAATAACCGAAAATGATCAAAAAACAAAAATGCTTTCCCTTTTATGTTTTTAAGGAAAAAGTTAACATTTAAAAGGAAAAAATTTTTAGTTGACTTCAACTAACATAAAAAACAGACAATGATCAACCATAACCTTTAAACCTAATATTATGCAGCCCCTCATTCCCTCCCCCCATTCTGCCCAAAAAAAAGCTATTTAAATTTAAATTTTGGCATTGGGCTTCCAAGACCTTTTTAAGGTGTCTTTGAGTTTTCTGGCATTTTAAGACGTTAACAAGAGATTCCAGTAAGTGGAGATCAGAAGGACCTGGTGAGTGCTGGAATGTCAGCGTTGGGAATTTGTGAGGTAAGTATCGGCTAATGCAGTCTAGACCTGTTTAGAAAAAATTCTCCCAAAAGACAATTTTCCTTTGGGTTTCCAAAAACCCCCTGAACTCTTCGTAATTTTCTGTTGGTTTTTTAAAAAAAAATTTTCCCTTTTGGGGAGGGGGGTATCATCCTATTTAAAGAGCAAATGCCATCACTTTAAATTTGGGGTATTTCATGAAGCGGTGTACTTGGTCCCATAAAAAAATTTAGGTAAAAAACAAATTTTCATTAAGGGCAGGGGGCTAATTTTTTCCCCTTTTGGACAAATTTTTCCGGGCCCCTCCCAAATGTCTCAACTCCCTTTATCATAAGGGTTTATTGGGGTGGCATACTTTTTCCAGATAACTGGGTGTTTTGACCCCCGGCTTTTCCATTGGGGTTTAAAAAAGAAAACCCGGATACCTTTTTCCTTTGCTTCCCCTGGGTCGTTTTATGTCTGGAAGTTTACCGCTCAAATTTTAGGCACTTTTTGCAGGGGAACAGGGGGGGCATCATGGGCCTTTTGACTTGATGTGGCTACACAGGGTAAAAATGCAGCAAGTTTTCAAAAGTTTGTACTGATAGCTTTGTCTCATGAGTAGAATGAACTCTGTATTAGCTCATGTTTCAATAGTTTATATTGCTTTTTCACTTTCTTAACCCGGGGTTTTCCCTTTTTGGAAAATTTTTTTTGTAGGGGCCCCAATCACCAAATTTCAAAACAATACATTCCAACCCGCAAGGTTTTGTCATATTTGGGGATGGGTCCCCGACCCAGTTGTCCCATCCAATGCAATTTGGGGAAACTCATAAACCCCTTTCACTCCCCTGTCCCCCAAAGGGTTTCCCGTTTCGTCAAAGCATCGTGGCATGTGCTGGAAAAACATCCTATTCATTGATTCCCCACCTCAAAAAAATTTTAGGAATTAAAGGCCTCGCTAATTTTTGATTCTCATAACTTTCAGGGCAAACCCTTAAAAGGGGGTTTTTTAAGGAAAAGCCCCCCCATGGGTTAGTTTCAATATTTAAGGAAAAGGTTTTATTTGTTATTTATTGGGGACATACATATATATAAAAAAGATGATCACAGGGACTCTAAAGGGAAAGGGTAAAACAGTTCCTTTATTTTATATCTCGTAAAAGTGAGATGCATTTTTGTAAATACTGTATTGTATCTTTTCATGGGATAAAACCCGAAACAAAGTGTAAGGGGTTTGGTGGAATTTATTTGCTGGACCACCGCAAGCGATTATTGTTTAAACCAAAGCTCCCGGGAACGGAGTCTTTTGGCCTCGGGTTTTTACCAAAAGGCCCCGCCAAAGCGTGGGTGGAAATTGTGGGGGCCCTGAAAGGGTACCCCGGGTGTTTCCCCTGACGTGACTTTTCTTACGGGGGCGGGGCCTGGGGACTTGTGTTGGGAAAAAAAATCCTAATCCAAAAAGGGCGTAGTTTGGTGGGCAGGCAAGGAAAAGGGCAGGCATGGGGGCAAACAGGCAAAGGGCAGGAAAAGGAAACTGGGGGGAAGGGGATTTAAACAATACGGACTCAAAACCACCCCTTTTAAGTCACCCAAACGCACACCAAACATACTGGGAAGGGTTTTTGGGGGCGTTTTTCCTTATATAGGACCACTCCCCTAAAAGACCAATTTTTCCGGGCATGGCCCTTTTAAAAACCAACCCAGTCGCGCCCGCTGGGCCGGGCCCCTTTTGGGCACGGGGACCTGGCCCGGTGGCTTTGGACGGAACCGGCTCGGCCCTTCACGGAGGGGTGGCGAGGTAAAGGGAGCTGGCGCCCCGCCAACAGGGGGATTTTGGCGCGGGGGAGCCCCCGGGGGGCCCGCGCCGGCCCCCCCCCGCGGGCAGGGGGGGGGCGGGCCCCGGGGACGGGGGGTGCTGGGCCCCTGTTTACAGTACCCCCCCCCCCCTTTGGTCTTTCCCCCCCCTTTTTTTTGGAAACCCGGAGAGGGGGAGGGCAGGAGACAGGTTGGCCTCAGGGTTCCCAGGAACCGGGGTCTTCCGGCCCCCAACCCCCCTTCCAGGGCAAAAAGAAAAAACCCCCCTTCCCCCTCCTGTCTTTTTCCGCCAGCACCTTCCCTTGGGCCTCAAAGGGGGTTTTCAGAATTTTTGGGCCCCGGGAGAAGGCGAACAGATCCACGGGAAAAGGGGATTCAGAAAACCCCAGGGTTGAGGGGCGGGGGACATTTAAGGGGGGTTCGGGACAGTTAAAGGTTTGGGGGGCAAGGGGGGGCTTTTAAGACACCCGGGGTTTTTTTCTTCCCGGGAAAATACCGAAAAAAGGACCCAAATACTTTGGGACCCAACTTTTAGGGGCCAAACCCTTTTTAAACGGATGACTGGCCGATACCCCAAACCCCATCACCCCGGGTTAAAATAAAGGGGGGAGGTTTCGGTACCTGTCGGCCGGGGGGTTTTGGGGCCGGGGAGAGGCCCGTAGAAAGGGCCTGTCCCTTGGGGACCCTTGGGCCCAAAAGGGGACTTGATGTCCCTACTTGGGGTCCACGGCAGGGGCTCACACCCAGGGGGGGCAAGGGAGAGGGGGGCGGGGGTATAGCCCAAACACAATTAAAAAAAAGGGGGGGACCAGTGGAACCCAGAGGCCTAAGGAAAATTTTTGGAAAATTCCGCCCAGGGGGGGGGAGGTCAGGGCCCAATTTATCCTGGGCGGGGGGCGGGGCCCAAAAAGGGCGTCCCGATAGGTTTCCCAAAAACCCTTTTTGACCCCTCCCCCTTGGGCCCCTTGGGTTTTGGGTGTTATGCAACGAGAAGTCCAGCTGAACCCTTTAAATGAGCACCCCGGGGCCCGCAGAATTTCGATACAAAATGGGCCCCCCTGCTGAGATGAAATGCAAAGGGAGCCCCCTGCTCGAAAAATGTGGTGGAAGGGAAATGCTGGGCCATGGGGAGCGATTGGGGAACCCAAGAGGGGGAAAAAAGTGAAACCATTTAGGGAAAATTTTGTGTGGAACCCCCTACCCCCATCACCCAAAGTTTCCTGAGGAGGGCCCGGGGGAAGGTTCAGAAACCCAAATTCCATTGCAATATGGGGACCACGGTCTCTCTCGCACCGGGAAGAGGCAGGGGAAAACCCGCTCCCGAGACGGGGGGGGCTTTGTTACGGGCACAGGGAAAAGGCCCGGGGCGGAAAGCTCTAACATCCCGAGCCCAGGGGGTGGGCCACCAAAATAACGGGAGATTTGTTGCCGGGGACTTTGGATCCGGGTTCCCAGCGTTCGCGAGGCATGTCCCACTTCGGATACAGGCCCCCCCCCTCACAGGACAAACATAGGTTTTCCGGGGGGCAGACGTTGAAGGCCACAGGGGCCTGGGTTTTGGAGGAGAGGCTCAGGGGGGGGGGATTTTTTGGGTTTCAGGAGGCGGCTCCGCCTCACTTGTTCAGAGGATCTGAGAGGGCGGGCTGCTTGGGTGTTCTTGCCAGCGGGCCCAAAAATTTAAAAAGAAAATCGAACCTGGCGAAAAAAAAATGACCACCTGGCCCGCCCCGGGGGGGGGTCGTTGGGGGAGGTGCAGTAGAGAAGATTCTTGTGATCGGTGAATTTATCGATGGGGTGGGCAAGCTCCCTCCCCGCAATGCCAAACCCTTTCTTCTAGGGGGAACTTGATAGTAAAATTTACATCACCGGGTAGTTTAATTTTTTTCGGCGGGGTTTAAAATTTTGGAGAAAGAAGCCGCAAGTAAAGTAGTTTTTCCCGAAAGGGGGAATTCTGAAGGGGGAACCCGGGAAACCAGGCCCCAAAATAGGGGGCGTTTCCCCTCCCAAGGGGTTAAAAGGGGGGCGTTGCGGGGTTTCCCAGCGAGACAGAACTGGGCAGAAGTGAATGCTGAAATTTTAGAGAACAAATGCTTTTGAGGCCCTTTGGGTGGGCCCTTATTTTGGGGGGGGCCAAATTTTTTTTTGTAAAAGTACCACGGGGCCACGAGCGTGGGGAAAAGTGAGGGATGAATTGGGCCCGTAATAATTTGCGAACCCCAAGAAAAAGATTGAATGGAGCAAGGCCCACCGGTTCCCAGGCCCAAATTTTAGGAAAAATGCAGACAATTTTGGGGTCCATTTGGGAAACCCCCAACCCCGAACAATGAAGCCCAAAAAAAGGGAAAAAGAGGGCGTTAAAAAGGCATTTCTCCCGTTTACATATAACTGGTGGTCACGGAGAAGTTTGGGGGTAAACCCGGGGGGGACAAAGGAAGGGCGGGGGAGTTTTTAAAATAGGGGGGGAAGATTAGGATATCATCAAGGAGAAAAATCAAGTAGACGTAAAGGGGGGGTCCGAAAGATTTCTTGACAAAGTTTTGGAACACCGCCGAAGGGGGTTGCAGAGGCCGAAATGGCATGACGAAAATCAAAAAAAACCATTTTTTTTATTAAAGGCTGTCTTTCCCCCTCTCTCCTTCACGTTAAGGGAAAAGGTTATAAGGGTCCCCGTAGACCAGCTTGGGAAAAAAACTTCCCGGGCCTTGGGAGGGCGATCGAAAAGCTCCGGGGTCAAGGGCCCGCTAGTCATCTTTTAAAAAGGGGCCCCAGAAAGGGCTTGCCAGAAAGGGGTTTCCCCCAAAGCCTCATTTTTCCAATTTTTTAAATTCTGAAAGGCCCAGGGTTGCGGGGAAACCCGCAACAAGTAGTGGGCCCCCCAGTGGACTCGGACTGACGGGACGCAGGGGGCGGCCGCAAGGAGGTGCCCCCCAGGTTTCCTTTAAGACTGTGCGGAAACCCCCTTTAGCAAGGGTTTCAGATTAGGGCCCTCAGAGATTCCTCATACCAAAAAACTGAAGTGGCCCCGGCCAAGTTTACGCCCGTTAAAGGGGGGCCCAATTTTGAACGAACCTTAGCCCGCTCAGTTGGGGGAAATTTTATGCCCCCCCAAAATCTAAAGGGGGATTTTAGATTGAATTTTGAAACCCCCTGCATTTCTTTGGGGGCCCCATCTTTGCGAGAGGGGAGCGGGGGGGAGAAGGGTCCCGGTGCAGGGGAAAAGGTAGCGCCCTTTGGGGTGCAAGGACAAAAAGTGGGAGTTTGCGGAAGCAACCGCAGGGGAGGTAGACGAGCCGCCCCGGTTCTGTATCATTGTGGCGAGCTGGGTCGAATAAGGGTGGCTCTTTTCTGAGCGAACGGCCCTCGTGACGTCCCGGAGTTCGGGCAGAGGTACCCTGGCGGAATCCATGGCCAGTCTGTACTGTAAGGGTTCGGTGGATTCGCTGGACCACCGCAAGCGATGATAGTTAAGCCACGCCAGGGAACAGAGTCTAAGTAGCCCCCGGTTTTCACCAGAGCCTGCCGCAAAGCGGAATGGACTTGCTGCGGCGTGAGGCTACCAGGTCGTTACCCCTGAAGTGACTTGCTTGCGGTGGTGGCCGGGGTACTGCGTGGTACAAAATCGTAATCCAAAGGCGTAGTCAGAGACAGGCAGAAGGTCAGGGCAGGCGGCAAACAGGCAAGGTCAGGAAACGTAGGGGGAACGGCGGGTCAAGAAAAAATCAATAGGACTCAAAAAACACTCAAAGTACTAAACAACACAAACAACGGGTAAGGATTTGGGGTGGGGGCGTTTTCTTATATAGGCCCAGCTCCCGGAAAAAGACCAATTCCGGGCCTGGCCCTTAAATCCGCCCAGTTCGCACGCGAACCTTAGGACCGGGCACCCGCGCGGCGGCTGGAAGGCCGGGCTCGGCGTTACAGGGCTGGCAGGTAAAGGGAAAACCAGCGCCGGCCGCAGGGGGATGGCCCGGGGGGCCCACGGCACCCGCCCCGGCCCCCCTGGGGGGGGGGCCCGGGGGGGGCGGCTTTGCCCCGACCCCCCTGACAATATGACATTTGATCAATGTAAAGTAGTCAGTGTCAGCTTGTGTAAATTTGTTGGCTAAAATATTTCAACACACAGCCAAAATCTAAACTGCTGGCAACAAAAGTGGTACCCCCTAAGTGAAAAGGGAAAAATTTGCCTACAGTGACAATATTTTGTGTGACCACCATTATTTTCCAGCCTGCCTTAACTTTCTTTGGGCTGAATTTTACTAAGCTTCAAGGTCACCCCATGGAATCCTTTTCCCACCCCCTCAATAACGACATCACTAGATGGTGGATGTTGAGACTTTGTGCTACTCCACCTTTCATTTGGGGAATGCCCCACAATGTCAATATGGTTTAGGTCTGGAGACATGCTTGGGATCCAGCACCCCTTTTCCCCCATATTCGTGGGAGTCCCGGGCCGCCCTTCCCCCCCGCCGCGATGTTAGGGTCCTAAGCCGTACCAGTCGCTAAGCATCGGCTTAGCGGCTTAGGACCTTGGGCCGGGTGGGGGGCGGGGTAATTTATGTGCATCCCCCGGACGCACATACGTTTTAAAGCTTCAGCGGAGCAGAGCTCCCCGGGAGTAATCTGTGGCCCGCAGTCGGGGCGGTCTGTGCCGGGCCCGGGGTGACAGCCCAGGCGGCGGGGCGCTACACGCTGCCCCGGCCGGCCTGGGATGTCACGCCCTGAAAGAAAAGACCGGGAGCACCGACGCACAGGGCAGGGACGGGAAAAGGGAGGTAAAAGCTGTAGGGTATTACTTTAATTGGCATTATCTGGGGGCCTATTACTACGTTATATGTGCGGGAGGGGGCTATTATTATTGTTTAGTGCAGGGAGGGGGCTATTTTCATTGTTATATGTGCAGGGAGGGGGGCTATTTTTTAAATTTTTTTAAAAGTGCGGGAGGGGGGGTATTATCTATTGTTAATGTGAGGGAGGAGGGTGTTATCTATGTTATATGTGCGGGAGGGGGCTTTATCTATTTTATAGTGCAGGAGGGGGGGTATTATCTCTGTTATATGTGCAGGGGGGGGGGCTATTACTAATGTTTATGTGCAGGGGGGGCTAATATTTTTTTAAATTTTTTTTTATGTGCAGGGGGGGGATGCTATTTCTAGTTTAGTGCAGGGAGGGGGGTATTTTAAATTTTTAAGTGGAAGGGGGGGGCTTTTATTATGATATTGCGGGGGGGTCTTTATTACTGTTATATGTGCAGGGGGGGGCTATTTTACTGTTTTGTGCAGGGGGGGGGCATATCTATGTTTAGTCAAAGGGGGGATGTTTTTAATTTACTGTTATATGGCAGGGAGGGGGCTATTTCTATGTTTTTGTGCAGGGGGGGCTATTATCTACTGTTATATGTGCAGGGAGGGGGCTATTATCCCTGTATATGTGCAGGGGGGGGCTATTATTAGTTAATGTGCGGGAGGGATGCTTTTTTCTACGTTTATGTGCAGGAGGGTGCTAAATTTTCTACTGTTATATGTCGGGGAGGGGGCTTATCTACTGTTTTTGTGCAGGGGGGGATGCTATTATCTACTTTTTTTGTCAGGGGGGGATGCTATTATTACGTTTATGGAGGAGGGGGGCTATTATCTTTCTGCAATGTGCAGGGAGGGGGGGTTTTATTTTATTTATATGTGCAGGGTGGGGGGGGGATTATCTCTGTCATTGTGAGGGAGGGGGGCTATTATCTCTTTTAGCGTGCCAAGGGAGGGAGCTATAAACTACCTAATATGTGCTGGAGGCATATAAGCTACCCAATATTTCTGTGAGGATAAGCTACTCATATGGCTGTGGGCCTATAATTTCCTACATATGTGCTTGAGGGGAAAAAGCTACCTAAATTAAAAACGTGCTTTGGGGGCCATAAGCTTTATATCCCCTGGGGGACCAAAACCTGCCTATATAGCTGTTGGGGGCCTAAACCCGCCTATATACCTGCTGGGGGACCTAAACCTGGTAAAATAATGCTGGGGGACCTAAAAACCGCCTATATCCTTGGGGGGCCTAAAATCTATTACCCGCTGGGGGACCTAAACCTGCCTATAACCTACTGGGGGATCCATAACTTGCCTATATACCTCTGGGGGGCCTAAACCTGCCTATTACCTACTGGGGGGTCCATAACTGCCTATTACCGCGGGGGACTATAAACTCACACCCACCTACTGGGGGATAATAAAGTATATAACCACCTTTGGGGGGGGGTTTAAAAAAAACTGGGGGACCCCCTTTTTCCTTCACTGGGGGGCACAGAATTTATGCGTTGGGGAGTCCCCTAAAGTCGTTAAGCGGGGTTTTTAAGGGGCCCCAGCTCAAGTCAGTTGATAAAAATTAGCAATCGACCCGCGGACTCCCCTCGGTTGTTAAACCAGTTGTTAAGGGTCAAGTCGATTGTTTAAAACCTTAGCAAACGATCCGGGATATTCAGGGTCATCTTGGGGTGTGTTTGGGGGCCTTACATGTGAAATACTGCCCCGTGGCCCGTTTCTGAAAGGGAAAGGGGTCATGCTTACTTTGATGCAACAATACATGTAGTCATTTGGTTCCCCCAACGAATGTAGGGCCCCACAGTCGGCAGCCCCAAAACCCTTTAAATCCCCTTACCATGCTTGATGTAGGCACGACACGTTGTTTTTGTACTCTTCACCCTTTTGCCACCCTACACACTTATACATCCCCAAACCAAATTTTTATCTTTGGTGTCATCAAACAAGGTTCGTTATGCAACAGACTGTTGTTTCCAAAAAAATTTTTAAAAAAAACACGAATTACGCATCATAGACCGTTTTAAAGGGCAGAATAAAATCAATAAAAAACTCTTAATTTATTCTATCATTTAAAAAGTATATCTGTATAAACAGATAGAAGCAGCTGAAAAGCAGTACTAAAAAGCAACTGACTTGGAATAAGGTTGTTTAGCCGAAACGCGTCAGTTGCTATTTTTGTACTGCTTTGTAGCTGTGTGTATCTGTTTATACATATATACTTTTTAAATGATAGAAAAAATTAAGATTTTTTTATTGATTCTATTCTACCCATTAAGGTCTTTGAGTGCTGGACATTGCGTGATTTTTTGACAGGTTCCAGTAATCCATGTCCTTGGTCTGCTTGTCTTCAGCAAGTTGTTTGCGGGTTTTCTTGTGCATTATTTTTAGAAGAGGCTTCCTTCTGGGAACACAGCCATGCAGACCAATTTGATGTAGTGTATGTCGTATAGTCTGAACACTGACAGACTGAACCCCACCATTTTAACCTCTGTGGCAATGTTGACAGTACTCATATGTCTATTTTGAAAAGACAAATTATGGATATGACACACAGCACGTGCACTCAACTTCTTTGGTCAACCATGGCGAGGACTGTTCTGAGTGTGGAATCTGCCTTGTTAAACCACTGTATAGTCTTGGTCCCCAATGCAGCTCAATTTCAGAGTGTTGGCAATCTTCTTATAGCCTAAGTCATCTTTATGTAGAGCAACAACTTTTTTTTTCAGATCTTCAGACAGTTCTTTGCCATGAGGTGCCTTGTTGAACCAGCACTAGTGAGTTATCAAATCTGCTTCCTATTGACACCTTGTAACACTAGTGACACTGCTGAGGGAAAATGGCAAATTGGGCACAATATATCCTTTTTTATTTAGAGGTGTACTCACTTTTGTTGTCAGCAGTTATTTTGAAGACACGGAAAAGTTACACTGTTATACTGTTATGTAGTCTAGCTGTACACTGACTACTTCATATTGTGGTAGAGCATCATGTCTGAAGAAGGGAGCTAGTACTCTCGAAAGCTCACCATCAAATATACTCAGTTAGCCTCTAAAAGGTATCGCCTGATTTCTTCACTCTTCTACCACTCTCTATGGCTAGCACGGTTCAACATTATACTACTTCACATTGTATCAAAGTGTGGATGTGTGTGTGTGTGTGTGTGTGTGTGTGTGTGTGTATGTGTGTGGTCGCTTAGCTAATAGCTCATTGGACCTCCTTTAGCTTTCAAAACCTTCATAAATTCATCAATTCACTGGATTGTTGACATTGCTTTTCAAGAATATTGGTCCAGGTAGACAGGACAGGTTCTTGCAGTTGCCACAAACCAGACTTGCTCTAAACAGTTGTTCTACCTGTTCTGGCTGTAAATTCCTTTTTCATCCCTGGACTTGTTTTAGATATATTAGAGTCAATTTCAAGAAACCCAGTAACTTAATAAAAATGTGAAGGTCTATGCTGTACCCAGAGAAAGGCCATGTGAACACTGACAGAACATACATATTCTACACTCCAATTCCTACACTAGACAGAGGAGCATAATCTGCTTTTTTCATTATATCCCAGACTTGGCTCTGATTTCTACAAAAGGCAGATTATTACTAATCATAACCACAGCACATTTTTATAACTAGTTTTAGGGCTATTGGGTTCTAACTGTGATTAATTCAGTGATTTTATAATCGGTCCTCCAATATTTTTCACAGATAACTCTTTGTGCTCCTCAATGCATAAGAAAAATTCTCAGTAATTAAATAAATTGCTGCTGATCCCTTACACCACACAATCTGATATAATCCCATCCATGGACAGTAGAGCTAGTCCCTTCCGTGCTCATCTCTGGTAGGAGAGAAACTGCATAGTGTTTATCATTGGAATTACTAGTGGATGTATAGAAAAATATTCTACAATACACCATTACATGTAGAAGATGAAGGAGAGTTCTAGGGAATTCTCATCCCTTCAATCTGACCTACAGTAAATCTGCAATCTACTTGACATGCTTGGCAGCTGTCAGACTGACCATCAATCAAATGTGAAGCTTGCAGCAGGTGAAGCCAGAAGACAACATCACTGAGACATGAGTCACTGGTTGCTAAATGGGAAAGAAGAAGCACTCTGAAAAACTGTAAGAGGCTTTAATGGATAATGGATGAGACATGCATTAACATTAAATAGGTCCTGCAAGGCATAATTAGATTATAAAATGATGCTTCTTCCTCTTTAATGCAATAAAATAGATATTATCACACTGCCAATGTTTAGCATTGCAGAAATGAGTAGCATTATGTATAGATAACATATGTGCCCAGTCATAACCAACTGCTGCATTTACTGTGCCCTGCACAGTGCATGGAATCAGAATCACTTTAGAGACTTGAAAGCAACAGTGCATAATATGCCTAAGGCTAAGTAACACCTTTTGGCCTGAGCTATGTTTTGCCCTAGGCACTCTGCACTGGTCTGTCTAAAATATATACATATTTTACATTTTTTGCCTAAACCCCCAGCTGGAGTAAAATCCAGGAAAGTGGCCAGGATGTCTTTTCTTTATGCAGCAGCAAGTACTAGTGGGCCACTGGCTATCTGCTTTCCACCACATAAGCTGCCAGTCTCTTTGGGCCAGCAGTCTATAGAGAACCCTGCATAGGCCTTTATGGTGTGATGATGTCATCCATCTTACCAGTGTGATGCTGATGACAAAAGAGGCTCATTGCACCCAGCTTTGGACTTTTAGGCACAAGTGTAGATAAGCTTACGCACTGGCTGAATATTATCACCAAACAATGAGCTGGTCCTGAATTTTGCTGGTGATTGTCGGAAAATTGTACAACTATTTTCCAACCTTTTTGGGACAGGAAAAAGAAAGCAGATAATTCATTTATCAAATACACTTACATTTTTTCTTTTCACCTGGAAAATGGCTGGTGATTGGTTGTATGATTTTACCAGAATTACCAGCAAAATTCAGGTCTAGCCAAACCGGCCCTACCCAAATCTGAAGCACCATAGAGGGGTTTTCTCACTACAAAGATTAGCTTTCAGCATGTAGTAACATGTATTGAACGCTTTTTCTAAATACATTGGTCTTCTTATATTGCACTGGAAGAGGTAAGAGAGATTTTATCTGAAGGTTTCTCTGGTTAGTGTCCTGCTCTCCCTTGCTGATTAGACAGAGAGCAGGGAGTGAGGTCACCATGGTTAGACAGAGTAGTCTACCCAGATTAGATTAATTAATTAATTAGTGGACAGCATTCATCACCGCTCTGTAGCTTTGGTTTACTGAAGATTAAATCTCCTGCACTTATGTCAGTGTAATGACTCAGCTAGTTATAGAGGGGCGATATATCCTAATCACTGCTATAGAACCACCCACAGTCTGACAAAGCAGTGCAATTCTGAAGCTGTCTGTGACTCTGTGAAACAGCATGGTGAAAAAACTTGTTTAATTACTATCATACACTGGCTGAATAATACTATTACACAGTGGCTAAAAAATACTGCCAAATAGTGAGTAAATAATAGACACTTAGAAGATAATCAATTTCAACACTGTAATTTAATATCACTGCAATACAGAGATTATACAGTGATCACAAGGACTGGGGAAAGGTATTCTGGTGACCTAGGCAAATAAGGCATATAACCCCCCCAATGAAAAATTCAGCCCACTTCATACCTTCATGCTTGGGTTAAGGTGGTGTCCTAGGCGGTCGCTTGCTTTTGCCTACCCGTTGTCCCGGCACTAGTGATCACATACCAATTCTACATAAGCAGGGTATTATGCTGCTGCATACCAGACTTAGGCTATGTTCACATGGCTTAAAATTGGACGTATTTCAGTCCGTAATTACGCGCCGGAGTGCGCAAATTACGGCTGGAATACGTCCCAGTCATTACGGTAATCCATAGAGATCATAGAGAACTATGGATTACGTCCCCTCACCCTGCTCGGCGAATCCGCTGGGCGAGGAGATAATTGACATGTGAATTACTAGTGGCGTATACGCGCCGCTGGTAATGCAAGTCTATGGGCCGGCGAGGCGCCGGCCCCCCGCAACCGCCCCCGGCCACACGGCGTAATTGCGGGGCGTATTACGCCCTGCAAATACACCGTGTGAACCTAGCCTAATAAATTCAGACACAAAAGCAGACGACGTAACAACTAAATCTAATGATTCTCTGGTTTTGTCTTTTCTATTTATAGTTGTTTGCTATTTCCTTTCTTTTCTATGCGGCACAGACCATCCTTAAACAGAACCAGTCACATAGATTATGCCCAGTGTCAGATATGCTGTTTCCAGGGCTGTGTCCCTTATTCTGTAAGATGCTGTCGTTTTCGAGTATTTAATGCTCAAATCAGCAGTTTTCAGCCAGAAGAGCCATTCGAAGAGTCATTCAAAGAGTCAGTTTTTTTCATTCCCCGCCCATCTGAGGCTAGCCCCGCCCACCTCAACTGATAAACCTATTACTTTGAATAGGTAGAAACATGTGAATAACTGTCAGTGGGCGGGGCTAGTCTTTGGTGGGCGGGACTAACACTTGCTCATGAATAAGATTTGAGGGGTAAATGCTCTAAAACTGCTTCATCTTACAGAATAAGTGACACAGCACTGGAAACAACTTGTCTGTCACTAGCTTGTGCTGCCCTCAGCAGGGGGGAGCATCATGTACGTGACAGGTTCCCTTTAAGTATGATTCTGCTTAACTGGATAAATGACAAACAATGGAATCTGCAGTTCAATGTTTCCAAATGTAGAATAAGGCACTTGAGGAGAAACAATTCTGTGTCTGAGTGTCCTATTGGTACTTCTGTTAGCCAGGACTTTAGAGGAGAAACAGTTAGGGATCCTGATCTCTGACAGTTTTAAAATGGGTTAGCAGCATGATCAGTCAGTGGGAAAAGAAAGTCAAATGTTTGGCTGTGTAGGCAGAGACAGGGGCGTAACTAGAGAAGCTTTTGGATGGCCCCTCCCCCATCGCCTCCCCGACCACGAACATTTACTGGGACCTCTTAAGTCATGTAATTTTCATAGATATCCCCATCATACTGCTACCAAACAAATCCCACTATACCAAGACCAACATTACCAATAACGCTACTACATATGGACATGATTATACCACCAAAACACGACCACAAATTACCATATAGTGACTA
The DNA here is from genome assembly GCA_025379985.1 of Phyllomedusa bahiana. Lineage (NCBI taxonomy): Eukaryota > Metazoa > Chordata > Amphibia > Anura > Hylidae > Phyllomedusa > Phyllomedusa bahiana. The sequence continues at coordinate 285,160 of JAODAL010000051.1, forward strand.
TATAGTGGTAGATAACATTGTACATAGGCTCTGCGGACTGTATATTACCTCCATACAGTGACCATACAGTGGTAGACACCAGTGTACACAGGCTCTGAAGACATAAGTGATTATAGTGCAGTTACACCTTGTGACTTACAGGTGATGTTTCTCTGATGAGCCATTGACTTTCCCTTTTGTTCTGCATTCAGTCCAGACCGCCATGATGACTTCTCCTGACCACCATTCATCCCTGCCGATTTGGACACAAATATCTTACAATTCTCACTTTTCCAGCACCTCACTCCCTGCCCCCACCTGTGTACAAATTTCCCAAGGTTGGGAGAGCAGGTATAGGCCATAGCTTAGAGGCCCAGTCTCCTAGAGGAGAGGGGAGGAACAGAGGATTCACCCCCGGGAGATTGTGTTACAGTTATGGCCTGTACCCCTCAGAATCATGTTACCAGGTAGACTCCCACTAGATAGGTTGGCAGGCCCTTAAGGTCTCAATTAGGTAGGTAGGCAGTAGTTAGGCCCCAGTTACATAGGCAGCCCCCAGGTAGATAGGTAGGCCATAGGTAGGCCCCATGTAGCTAAGTAGTCAGGCCACAGGTAGACTGTATGTGGGCCCCCGGCAGTTATGCTACAGGTAGGTAGGTAGATTGGCCCTAGATAGGCAGTAGTTAGTCCCCAGTTAGATAGGTAGCCCCCAGATAGCTAAGTAGGTGGACTATAGGTAGCTAGGTAGATAAGCTATAGGTGGGGCCCACATAGGTAGATAGTCGATAGATGGGGTCCACATAGGTAGGGAAATAGGGGGCTCCAAATAGGCAGGAAGGCTTTAGGCAGTCTATAAGGGCCATATAGGTAGGCAGGCAGGGTTTAGGTAGGCTATAGGGGACCATATAGGCAAGCAGGGTTTAGGTAGGCTATAGGAGGTCATATAGGCAGCCAGGTAGGGTCAGATAGACTATAGGGGGTCTTATAGGCAGGCAGGGGTCAAGTAGAATGTAGGGGGTCTTATAGGCAGGCATGGTCAGGTAGGCTAATTTAACATTTAAAAAAAAAAAATCCCTTACTTACCTGTCTCTTGCTCCCTCACAGCTCAGCTCCCAGACAGTCTATGCTTGATATGACATCATTGCGTCGTCCACGTCAGCACTGTGGGCCGGCGCCTAGTAGCAGATTAGCAGAACGGAGTGCCAGAGGCGCTCCGCTCTGGTAACACCAGGCAGTCCTGCCTTTGAGCGCTCGGAACAAAGGGCTCGGGCGTTCAGAGGCAGTATGCACCCACCTCCGCAGCTCCGCGTTTGCCGGCAGTGAACTGTTATGCTCGTTGCCGGCGGGCGCAGGAGTGAGACTACTGGGGTAGCAGACATGGCAGCTGCCCTGGAGCCTGGGCCCCCTAACATGCCAGGCCCCATGACAGCTGCTACGTCTGCCACTCCGGTAGTTACGCCCCTGGGCAGAGATATAGCCTGATCCTTCCCAAAAAATTTTTTGTTTTTGTTTTTATATGAAAATTATCCTTTAAAATATTTCATATTTAATAACTAGTAATCTGCAATGTTTCTTAATATTCCCATATTTGTGGTACTGGCTAAGTCTGAAATACACCTCACTATATAAGTTAATATTTTCATTTAAACCGTCACAATGAATCTGTTCCATTGCTTCTAGTTATGGAAAAAAGGAGAGAGCGGTATTGACAACACAATTCAGAATACAGATTTCAGCTTCTCTGGTTCAGCAGACACAGAGGTCAATAATTGCCTATGCACAAAACATGTTGCTGGTCCTTCTGACAGCCAGCCAGTTTAAATGCATTACAATTCCATTACAGTATACAAAGTATGACCACAAGATAATGCAAGGCATCAGTGCGGCCAAGGCTGGATTATAATTTACCCCTACAGCAATGTCAAATAACTATTTATTTAGTGTAAACATGAACCGACGAAGCAAATAAATCATCAGTGGCCTTGAAGACTTACAGCTGACAACAGAAATCACTTAGCCACAGATCTGACAGGGTTAACCTGGATTATGTTTAGAGACTATAATCCATTTATGTGGTATGAGCAATGCTCATTAATTCATCCTGTGCAATTTACTAGGAAATAGAATAAATGTATGTAAATACAGTCTTTATGGGTTGCGTGGTAACCTCTCCTGGTAACACAATGTTGTATAACAAGTAATGTGGTAGATTCATGATGGTCAATAATAATACCAATGATGATGAGAAAAACCATTAACTTTTACAATAAATTCTTATTAATGTTTGTCTATGGTTCTGTTCACATGTCAGTTTCCCTCTTCACATAAAGATTCTAACAGTTTTAGTGACAAACATTTTTAGCAAAATTCTTGTCAAAAATACCTTAACCTGAAATCCATGGGGTCCACAGCCTTTTTTTTTTTATATCCATGTAAAAATTAATGGAAGATATGACACTAATATGGACAGAGCCTATGTCTGGTTCATATAATTCTCCTATTTAGATTCAGTATAACGTTGCTTCCTAATATTCTTGTTGACAAAATGTATCTTTTATTTCTCTAAAACCCATTTGAGCAAATATGTTTAAATATTTTTTAGTGCATAATTGTTACCAGGCTGCAAAACAATGGATGGCTTGCAACTAGGTAATGATATCTCAATCCATGTATGCTATATTTGTATGACAGTTCTTACATGTTCTCTTTTCCCAAATATCCAATTGCAAACATGCCTCATGAAGATATTGCTGGTCATCTGAAATGTCGCAGTTATAATTTTTCTGGATAACCAATAAAGGTTTCATTTACTTGAAACTTGATACTTGTAATGCAGGGGTGGATTCGCTGGACCACCGCAAGCGATGATAGATAAGCCACGCCAGGGAGCGGAGTCTAAGTAGCCCCCGGTGTTCACCAGAGCTCGCCGCAAAGCGGGATGGACTTGCTGCGGCGTGAGGCTACCAGGTCGCTACCCCTGACGTGACTTGCTTGCGGCGGCGGCCGGGGTAATGCGTGGTACAGAACTGAGATCCGGAGACGTAGTCGGGGACAGGCAAGAGGTCAGGACGGGCGGCAGAGGTTCGTGGTCAGAGACGGGCAGAAGGTCAGGGAAAGCGGCAAGCAGGCAAGGTCAGGAAACACACGCAGGCGGACTGGTACACGGGAAGACAAGACGGACTCTGAATACAGACTAGGCACTCCAAACACACACCAACGACCTGGCAGTGAGTGTAGGAGGAGTGCACAATAAATAGGGTCAGCGGCCGGCGATGGTCAATTACCGGCGCGCTAACCCTTTAAATCCAGACCAGCCGTCGCGCACGCGCCCTAAGCGGCTGTTAGAGCCAGTCGGAGGAAGCACAGGAGCGGGGACTGGTGAGTACGGGGTTTCCTGGCCAAGGGCAGAAGGACAATGGCTGCGGACAGCAGCGGCACCCGTGCCGGACCCCGTAAGCGCAGTGGGACAGCCGCGGCGCTGGGCCCCATGACAGTACTCCCCCCCCACTTAGATCTTCCCCTCTTCCTTTGGTATTTAGAGAGGAGATCAGGGGACAGATTGGCCTCCGGTTCCCACAAACGCTCCTCCGGACCGAAGCCCTTCCAGTCAATAAGGAAGAAACTGCTTCCCCCTCACCGTCTTCTCCGCTAAACACCTCCTTGACCTCAAAGATGTTATCTATATTAGCGACAGGAGAAGGCGAGACAGATCTACGGGAGAAGCGGTTCAGCACCACCGGCTTGAGGAGGGACACGTGAAAGGCGTTCGGGATACGTAGAGTCGGGGGTAAGCGGAGCTTGTAGGATACTGGGTTCAGTCGCCGAAGTACCACAAAAGAGCCCAAGTATTTAGGGCCCAACTTGTAACTGGGCACCTTCAAGCGGATGTACTTGGTGGATAACCAAACCCTATCGCCCGGCTCAAATAGGGGCGGGGACCTACGATACTTGTCAGCCTGAAGTTTGGTGCGAGCAGAAGTCCGTAGCAGGGCCTGTCGTGTGAGCTGCCAGAGAGCCTTGATGTCCTTTACTTGGGCATCCACGGCAGGAACAAGACACGAGGTAGCTAGAAGGACAGATGGGCGGGGATGTAGCCCAAAGACGACAAAAAAGGGGGAGGCCCCAGCGGATTCCGAATCTAAAGAGTTATAGAAAAACTCTGCCCAGGGGAGAAGATCGGACCAGTTATCATGACGAGCGGACACAAAATGCCGCAAGTAGGTAACCAACACCTGGTTAACCCTCTCTACCTGCCCGTTAGTTTTGAGGGATGGTATGCAGATGAGAAATCTAGCTGAACCTGCAACTGACAGCACAGAGCCCGCCAAAATTTAGCAATAAACTGGACTCCCCTGTCAGAGACAATATGCAAAGGGAGACCGTGCAATCGGAAAACCTGACGGAAAAAATGTTGGGCCAGCTGGGGGGCAGAGGGTAACCCAGGCAGAGGGATAAAGTGAGCCCATATTTGCGAGAACGATCAGTCACCACCCAGATGACCGTGTTTCCAAGGAGGGCGGAGATCTGTAACAAAGTCCATGGCCACATGGGTCCAGGGTCTTTCCGGCACAGGGAGAGGCTGAAGAAGGCCCGCAGGTTTGAGACGAGAGACCTTATTACAGGCACAGGAGGTGCAGGCCAGAACAAAGTCCCTGACATCTTGAGCGAGGGTGGGCCACCAGTAATAATGGGAGACCAGCTGTAGAGACCTATGGACTCCTGGATGCCCAGCGGTTCGGGAAGAATGTCCCCACTCCAGGATTCTAGGCCGCAAGGCAGGACGCACATAAGTCTTCCCGGGAGGCAAGTGTTGAAGATCCACGGGGGCAGCCATGACGAGCCGTTCTGGAGGAACTATGTGCTGTGGAGGAGACTCAAGACCCACCGTATCCGAAGAACGAGATAGGGTGTCAGCTTTGACGTTCTTCCCGGCTGGCCGAAAATGTAGAAGGAAGTCAAAACGTGCAAAAAAGAGCGACCATCTGGCCTGCCGGGGATTCAGGCGTTGAGCCGACTGAAGATATAGGAGGTTCATATGGTTGGTGAAGATTTTAATAGGGTGGCGAGCCCCCTCCAGCAGGTGACGCCACTCTTCTAGAGCCTACTTTATGGCCAGTAATTCGCGAGCACCAATGGTATAATTTTTCTCGGCAGTAGAGAAAGTCTTGGAGAAAAATCCACAAGTATGCAGTTTACCTGAGGAGGATCTGTGCAGGAGGACAGCGCCGGCATCACAGAGGAAGCGTCCACTTCCAGAATGAATGGGCGGTTAGGGTCCGGGCGACACAGGACCAGAGCAGACATGAATGCAGATTTGAGACGGTTGAAGGCTTCTTGAGCTTCAGGGGGCCAGGATTTGGGATTGCCGTTTTTCTTAGTTAGAGCCACCAAGGGAGCCACAAGCGTAGAGAAGTGTGGGATAAATTGTCTATAATAATTGGCGAATCCCAAAAAACGTTGAATGGCCCGAAGGCCTATTGGTTGTGGCCACTGTAACACTGCGGAGAGTTTTAAAGGATCCATCCAGAGACCCTTATCAGAGACGATGTACCCTTTAAAAAGGGGTTAAATGGGAAGTTCAAAAGAGACACTTCTCCGGTTTTGGGAAAAGCTTTTAGGTTGGGGGAAAAATCGCCCCGAGGACCCGGGGGGATGTGGGTGGGGATTTATTTTTAAGATCAAGGGAAAAAAAAAATTAGAATATCGTCCAAAAAACCCAATAACACAGGGCGTAAGAAGGTTTTCCCGGAAGATTTTCCCCTTTACCAAAGTTTTGGAAAAACGCAGGACGTTGCAGAAACCGAATGGGTTTAAAAAAGGGTACTTTAAAATGGCCATCCCGCTAAAAACACCGTTTTTCCCCCTCATTGCCTTCTCGAATGCAATTAAGTTATAAGCAAAGGGGGTTTGATCCAGCTTGGAAAAGTTTTTCCCCCGCCCCCGCCCCGCATCGAAAAAGGGGTTTTTGGGGATCAAAGGGGAAGGGTAGCTTTTTTTTTTCCCCCAATTTTTTTTTAAGGGGCCCTGTGGGGGTTAGCCCTCACGAACAGGTAAACAGGGAGGGCTTCAACAGACCGACATTTTACACAGAAGTAAAGTTCAAAACCGGGGGCCCGTGGTTTTATTTGGAAAGGGGAAAACAAAAAACAAAAAAAGCCTTTTAAAATTCAGGCCCAAAAAAAACACAAACAAAATTCTGGGTCGGCTGAGCTCTAGCTATTTCAGAAAACGTTCCTCTCTTTCCTGCACCATTAGCCGGTCAAAAAAGCGTTTGGGTTTTCCCCCTTTTGCAGCAGAGGTTTCCCCAAGGAAAAACACTCACAAGCCTGGGAGGCCCCGGTTTTTTGGCCCAATAAACCCGCCTAAAACCCGGGCGTGGGATTTGGGCCCCCCCCCTGCTCTTTTGACCCCCTTCCCGGAAAAGCCCACCCAGACTAAGCGGACTGGAAAACCGGGGTATACTAACAAATGGGTCCGTAACATAGTGTTACTGACACCTAAAATTCGGCCTTTCCTTCACCCAAACCCGGCCTCTCGGTTACCAACCCATTCCGGGGCAGAGGCCCTTCCCCCAACGCCACATAAGACAGAACCCCCAGGGGAAAAATAACTTCCCCCTTTCGACGGTCGTCCCCCCTTTCTCACATACCCCCCCCCTCTGTTTGAGCCTGTGGGGGTCGGACAAAATTTGGCCACCATTTCAGTGTTGTTCGGGGAAAAGCATCAGCATTACCCTTTTAACCTCCCTGCTCTGGGTGCTCCACTTAAAATTTAAATTTTTTTAAAGGTAAGGAAACCCCCTTTTCACCTTGCGTTCCTTTCCTTCCCCCTGGGGCACATTCCCAAATTAACAGAAAATTTAAACCCTGATTTTAACGGGAAGGGGTTTGGCCCCAAAATTTAAAATTTTAAGGGGGGTCGGAAAAGGGGCCCCTTTAATGGCCAAAAACACTCTCGGGTTTGAAAAAATTGCTGCTTTTTCTTTAGCAGGGGTGAGTTTTCCCACTTAGGGTAGGTGACGGATGTTTCCCCTCCGTCTATTCCTGGGAAAAGCAATGCACCCGTCCCCCATCAGACGCATCCGGGGCTGCCAATAAACTCTTTTTTTAAAAATTTTGGGGGTTTACCATACTGGCGTGAACAAAGGGCCCAAATTTTAAACCCTGGAACGCCCTCCCTGCCTTTGGGGGGTTTCCCAAATGACCAAACCCGGGTTTAACCCGTAGACCCCTTTTCGGTTTCCCGGGCAAGGGTGTTTCCCGGCCCCATACTGCGAAGTTTTTGAAAAAAATCGCCCCCCCCCCGGGAGTAACCCCCCAAATACCTAGGGAAAAGGGCCCCCCCTGCCTTTTTTTTGTGGGACCCGGGGGCCATTCCTGCAATACTTGAAATTTTTTGGGGTTGGGGGGTTTTATAATGGGGTTTTGCCCCAAAGACATATCCCCCAAGTACCGGGGTTCCCTCCCCAAAAAAACCAGGGCGCATTTTTAGGGTTCGGGTGTTAGCCCCGGGTTTTTCAGGGAAAATTAAAAACACGGCCGTACCTTGGGTAGGTGGGGTTTTCCCCGGGCCCCGCTAAATATAATGATGTTTGTTCCCCGGTTTTGCACGCATACCGACGATTTGGGGCTTTGAGGATAATATCCAACAAAAACCCCTGAAAAGGGTTTTTCCGGAGCCCATGCCCAAAACCAAAAAGGGAAGCAGAAAAAATAATGGTAAAAGGGCCCCTTTGGTTTTGGTGGCCAAAGGTGGGCTTTTTCTTTGGGGTCGTCAATTAAAGGGGGAAAACCCGCCAGTAGCCCTTTGTTTTGGTCTTTTGGGTGGAAAGTACCGTAAACATGACCTAGCCCCTCAATTAGCTCAAACTACCCTGGGGGTGGGGTAAGGCCCTCAAATTTTTGACACTTCGTTAAGCTTCCGGAAGTCATTGCAGAAAAAAGTATAAACCAAAGGGGTTTTGGGTTTCACACAACTGGGGTTGGGCCCCTCCTTCCCGGACTCCTCAATAACCCCAGATCCAACATTTTCTGGACTTCCTCGGAAAATAGCTCGCCTGCGGGCTTCTTTGGGGGGCCCGGTTTCGGGTTTTAAAGAACTTTTTAAAAACCCCGGGGTCCGGGTTTCAAAAGTCAATTTTTTGATGAAACGTACGTCCTGGAGTTTTGAAAATTTTATCAAATTTTCGTTGACAAATCCCTGGTCTCCTGTTTCGGGGCTTGGACAAGATTCTGACACACACACCTCGGGGAAAGACACTACAGGGGGCGGGTAAACCCCCAACCAAAAAGGGGCCCTCGATTTCCTTCCTGGTTTTTTAGGTTTTTGTGGTACGTTGTTCAGGTTTCGCCATTAGGGCGGGGAAAAACTTTATATTTTACCTTTTCCCCCTTTTCGATTATTTTAAAGGGCCCGGCCAAAATTTCGCAAGGGAAACCCACTTTCTAGCGTGGGGGACCCAAAACTAAACCTATCCCCGGGGTTTAAGTTCCCCACTTTAGCGGAACCCGGGTTTTTAAAACCCGCTTTGGGCCCCCTTGGGGCCCGCTGTAGTGTTCCCCACAATGGGCATTACCCCAGCAATTCTTTTCCCGAAATTAAAGGGGGAAAAGTGCTCAATTAAAACTTCTATTGGGGGGGGACCCCGTGCTCCCCAAATCCCCCTTCTATATCCAGGGGCCCCGTGGGCGTTACCATTAACCCAAATCAAATGGGGAAAAACCCCCCTTGAAAACCCCGTTTGGGGGGGGCCTCACGCACCCGAAAAACATTTGTATGGCCCGCAGGGAAAATCCCAAATCCCCTTTCCCCTCCCTTACTGACCACTCTCTTAAGCATATTTTTTAGTGTCCCTTTTTGAACCCCCCGCCTCCAAAAAGGCCCTCAGTCTGTGGGGGGTTTTAACCCACGTTTCCCCAATGCTTTATGCAAAATAGCTTACACAACTCCTTTATTTACTTTCCGGGCATAAAAGGGGGGTTTTTTGGTCTGTAAAGGTTTCCTTTGGTATTTCCCCGTACGGGAAAAACATCTGAAATAAATTCCCTTTGCAATACCTTTTGGCGAGGAAATTTCCCCCAAAGGAACTGCCCCTCCGGGGTAAGGGGTGGGTAGCTTCCCCCCAAACCCAAAATATTTGAAAAAACCCCTTTGGGGGACTTTAAAAAGGGGCCCAACCCCGATCCTTGGGCCCCCCTTTCAAATGGGATCCTATGATAGGTTTTTGGTACAGGGGGGCTGCGGTTAAAAGCGGCTTTGGGGCGGGTTTAACTGACCCCGGGCAAAATTTACAGTACCGGGTTTACCTCAACAAGGGACCCCCGGCCAAAAAAATGTTGGAGGATGGCTCCTTGGTTTTTTCGTTCCTAAGTGACCCCCTTTTCACGTTCTTTTTTGCGCAAGGTCCAGGACCATTCTTCGATAGGGGTGGAAATACCAACCCGCTGTTCCACAACCCCCCCCCGGGACCTTGTCGGGCTTTGGTTTAAAGCAGCCCCTTGGGGTTTAAATCCATATTTGGGGAAAAATCGATATCCAAACCCTTTTGGGATTGAGGCTCCCCATCCACCACCTTAACATTTTTCTCTTTTGGGGGGCCCCCCACTAAGGGGGTCTCTAAAACCGGGGGGGGTTCCGAAATTATCACGGGGGGACCTCCATCAGGGATAGCAGCCTCCCTTCCTTCGTCCGTCTCACCTGTGAGGAAACCCTAGGGGAAAGTTGTTCCCCCCCCTCTTGGGGGCACCCCAACCCGCCCAACTGAAGCCCCTGGGTCAAAAGGGTTTTTAGGATCAAACCAAAAGACACAGCAATATCACCGGGGCACTTTAGACGTTAAGGGTGGTGCCATAAAATTTTCCCCAAAAAAAGGGGAAAATCCTTTTTCCCCCCGGGTCGCTGTGTTTCATTTGGGGCCCTTAAACCCCCCCCAATTTCCCCGGGCGAAAGAACCCCCCCAAGGAGTCTCAAGATTTACTTTCAGTGGTAGTTTCCTTTGGGGTCCCCATGGACGCAATTTGCAACCCCTATTAAAGGGTCCATGAGGGATGAGGGGTCAATCCCAAACTGGCGTGCACCCGGGGACCAGGCTCCCGGATCCAACAGGGGAGTTATGGGGTACCCTTGAACTTAATGTTTCAAAAGGGTGGGCCAATTTTTTGAGGCAGTCTCTGGGGGAAAACACGGGCCCCCTGCGAACAAATGACCTCCGCCGGGGGTGAGTCACAAAAAAAAACCCTTTGGGCCTTTTTGGTGAAAGGGGGCATTTTTGCCCGCCAAAATGTCCCCGGTCCCCTGACACCGCCAAAAATATTTTGGGGGCCCCCCCATCTCCCGAGACTCTGCCCTGGTCCCGGACTGGGCCCTCTGGGAGAAATTCCTTTCCTCCATTTGGGCTCCCCTCGGCGCAACCCCCCCCCTTTGGGGGACTCCTCACCCCCCTGGGATATGGGGGCGGGATTTCCGGAGACCCCCGGACGTTTTTTGTTCCCGGGGTTTGGAGCGGGCTTGGAGGTACCTCCCCGTAGCAAAATCCTCCATAAACCTTGTACCCTCTCCCCCAAAGAGTTTTTTCCGGGGGTGCTTTGGGATCCCTGGGGTCACCCTGTCCCGGGACCCAAAATGCTGAATCTCAAGGGGGTTTCGGCACGGGGTAAAAAATTTTTGAGGCCCCCCTTTTCTACCAACTGGGGTGGCGTTTGGACTTTCCCCCGGGGTTAGCCCTTTTTTTTTACCAGGTGGGCCGGGGTTTAAACTGGGGAAACCGCTTGGGGGAGCCCCTCAGAATAAGTCCAGTTAATGCACTCGACGGGGCCCCTAACCGGGGGTCGGCACCCCCAAGCGGGGCCCAAAAATCGCTCTTTAACTTTTTTTTAGTCCTGAAACATCCTGCTCCCCCGAGGTCAAAGTACGCTTTCTTTGGGTCCCCCTTAAAAAAAGGGGCCACTAAAACCTCGGCCCCACTGAAACCACTGGTTAAATTTTTCTCGCCGCTAACCCCTTTCGAAGACTCGGAGATAGGCCTCAAAATTTGTCGGTGAAGGGGTCCTCTTCGCATGGACGATTTAAACCGAGGCGCCCGGGGGCGGGAAAAACGAATTTGGCGTCCCCCCTGTACACCCTTGGCCAACCCGCCAGGGAAAATTTCTCTTTGGGGTCTTGTTTAAAATGTTGCCCGTTTTTGAAGGGCGAGGCGGTTAACCTCTATCAGCAGGGCATTTGGTCTCCGGGCCCGGGCCCCTCAAAGCCAAACGCATGCACCCTTTTTGTTTATTTGCAGTATTAAAAATGTAGGGTGCTGTTAAACCTTGATCAGGGGCTTCAGAAGTTTTTTTCCATTTTTTTGTCCCCTGCTTCTGCTTGCTGCAGCTTAAAACCCCGGGCATAGGTTCAAAAGCACTTTCCGGGCCCCCTTTTTTAGGGTTTGTTTTCCCCTTAGCAAAGGGTTTTTTCGGGAACCCGCAAAAAAAATGTCCTTTAAATACGTGTATGTCCTTTAAATCTGTATGCCCCCCATCCGAGACACCATAAAGTGGGGGTTAAACATCATGAAAGGTAGGCTAGAGGGCTTCAAAAGACCGGGAAAAAGTGACCCCAGAAGTAAATTCCCAAATCCAGGCCTCCTGGTTTTTTTTGCAGGGGAAAAAAAACAGAAAGCCTTAAAGTTTCCCGGAAACCAAAAACAAAAAAAATGCTGGCTCGGCTGAGCTCTAGCTTTAAAAGGCGTTTTCCCCTCTTTTTCCTGCACCATTTTTCCTCCCCCAGCGTGCTTTCCCCCCCTTAGCAGCAGAGGGGCCACAGGAAGAACACCCACAGCCTCCCCGGCCCCCCCTTTATAGGCCTAAAACCTGCCTCACCGGGGGGGGGAGGGCCCCCCCCCTGCTCCCTTTTACCACTCCAGGAAAAACCCCACCCAATCTAAGCACTGGAAAAACCCCTTTTACTAACACTTTTTGTAGTAACATAAAATGTTACTTACCCCCTAAAATGACGGCCCCCCTTTTAACCGAGCCCAGGCCTCTCGGTTACACGCATCGGTCTAGAGGCTTCCTAACGCCACATAAGACAGAACCCTAGGGGAAAAATACCTTCCCTCTGCGACGTCGCCTGCCACCTTCTCACAGCCCCGATAATCGATGCAGGGCCGGAGAGACCCGTCTTTTTTCTCCAAGAAAAAGAAGCCGGCTCCTGCTGGAGACAAGGACTTACGAATGAAGCAATGAAGCCTTTACGGAGGTTCTCAATAATATACTCTGACATAGCCTTAGTCTTCGGGACGGAGAGGAGATAGACCCGGCCCTGGGGAGGGGTACAGCCAGGTTGTAGATCTATGGGACAATCATAAGGCCAGTGTGGAGGAAGAGTTTCAGCCTGTGTTTCCGAAAAGACGTCGGCAAAGTCCCAATATGGCGTAGGTAGGCATGGTGGTGGCTTGGTAGATTTCAGGGAGGCGACCCGAGGAGCAGGTTGCGGCTTCGACAGGCAACGCGAGAGACACGCGGAACCCAAACGAATGACTTCTCCTGTGCTCCAGTCCAAGGTCGGGGTATGGTCTTGCAACCACGGAAGGCCCAGAAGGATTTCAGACGAGGATCGAGAAGTTGCAAAGTCTCCTTGTGAAGAGCCCCTATCTGCAAAGTAAGGGGAGCAGTGCGGAAGCGGATAGCGTCCTTAAGCCATTCACCACTGACCGAAGTGATGAACATAGGCTTCTGCAACGGAGTCGCTGGGAGACGAAACCTGGTCACAAGCTCGTGGCTTATGAAATTTCCTGCAGATCCAGACTCAATAAAAGCGGTGGCCTGAAAGGTGCTGTCCGGTGAAACACCAACAAATACGGGCATGGTCAGACGGGGAGAGGCCGCTCTGACACCTAGGGTTGCCTCTCCTACGAGCCCTAGGTGTGGAAGTTTCCAGGGCGCACTGGACAGTCCCCAATAAAGTGGCCAGAATCGCCACAATAGAAACACAGCTGCTTCTGACGACGCTGTGAACGTTCCTCCTGGGACAGATGGGCTCTCTCACCCTGCATAGGTTCTTCTTTGGGACCAATCGGAGGAGGAAGAGGTGGTCGCTGGAAAGTGGGAGCCAAGCGGGGTAGACGGCGTGGACGGACGACCTCCCGTTGAAGGCGGAGCTCTTGTGGCCTTTCGGCGAACCGAATATCGACTCGGGTGGCTAAGTGGATTAAGTCCTCCAGAGCAGCTGGTAGATCCCGAACGGCGAGCTCATCCTTGATTCGTCCAGCGAGACCTTGCCATAAAGTCGCCACCAAAGCTTCGTTATTCCAGTCCAGCTTCGAAGCGAGAGTGCGAAACTGCACAGAATACTGACCGACTGTGGTGTCGCCCTGACGAAGCCGGAGCAGTGCTGCGGCAGCCGAAGAAGTACGGCCCGGTTCCACAAAGACCGTGCGGAACCCCCGGAGGAAGGTTTGGAGGTCGGCTGTCAGAGGATCCCCTCAATCCCATAGTGGCGTGTTCTCCAGACAAGAGGCTGATTATGAAGGCCGCCTTGGCACGCTGTGTAGGGAATTGATGCCCCATCATCTTGAGGTGGATGGAGCACTGGCTGATGAACCCATGGCATTTCTTGGGGTCTCCATCATAGCATTAGGGAAGCGGCAGGTGCAGACAGGGTCCAGAAGCCGGAGCAGGTAGAGCAATGGACGCCGGAACAACGGATGAAGGAGTGGCGGCGGCAGCCGGTGGAGGTAGACAGGCCGCAAGGTTCTGCATCATGGTCGCTAGCTGGTCAATACGTTGGCTCTGCTGGGCGACAGCCGTCGTGACATCCCGGAGGTCGGGCAGAGGTACCCTGGCGGAATCCATGGCCAGTTCGTACTGTAATGCACGGGTGGATTCGCTGGACCCCCGCAAGCGATGATAATTAAGCCACGCCAGGGAGCGGAGTCTAAGTAGCCCCCGGTGTTCACCAGAGCCCGCCGCAAAGTGGAATGGACTTGCTGCGGCGTGAGGCTACCAGGTCGCTACCCCTGACGTGACTTGCTTACGGCGGCGGCCGGGGTAATGCGTGGTACAGAATCGAGATCCGGAGACGTAGTCGGGGACAGGCAGGAGGTCAGGACGGGCGGCAGAGGCTCGGTCAGGGCAGGCGGCAAGCAGGCAAGGTCAGGAAACGTAAGCAGGCGGACTGGTACACGGGAAGAAAAAACGGACTCAGAATACAGCCTAGGCACTACAAACACACACCAATGAACTGGCAGAGGCCGGTGATGGCCAATTACCGGCGCGCTAGCCCTTTAAATCCAGACCAACCGTCGCGCACGCGCCCTAAGCAGCGGGTACGCACGCGGCGGCTGTTAGAGCCAGACTGAGGAAGCACAGGAGCGGGGACTGGTGAGTACGGGGTTTCCTGGCCAAGGGCAGAAGGACAACGGCTGCGGCCAGCAGCGGCAGCCGCGCCGGACCCCGTAAGCGCAGGGGGACGGCCGCGGGGCGCCACGCCGCCGGGCCCCATGACAATACTTTCATGTTTTTTAACACACAACATATAACACATTATTTTAGCTGCAACAACTCTCTAATATACACCTATCATCAAAATATATAAAAGTTAATTCACCAAAGGTTTTGAAAATTTGTTGTTTAGCTAGGTTATGTAGAAAACATCAGCTCAGTAAAATACAACTTCAATTCCCAAAAAGCTAGGACACTGTGTAAAATGTATTTAGCTTCAGCCCATTTTAAATGATCCTTGGGCCAGAGAAGACAGTGGTGTTTCTGGATTGTCTTGAGATATAACTTCTTCTTTGCATAATAGAGCTTTAACTTGCATTTGTGTGTTGCATGGTGACAATGATTTTGGAAAGTATTTCTAAGCTTATGCAGTAGTTTGCATGATCAAATCATGCTTATTTTTAAAGCAATGCCACTTGAGGGGTCTTAGATCGCAAGCATCCAATACTGACTGTCTGCATTGCCTCTTGTACACATGGATTTCTCAAGATTCTCTCAATCTTTTGATAATATTATGTAGTGTTGATGGTAGAATATTGAAATATTTGAAAATTTATGTTGAGGAACATTTTTCTGGAAATGTTCCCAATTTTTAGACACAGTTTTCACAGATTGGTGAAACTCTGACCATCCTTGCTTCTGGGAGACTCTGTCTCTATTACATGCTCTTATTATACAGTTTTTTTGTAAGCACAATTACTTTGCAGGCTTTTATTAACTAATGCCCCAACCTTTTTTTTTTTTTTTTTTTAAAATTGTTATGCCATCAGTTTCTAAATGAGTTTTTTTTTTAAATAAAATTAATAAGATATGATTGTAACACATTCCCAAATCATTGCAATCAAGTTTTTTTACATTTTTCACAGCATCCCAAGTTTTTTGAAATTGGGGTAGTACATTCAGCTAATAAAGGCATAAATGTAAACAACTACAAAATAGTATTATAATTATTAATAATTATAGTTCATACATAAAGCAAGAGATAACACAAAAGAGAAGCTATACAGTACATTGTTTAGAAAGTAACTATCTACTCCCTGTTAGTGTTAATGACGAACAATCCACTTCACATTAAATATATTTGCATATATAGGATGGAATGAACTTATACATTGTTTATAAAATTCTAATTCATAAACATGTCAGTAAAGATAAACTAAGACAATACAATCTTCCTCTGCAGCAAAAACTCATCAAAATGTAAAAACAATGATGTATGAAATTAACATTAAGCACAAGGATCCAGCTGCTTCTTGCTGCAGGTTTATAGTACACAAAATGCCAGGTGGGCAATAACAGATTGTAACTCTCTAAAAGTAATGCTCTATTATACTCTTTATCTAAGACCAAGAGCTTGTTACCCAGGGTCAAAAAGGCAGGGAAGGTGTGAATCAGAAATTCAAAATCATTATGTACAGATGGGTGCCAAGAAGCCATACGCTGTATGTCACCTCTCCTACATCTTAACAGTTGTAATCTACATATGATCTTCAGACAGAGGTGATCACAGGATGAACAGTTATAGGATTTATTTTTAAACATTTTTATGATTTTTTTTTGTTTATTGTGTGTCCCACACAGGGCAGTTCCTAGGGGCGGGAGAGGCGGGTGATTGCTGGGGATGCCGGGGCTCCACTCACCGGAGGAGGGGGGCCGCCCACCTTGCCCGCCCTGCGGTTAGCCTCTGACTCTGCACGGCCATTGTAAAACAGCCGTGCAGAGTCAAAGCCAGCAGCTGCATACACTTAGTGCAGCTACTGGCACAGGGAGGAGCCAGGATGGATTACTCCCCTCCTACCTCCTCCCTTGTATGTATCAGCACTGTACATACAGAGCAGCATCGCAGGGGGCGCACGGCTTTCTCCGTGCCCCCTGCGACGCTAAGTCTCGGCTCCCGTCTGTCCCAGGAGACCCCGGGAGCTGAGTGCTGGGTCTAAGTGGCGTGATGACGTCATGCTGCTTACAGTGAATGCTGGCTTCGGACCTGCCGTGCTGCAGGGATCCTGGAAAGGTAAGTAAGTTTTTATTATTTTATTATCCTTAGCTACAGGGAACAACTATCATGGCTACAGGGGCAATTATCATGGCTACAAGGGCAACTATCATGGCTACAGGGGCAACTATCATGGCTGCAAGGGCAACTGGCTACAGGGGCAACTATCATGGCTACAGGGGCAACTGGCTACAGGGGCAGCTATCATGGCTACAGGGGCAACTGTCGACAGGTGTCAACTATCATGGCTACATGTGCAACTGGCTACAGGGAAAACTGGCTACAGGGGTAGCTATCATGGCTACAGGGGAAACTGGGCTACAGGGCAGCTATCATGGCTACAGGGGCAACTGACTACAGGGGTCAACTATCATGGCTACAAGTGCAACTGGCTACAGGGGCAACTGGTTACAAGGGTAGCTATCATGGCTACAGGGGCAACTGACTACAGGGGCAGCTATCATGGCTACAGGGGCAACTGGCTACAGGGGCAAATATCATGGCTACAGGGGGCAACTATCTGGTGAAGCACTGTGTTGCATTGTGGCGCATTATTTTATGGGTGGGTTGGGGAGCCGAAATTTCTTCACATCGCCCTTATTGCAATTTAGCCTAGGAACGGCCCTGGTCCCACATAAGAATATCATATATAACTACGTCTTTAAAAAAAAAAAAAAAAATAAGCAGAACCACACACTTTTTTGTATAGCTAATAACTATTCTGATATTCTTATATCTTAACTGTGGTAAAAATACATTGGATCACATAAATCTGTCAAATCTGTGTCATTGTTTCTGTCACTAATTTTCTGCAGTTGAAGTTATCTAATATTTAGTTTAAATTATCTAATATGTTATTTTTCCTATTTTTTATTGGAAAATGCATTGTGCTTATGGTTTCGTATTGTGTCTTATGTTTTTAAGTGGACCCATTATCATAATACGCAGCATAGACTGACGGCTATCTGCATACACAATGTCACTGAGAGGGCTAGGGAAGGCAGGAAGAACAATTTGCTCATAGATCCAAAAAATAAAGAAAGCAGCACCACCAAAATATGTCAAAAAAGTGATTTAATCACCTAAGTCCATACAAGCAACGTTTCAACTCCTCCATGGAGTCATTCTCAAGCAAGTGTGTTCAGGATAAACATATCCTTATATACAAATGTGCATATACATGATTAAGACATATAATTACATAAATAAAAAGTGATTACAGATAAATTGCAAAAATTTATGAAAGATAATACATCAATCAGTGTAAAAAAGTGACAGGGTAAAGTGCAATTGTGTACTAATCATAAACACATAATGAACAGAAGTCCCACTGTAATATATAAATCAATAGAGACAATTACAAAGTTAACAGTGTGTTTGACATATAATCACATACAGCTGCAGACATAAGCTTACCCCACTCTGGATCGTGTATCATCTCGGCGTCTAGTGAAAGACACTGAGCCGACTCAGAACATCACATGATCAAAACGGACCAATCGTTAAGCTTATGACAAACGCCACTATCAGCCAATCACTACACTCGGGACATCAGCACAATTCGCACATGTGCCGTAGAGGACTAAAAGCTCCGACCACCATATTATGTCAGGGCAAAAGATGCCAGTCTTTCAGGTATGTATAAAAGATGTAACTAAAGTTAATGTGGACTGACCAATACTATAGATAGCCGAACATAACACACCCTAGGTCTCCAATAGATGGTGCAAATTAACCACAAACCATGGAAAAACAGCACCCATCTCAGAGTGGCTACAGGAGCATCAGGGATGCAAATACTGTACCCCAGTACCTCAACTAGAGTCACAACATGGCAAGACCCCCGTGGTTCTGTATAGCTTCACATAAATTAGTATGGTCCAATTTTTAAAAAAAAACAATATTATGACCAAGCATCATAGAATAGTTGAATCATAATGGTCACAAAGTCACTTATTCATAAAGCTGACCAATGGAGTGTAATATAGATGTACATAAAAATATACACTTTGTTACCAAAAACAATCTTTTACAGAAATAATTTTTTATTACACAAAAAATCAAAATACACTATCCATGAGTGGGAAGCGAAGTCGCCGCCGAAAGTGATGCCATTGTGTTGATTAGGTAAAAAGCCAAGTGATAATAGTGAAGAATTTCATCTAAAATAACAAGAAAGATAAATTAATATAGAACACTCTATAATGCTGATAAAGGACAAAATATAAATAGGTTAGGGCAAAGCTTAATCAAATACAAAGGAAATACATGATTATAAAAATGCATTCAAAGAGTAATCAAGATTTAAACCATTAGGGTATAAAGAATCTAACTTGGTGATCCAACGCATTTCACGTTGTTTAAGAATCTTCATACGATCACCACCACGTTTGCAATAGGGTACATGATCAATAATAGAAAAACGAAGATCACTAATTTGATGACCACATTCATCAAAATGTTTAGGGACTGGTAGCTCACATTTTTTTGTTCTAATAGTAGATTTATGTGCATTAAGACGTAGTGGACATTCCTGTGTGGTCTCACCTTCGTATAATTTGGGACAGGGACATTGGAGAACGTAGATGACATAAGATGATCTACACGTGAGAAAACCATTGATTTTAAATCTCTGTTTAGATATGGGATGTTCAAAGAATTCACCTTTAATCAACTGTTGGCAACTATCACAACTTATACTCGGAAAACACCTTTGCCGCGACATCTTGGGTTTGGCTCCTACTCAAAATCACTCTTAACCAACATATCCCTTAAATTTGCTGCTCTCCTATATGAAAACAACGGTGGTTGTGTAAAAGATGGAACATCTTTATAACATTTCCTGGGAGGTGGCCAATATTTGTAAATGACCTTTGATATACATCTACTCTGTCTATTGTATGTGGATACAAAAGGTACCCTTTCTGTTTAATATTTACTGTTCGTTTAGTACACAACTGTACTCTGTCTAACTCTTTTTAAAATGTATTTAAATGACGTTGTACCCAATGCTTTGGGATAACCCCAAGAAACAAATTTATCATTCATCACTGAAAGTCTCACCTCCATTTATCATTTTCATCCACAATCTTTTTACCCGTAGGAACTGACTGTAGGGTAACGACTCAACCAATGTTTTCCCTTTGGGGGCTGACTTCCTGAACTCTAACCAGATTTATTCCTATCTGTGCTCTTAACATACAGAACTGTTCTTAACCCACCGTCTTCAACATAAACCAACATATCCAAAAAAATGCAATTTCTCTCTGGACCAAGACATGGTAAATTTAATATCCCTATCAACCCCATTGAGATAATCAAAGAAAAGCAAACAATGAAGAGCTGTCACCGTTCCAAATGAAAAAAATGTCGTCGATGTATCTCCACCATCCCAACACTGAAGTGAAATGGGGAGACACATAAAATAATTCTCTTTTTTCTCACACTGCCATCTTCTTGGATAAGATATTGAGGGATTTTGTCTTAGATACAAAATCATATATACGTGACACCCCAGATTTTCTCCATAAGATCAGTGACATTTCTGTTCCAGATGGGGCCATTTTGGCCTCATTTGATGTTACGAGTTTGTATACGTCCATTAATCATGACAGGGGATTACAAAGCATAGCAAAAATGTTGAGTGGATCCGAATATACTGACAATAGTAAGGAATTCATTTTGGGACTACTGGAAATAGTTTTGACTTGTAATTATTTTATGTTTGATGACAATTTCTATCTACAACTGAGAGGAACAGCCATGGGCTCAAATGTAGCCCCTACTTATGCCAACATTGTGATGGCTGATTTAGAGGAGACAGTCATATATGTGTCTCCCCATTTCACTTCAGTGTTGGGATGGTGGAGATACATCGACGACATTTTTTTCATTTGGAACGGTGACAGCTCTTCATTGTTTGCTTTCTTTGATTATCTCAATGAGGTTGATAGGGATATTAAATTTACCATGTCTTGGTCCAGAGAGAAATTGCAGTTTTTGGATATGTTGGTTTATGTTGAAGACGGTGGTTTAAGAACAGATCTGTATGTTAAGAGCACAGATAGGAATAATCTGTTAGAGTTCAGGAGTCAGCACCCAAGGAACATGGTTGAGTCGTTACCCTACAGTCAGTTCCTACGGGTAAAAAAGATTGTGGATGACAATGATGAACTGGAGGTGAGACTTTCAGAGATGAAAGATAAATTTATTGCTAGGGGTTATCCCAAAGCATTGGTACAACGTCATTTAAATACAGTTAAAGAGTTAGACAGAGTACAGTTGTGTACTAAACGAACAGTAAATATTAAAACAGAAAGGGTACCTTTTGTATCCACATACAATAGACAGAGTAGATGTATATCAAAGGTCATTTCCAAATATTGGCCGCTCCCAGGAAACTGTTATAAAGATGTTCCATCTTTCACACAACCACCGTTGTTTTCATATAGGAGAGCAGCAAATTTAAGGGATATGTTGGTTAAGAGTGATGTGAGTAGGAGCCAACCTAAGATGTCACGGCAAGGCTGTTTTCCGTGTATGTTGTGATAGTTGCCAACAGTTGATTAAAGGTGAATTCTTTGAACATCCCATATCTAAACAGAGATTTAAAATCAATGGTTTTCTCACGTGTAGATCATCTTATGTCATCTACGTTCTCCAATGTCCCTGTCCCAAATGATACGTTGGTGAGACCACACAGGATTGTCGACTACGTCTTAATGCACATAAATCTACTATTAGAACAAAAAAATGTGAGCTACCAGTCCCTAAACATTTTGATGAATGTGGTCATCAACTTAGTGATCTTCGTTTCTCTATTATTGATCATGTACCCTATTGTAAACGTGGTGGTGATCGTATAAAGATTCTTAAACAACGCGAAATGCGTTGGATCACCAAGTTAGATTCTCTATACCCTAATGGTTTAAATCTTGATTACTCTTTGAATGCATTTTTATAATCATGTATTTCCTTTGTATTTGATTAAGCTTTGCCCTAACCTATTTATATTTTGTCCTTTATCAGCGTTATAGAGTGTTCTTTTATTAATTTATCTTCTTGTTATTTTAGATGAAATTCTTCACTATTATCACTTGGCTTTTTACCTAATCAACACAATGGCATCACTTTCGGCGGCGACTTCGCTTCCCCCCCATGGATAGTGTATTTGATTTTTTGTGTAATAAAAAATTATTTCTGTAAAAGATTGTTTTTGGTAACAAAGTGTATATTTTTATGTACATCTATATGACACTCCATTGGTCAGCTTTATGAATAAGGGACTATGTGACCATTATAATTCAACTATTCTATGATGCTTTGTCAGAATATTGTTTTTTTTTTTTTTTTAAATTGGACCATACTAATTTATGTGAAGCTATAAAAGAACCACGGGGGTCGTGCCATGTTGTGACTCTAGTTGAGGTACTGGGGTACAGTATATGCATCCCTGATGCTCCTATAGCCACTCTGAGATGGGTGCTGTTTTTCCATGGTTTTGTGGTTAATTTGCACCATCTATTGGAGACCTAGGGTGTGTTATGTTCGGCTATCTATAGTATTGGTCAGTCCACATTAACTTTAGTTACATCTTTTATACATACCTGAAAGACTGGCATCTTTTGCCCTGACATAATGTGGTGGTCGGAGCTTTTAGTCCTCTACTGCTCATGTGCGGATTGTGCTAATGTCCTGAGTGTAGTGATTGGCTGATAGTGGCGTTTGTCATAAGCTTAACGATTGGTCCGTTTTGATCATGTGATGTTCTGAGTCGGCTCAGTGTCTTTCACTAGACGCCGAGATGATACACGATCCAGAGTGGGGTAAGCTTATGTCTGCAGCTGTATGTGATTATATGTCAACACACTGTTAACTTTGTAATTGTCTCTATTGATTTATATATTACAGCGGGACTGATGTTCATTATGTGTTTATGATTAGTACACAATTGCACTTTACCCTGTCACTTTTTTACACTGATTGATGTATTATCTTTCATAAATTTTTGTAAGTTATCTGTAATCCCTTTTTAATTATGTAATTATATGTCTTAATCATGTATATGCACATTTGTATATAAGGATATGCTTATCCTGAACACACTTGCTTGAGAATGACTCCATGGAGGAGTTGAAACGTTGCTTGTATGGACTTAGGTGATTAAATCACTTTTTTTTACATATTTTGGTGGTGCTGCTTTCTTTATTTTTTGGATTTTGGAGGGTTTTAGATCATACCTTTGAGCTTTGCACACCTCTGTTAGATTTTGTTGCAGTGCTGTATCCTTGTCTTTTTTCAATTTGCTCATAGATACACCTGATTCACAGGAGAGCTGACTGATCCTCATACTATGCTGTTCATAAATAGGACAACATAATCTGATAACAGATCTGCATTAAACCTGCCTGCTAGAGGTGTGCAGATCGGGCTTCCTTTTTCAAATAGTCAAAGTTCATTAATGTGTCTAAAAAGTAACTCTGACCAGACACACAATACTTTGGCATCATAAAGTAAATGATATGGCACAAATAGTGATTGCTAAGTGGCAGTATTTTCTGAAATGACTGTGGTGAAAATGTATTGTACGTGGACAAAGGGCACTATTGCAAATAGACCACATGAAAGGCACACCATATGACATTAATGTAAGTAATAAGTGTCGGCTACAAATATGTGCTAGGGTGGACTGACATGCTACAGTGGAGCAGCTCACCAGTAAAATAAACCAAGGGCTACCAGACTTGTCCAAAACAACAGATTAGCAAACTCTACTGAATGTTAGTCCCAGCAATGCCGCCATCTTCCTGCCGCCGATCGTTAAGGTCCCAAGTTTATACCATTCGCTAAGCTATTGGCTTGGGACCTTGGCAATCGGCGATGCCGGCGGGGGACTAACTGTAAATGAAACCTCTGAACACACATACAGTTGAAGGCTTCTGCGGAGCAGAGAATGATAGCTCCTTGCTCCGTATAGTACTCCAGTGAGTATAGCACAGGCAGCGTGAGAGTGTTATCACGCTGCCTGCGTGGCCTTATGACGTCATGCCGCCTTTGCGGGAGGAACGGGAGGAACGGGAGCAACAACATCTTCAGGGAGCGGGGGAAAGGTGAGTTCTGTTAGGTTTTTTTTTTAATTAGGTCATTAGACCTCTCTACCTGCTGGGGGACCTATAACCTGTCTATATACCTGCTGGGAGGAACATAACTTGCCTATATACCTACTGGGGGACCCATCACCTGCCTATATACCTACTGGGGACATATAAACTAAATACCTACCTAGTGGGAGTCATATAAGCTATATATCCACCTACTGGGAGAAATAAAACTTAGTGGGAGACCCTATTATATATCCTGGGGGACATGATTTACTGGGGTACCATATTACTTATAGGGTAGCTTCGAACTCGACTCCAGGGACTACTGCATATTGGGCTCCAAGGCAGATAGATGGTCCCTGCACCTCTGCTAACAAACCTATTTACCAGAAATGGCTTCAATTAGAACTAGAATTGTCTTCTATGATAAGTCATGTCTTTTACTTCATGAAACGGATGGATGCTGTTGTGTCAGGTGAGTAATGGCAGAGAACAAACACCGTGCAACCATTTCTGGAGGGACAGAAGCTAATGATGGCAATGTTATAGTCTGGGGAATGTCTTTGTGCTAAGGACATTCTCAATTAATTTGAGTATGTATCCATCCGTGTAGATCACATATACCTATGTATGCTGATTTTCTTTCCTGGATCGAATGGGATCTTCCAGCAACATGTCCACTTTAGAAATTTGACTTTGGGGTTGAAAAGGGGCCAAGACTTTAAAGGACACCCTAATTCCTAACTGTACTAAGGGGGACATCTGTTGGACCCCCTTGATCGTTGTGTTCACTCATACTCCAGCAGCTGTGGGAGGCACTGCAGTCAGTATGGCTCTAGATATTAACTACCAGGACCTTACTGAGTTACTCCCAGTCCATTTAAGAGCTGTTGTAACGGTGCCGACAGACGTACGCCGAAGCGCCGACCGCAGACATCCGGGTGTGGGATCCTCTGTGATCACGCAGGGCGGGGGTGGTGTGGAGGACCACCCAGGGGGTGGTCTAAGGGGCCCTGGTCTTCACCGAGCCCGCCGAAAAGGGGATGGTTTTGGGGCGCGGGCCCCCCAGGTCACCCCCTGGCGTGGCTACCTGCGGTGACACCGAGGGCGGACGGGAAACCAGGAAGAAGAGAAATAAGCAGGGCAGGTAAGCATCGGAACACAGCGGTAAGGGGGGATCAAGTACACATGACACCACGGTTACGGCAGGAATGACGGAACAAGGAGGACAGACCAAAACAGGGCAGGATACTGGGGAAAACAGGAGAGCAATCCGGGCGGGAAACAGCAGAAACAGCGGACAACGAGAAAACAGACAGATGGCCGGACCCTCAGGGGGGAAAGAGCAAGGGACCAGCAACTCAGGGGTTTTAAGTCTCCAACGGCAGACCAGAGATGCTGGCAGGAGCTCAAGAGGGAAAGACAGCAAGGATGCAATGAACTGCCCCGGGTAGAGGCGAAACTTCCTCTTATAGGCGGGGTCAGAGGTAAAGAGGAAGTAACAGAGACAATAACCTTAAAAGACAGGAAGCTGCCGCGCGCGCGCCCTAAGAGGAAGGCACACACAGGGCCCCGGAAACAACAGAAAAGGACAGGCAGGTAAGCAATAGCAAAAACGGCTGTGGGGCCCCCCGACAGGGGAGCCCCCGCAGAACACGGGGGCCGGACAGGCCGACGGTCCAAGGGAGGGGCCGCGGCATGAACCGGACAGTACCCCCCCCTCAAACCCCCTCCTCCCCCCCCCAAATACAGAATGGGCATTCCCCAAAGGCAGGGGCCCGCAACTTCTACGGGGGCAACCCCCCAAAACCCAAATACGGCTGTATAATGCCAGTATAGGGGGAAAAGCTAGAAACGGAGGTGCTGGGAGGAACAAGGGGGGACTAGGCAAAAATTTGGGGGGGGGAACCCCGGGGGGGCAGTAAGCCACAGGGGACTCGAAGGCCAGGGGCGGGGGGGGCGTAAGCCACAGGGGACTCAAAAGGGCCGGGGGGGGACCCTAAAACCCCGGGGGTCAGAAACTCAGGGGAGGCCGTAAGCCACCGGGACTCGAAGGCTCAGGGCGGGGACGTAAGCCACGGGGGCTCAGAAGGGTCAGGGCGGGGGCCCGTAAGCCAAGGGACTCAGAAGGGCCCGGGGGGACCGAAAACCCGGGGATCAGAAAGGGTCAGGGCGGGGCCCAAGCCCCGGGGACTCAGAAGGCCAGGGCGGGACCGAAACCACGGGGACTCAGAAGGCCAGGGGGGCCGTAACCACGGGGACCAGAAAGGTCAGGGCGGGGGGCCCTAAGCCAGGGGGTCAGAAAGGGGTCAGGGTGGGGCCATGACTAGGCCAAACTAAGCCCGGGGGGACCGAGCTGGCCCAAAGTAAACCTTTGGGTGGCCATGGCTAGGGAAACGAAGCTCTGGGGGGACCCTGACTGGCCCAAAAAAATAATCTGGGCTGGGGCCTTTAGCTAGGCCCAAAATAAGTTGGGCTGGGGGCCATGGCTAGGGGCCAAAACGTAAGCTCTGGGGTGGACCATGACTAGGCCCAAACGTAAGCCTGGGCGGACCAGAGCAGGCCCAAAAATAAGTCTGGGCTGGACCTGGCGGCCAAAAGTAAGTCTGGGCGGGGCCATGAGCTAGGCCAAAAAGTAAGCACTGGGCTGGACCATGAGGGGCCAAATAAGCACTGGGCTGGACCCTTTAGCTGGCCAAACGAAACTTGGGCTGGACCAGAGAGGCCCCAAAAGTAAGCTCGGGGGTGGACCTGAGCTAGGCCCAGGGGGCAACACTCTAGACAGGGCGGGGCACCCCGGGGGGATCCTGGTCATTTTATCTGAACGGTCCGCCACAGAGACCCGAAGCGCCGACCGCAGACATCCGGTGTGGATCCTCGTGCACCGCAGGCGAGGGGGTACCTGCGGGACCACCCAGGGATGGATCTAAGGGGCCCTGGTTTTTACCCGACCCGCCCCAAAAACGGGATGGATTGGCTGCGGGACCCCCAGGTACAAACCCCTGGCCTACCTGCGGTGACCCGAGGGGGGACAGGAACACAGGGAAGAAGGAACATAACGGGCAGGTAAACGCACTCAGGAACCACAGGATACAGGGGGTCAACTACAAATACACCACAGGAAAAGGGAGGAATGGACGGGAACAAGGGGTACGACCAGGAACACGCAGGTAATCGGGAAAAAGGGGAGCACATCCAGGACAGGGAAACAGAGAATACAGCAGCAAAGGAGACAACAGACAGATGGCCAGGAGCTCAGGGGAAGCCAACGGACAGCAACTCAGGGGTTTTTTAAAAACTCCAACGGCAGACCAGAGATGCTGGGGGAGCTCAAGATGGAGGGCAGCAAGAGACTCAATGAAATGACCCAGGTGAGGGAGAAACTTCCTCTTTTAGGCCCGGGGTAGGGTAAAGAGGAATAGACAGGACAATAACCTATAAAAGCAGGAAACGCCGCGCGCGGCCCCAAGGGAACAGACACAACAGGACCCCAGGAAGCAAACGAAAAGACGGACGGGAAACACATAGCAAACCCGGCTGCTGGGCCCCCCGCACGGGACCCCAGCAGAGACACGGGAGGCCGGACAGGCCCACGGTCCCAAAGGGAGGGACCGCGGATGAACCGGACGCTTTTTCCTTGCTGAACAGGCGTTTTTTCTGGTTTAGGTGGTGGTCATTATAATGTGACTTGACTATGTATATATTTATATATAAAGTAAAAACCTCTCCAAAAGATTACCTCTTTGAGGAACCCACCTAATATTTTACATGATATTTGACATTTTCTATTGCTTAATCCTTTATAGGGCTTCTTCCCTGCAGGCCGTCCATTAAAGTATTGTTAAAGATGATCTCTTTTTTAGGCATCTGTTATAACCAAAAAACTTTTTTGGAAAAATGATTTTGGAAAAATTTTTTTCTGGTATAAGCTTTTTTATATTTGCATATTTAAGATTAAAACCCCATTTCATTTGCCTTTTGAAATTTAAATTTTTAAAAATGGTAAAAAAGTAATTTTCATAATGATAAAAAAGCCTTCATATGGCTGCCATAATGGTGCATAAGCTCTTAACTCAGATCTTTAAACTATGGTATAAAGTCAATTTTCCAGTTAAATCCTGTAAAAATACAACTGAAAAAAATTGTGTCAGGTTGCATTGTACTCCATATGAAAGGGGAAATACTTCTGTATCCATTGAATCCAAGGGAGCCGATACAAGAGAGGATGAAAGCTTTTTACTTAAAATTCAGGATCAGACTACACACAGGGACTGTTTGTAGTCTGTAACCATGGAGACACATAGGTCTGCATAGGAGGTTTAGACAAGATTTTTTCACTAGATTATCAGTAGATTATTTTCAAGCTTATTTTTTTTATTTAGATACACTGAAGCGACAACATTTGTTTGTAAAAGTGTACTACATATTCTGAAAGATGTAGAAAAAGATAAAAAAAAATTTCATGAAAAAGAAAATTAAAATTAAATGTTTTTTTTTTTTTTTTAAGATTATACACATCAATGTTACATATCTAAGTATGTTTCACCTTTCTGATTTTGCTGGCCAAATTTGCAGCAGGGCCTGTTTCTTTATTAGGGTATCAATACGTTTTTGGATATGTTTTCGATTCGAAAAACACATTCAAAAGCACTGCATCAAACGCATCCAAAGCACATCCAACACATATCCAACACACGCACGTGTTTGGATGCATTTTTGCTGCAGCAGAAACGCACCATATAGTTTTAAATAGGGCGCCTGCTGCGTCTTTCGGATCCAGAACTGACATGTCAATTCTTTGAACGGATCCAAAAGACGCATCAGAAAGACACAAGTAAACACGCATCAGCTTTAGACGTCTGAACGCCAATGGTGTTTTGCATTGAAAGCAATGTAAAAATCACACTGCATGTTGTTTCTATGGGTGTTTGGGTTCGTTTAGGGTCCAAAACATGGATCCAAACAAGCATCTAAAAATTTATCCAAAAACGTATTGAACACGCCGTGTGAACATACTCTTAGCTTCTTTTCACCCAGTTTGGCTTCTATAGGTAAAACACCTGTAGAGATATCTATAGATGTATCTGTATACAGAAAAATAACCATCTGCAAATAAAGAAGAAATCAATTTGTGGCACACAAAGGAAGCTCGATACATACAAAGTAATAGTTATCCAAACAGGATGAAATTATATTAAACTATTAAATCAGCCAGGGCAGAAAACACTTGGCAACGACAGGCTTTCTATAATAGGCACCAGGTTTTTACTGTTCATTATAGCACATACACATGTAAAAGACAAACCTGGAAAATCACAACATTAAACTCTAGCACAATAATCGTCAAGACATTTCCTTACATGTTTTACTGTTTTATTTGTATTATTGTGAAAAAACATGGTACATTTTATTCCAATAAGAAAATTTCAGAAGACCAAAAAAGGTACTTACTTTCTCAGTCTTCCTGTCTTCTGTCTTACAGCCTGTGTTTGTAGGGCTGGCAGTTTGCATGCTATTGACTGGACCATTGGAGGCTTCAGTACTAATACTAGTTGCAGTAACATTTGGAGGTGTTATTGCCGCCGCAGCTGAAGTTAGTGGAATAACCGGCCGAGCACAGTGGACTGTGACAGAAGCCTGAATAGAAGACTGTTGATGGGGCATGTGCTGTGGAGAAACAGTTGATTGTGGCCGGCTTGGAGTAGCAGGAAGTCGTGATGGGGAACAGTGAGTCCTTATAGGTGATACAGTAGCTGTGGGACGTTCTTGAGGCTGTGCTGAAGGATGTGCTACAAGTGATAGGACATGAAAATTAGCAGAATTAACATAACTTTACAATGTCATCAATAACGACCTATATAATGAATAAATACTGTGTATATAGATTGCCTCAAAACCCAATCGAGAATTGGCCCATTCAATCAATTCTGCTATGTCTACATTATATTTCCACGATATAATGTTGACGTGGGATCCTCCAAAATGGGTATCTAATCACTTTTATAAAGATATGTCATCAAAAAAAGTGAAGCCTGTGAGATCTACAGCCTGACTAAGATGCCCTTCCTTTCCTGACAGTTTACATTAGACATAACCAGGAGCTGACAGGAGCTGATCTGGCCGCATTTGCGTTGTTTTCACTTCTTATCTGATGGCAGGGAACATGAACCAGCTTTGAAGGGACTCGGGAGAAAGATCTTGTATCTTTTGTGTAGAGAATCCACTGATTGTAATGTAATTATCTGAGTAAACATGCAGACGCTCCCTAGCTCTCTGCTCAGCCCCCCTCCTTTTCCCCCTGCAGCGTTTGTGAAGAAGGAATGAAAGAAAGCTGCTGGCTGAGCTTATCTTCTCTCTGAGAAAATAAGAGGGAGAAAAAAAACTGCATATAGCTTGTGCACAATACAGTTATCCTCTGTGGATTAGCAAAACAATGTTTACTCAACTACAGAGACTGAATATCAGGAGCGTGCATGGGAGGTGGAGTGATGACATCACAGAGGAGGAACTTGTTTTTTTAAACACAGAAACACAACGCCCCTTTTTTCAGGCCTCAAGAGGGGAGTATTAGCCTGGTAGGTAAGAAACTCACTTCTTGGCAAAACTCCTTTAAAGAGAACCTCAAGATGACAGGAGAAATAAGGAAAATTTGGGCGCTGCTGGATGGAGGACAGAGGCTTGTATCAAGTTTCATAGATTTTATTTTAGGTTATGTGTTTCAGCACCGAACAGGTACCTTACTGAGGACATAACTTCTACCTATTCTCTCCTACACCGAGAAGTCCTTGCACTATGTTGTGACATTTTTATTTTTATTTTCCATGTAGGTCATGGAACCTGTCACGTTGAATAAGCAGTCAGATATGCCAACATCATCACAGAATGGAAAGCGCTGAGAAGACTGATATATAGTGTTACGGGAAAACATTCAGTATAACTTTTATTTTCATAATTTACATAACTGCCTTCGTTGGGCCCAAAGAGTCCTGGACCCGGCCTTCTTTATAAAAACAAAAGTTTTTCTGTAGACAAACAGGGGAAAAGCCCGTCAAATTGAGTGGACCACCCGGGGCCCCTTCTTAAGCCCCCATCAAGTACAAAAGAATTTTTAAAAGAGAAAGTTACAAATTTTACAATTTTAATCTTTCCCACAAAACTATATTTCAGTAAATCACCTTCTTCCTGCCTATTTAAAAAATGGGTGCCCCGGGAGATGGACAGCATTCTCCATGACAGGTTCCTGTTTTGATGTAGAAATATAAAATACAGAGGGATGCAAATAGTAGGTAAATTGCAATTTTCCCCAGCAATAAAGCTTTAAAGGGTTTCCCCCAGTTTCCTTGTTATATTACAACACTTATAAAATGACAGGTCATTGGGACCATCGTGAGACCACCATGTTTCCCTATGGAGTAAACATTTCTGTGACAATTGCAAAGAAAGACAAAGGTTTTAAATTCTTTTGGGAAAATTTTAAAAAACCAGTCAAACCCCTTTCCTTTTTGGGAAACCTGAGGTTGGTTTTAACAGCTGCCCGTGAGTGGGCTTTAAGGGGAAAGGTTTTACCCAAATATGGAAAAAATCCTAAAAAAAATTTATAACAAAAGAGCTAAAAAGGGTGGAAAAGTAAACATTATTGCCCCGCTATACTGTAAGGAGGGTTTAAACTTTATTTCCCAATGTTCCATAGATTATATTGTTTTCCCGCCCCGATTTTTCTGCCTTGGTTTTTTGCTAATGTTTTCCCCACTATTTTTTTGGATTTTTTTTAAAAGGGAAAGGGAAAATTTTAAATTTTTTCCCCCCTTTCGTACTGCCACGTTTTAAATTTTTGCTGATTCCCAGCCCCTTTCCCAACTGAAAGGGTTGGGTCAAATTGAACCAAAATTTTTTAAATAAAGTTACAGACTTGCCATGGGAATCCTTTAAATTTTTCCCGGGAAAACTGTAAATTGTTTTGGGGTTTTCTGGGGAAAGCCCCTGACCCGATCATTACAGTAAATCACTAAAAAGGCCATTGTCACTACATATTGTTGTTATATACTTGTTATGGCCCCTCATTGGTGAAACTTTAGCCATACCAAACCCTAGCAAACTAATTATAAGCCCTGGGGACTAAAGGAAAAAATTCAGATGCAAAGAAAACATGTTTTTCCTTTTTTTCCCAAAAAATTTAAAAGGGTTTTCCCGATAAAAGTATCTGGCACTAGCATCTATACCTTTTAAAATTTTTACAAAAATTTATGTAATATTGCGTTTCCCCCAAATTGGTTTGGGGGAGGCCCCTTATTTTGTTTTTGGGGGTTTTCACCAAAACCCGGTTATGCCTTTTTCCCCCCTGGGGGTACTTTTTATTTCCCCCTGGCCCCAATGGGCCACTTTAAAATTTGGGCCGGGCCAAATTTTATAGCCCCAGACTTTTTCCCCAGATTTTTTTGTTACTGGCAAGCCCATACTTGAGGGGGTTTGTTTTTACCACACTAGGAGCAAATTAAAAAACACAAAGCGACTCCATAAAAATTATGTAACAGCATTTAGAAAAAATGTCTAACTGAAATAAAAAATAAATTTTTTCCCTGATCTTAGAGAGTGGGAAATTTTTTTTTTAATTGTAGGGGCCCAAAAATTTGGGTAAATTTAATTTTGGATTTGGGCTAGGGGTACCATGGTTTCATTTTAGAACATTACGGGACTTTCAGTAGCCATTCTATTGGGTTTACAATTTTTTCTGGGGTTTTTAAGTTTAAATACAATGTGGGTGCATCTATGAGTTCTACATATTTTTTTTTACTGGTGTCCAGCTCCGTCATTGTTGTAGGATAAAGGAAATATGGGATCAGCCAACAAGAACCATAGATCCTCTGCTGCTCGTAATAACCATTTCTGTATTTTAATGTGATAGTTCTGAATATTATTTTTAAAAATAGTAACTTTCTGGACCATACAAACTAACTTTGAAACGTTTTATATTTTTGCAACCCACCAGGGAAACCCCGCTTATGCTTTAGTTTCTTTTTACCCTTTCCCATCTGTACAGAGGTACTTTTGGGGGTTTTTTAGCTTGCTGGTTAGAGATCTTAGATGAATTGTTCTGCGAGGATGTCGGAGACTGGTGAGCATGTATCTGAGGTACAGTAATCGGGAGAACAGGTCTGACAACGTTGGTACAATTTGTCATCCCACCAGGAGATGCATGTGAAGCTAATGGAGAACTTCTACTTGTTAGTGGAACTCCCATGGTGCAGTTTCGTGACTGGGCAAGTCCAGCAGGCATCCTAAAACAGTAATACAAAAAAAGGAACATGAAATAAAATTCCACAGTCATCTCCTCTTGATATTTCTCTAATATTGTATTCATCCCGATTTACTGTATTTTGTTGTCAAACATATTCATTATAATAGATGTCAATGTTTACGCAACAAAACAAAATTTCAGTGTTTATTCCTACGTGTATTACATGTCAGAAAACTTGTGAAAATTCACGTAACATATGACAACAAAAACATATAATTCATCTATTAATTTAATATTTGCATCAAGAAATAATGAGTGATATGTCACCTACTGATGCATTTTCTCTGTATATTCTATATGGAAAAACATGTTGGGCAGCCAGGACACCAAAACTATGGCAATAGAAAGTTAAATATGTGCCAGAACTCTAAAGAACTCCAGATTTCTGCAACATATAACAGTGTATATAGAGGATTTGGGACTCTGTGTCAGAGGAACAGTTTTCTGACCACTATAAAGATGCTGTATGTTAAAAAATGGTGGATACTCGCAGAATGGGTTTTATTTGGATTGACCAATAAATGACACATAGTTTGGAATTTTTCTGTATTCACTAGTAAGGTCAGGTTCACAACTGTTTGGCGAGCCACCCTGAATGGGAATGTTAGATACAAAAAGCTGTATATGTTGCACCTGCCATCCCATCCAGTTCCCCATATACTTAGATCGGGACATGGAGCCGGACCTATGGACAATCTGAAATAAATACCTTCCAACATAATTGTGGAGGACTGAAAATGTTGTTCTTTTGCAGGCTGGTTTGCAACTATGGGATGCTGGATGCCTTATATAGGTGAATCAGGCATAGGATGTACATTTTTGGGCGCATGAGCTTAGTTTTAACTTATGTGAAAACAATGTAATTGTCTATTCAAAGCAAATTATAATGTATAATGCCTTCCTAAAGATGTGCAGACTATACTTGTTGTAGTCCAAGAAAACTAATAAACCTGGTCCTTATGAGAGGTAAGTACTTCTGCTTGATGGAAGCACAGACATACTCTGCAGATATAAATACCCTGTTTCCCCGAAAATAAGACATCCCCCGAAAGTAAGACATAGTTTTTTTTGCTGCAATTCAGAGTTTGGCTGCTTATGCTGATGTTTGTGATGAAATCACTACAGTATATTTATACATAATGATTTTTGTTCAACAATAAAATGTTACTTCTTGTTCATGGAAAAGACATCACCAGAAAATAAGTCTTAGCTCGTTTTTAGGAGCAAAAATTAATATAAGACACTGTCTTATTTTTGGGGAAACATAAGTCAACATACGTCACTTGTATAATTTAAACATTAGTAGTAAAATTGTAATATACTGTACATAAATGTTCAGAGCTTTTGGTATTCCCTAATATATTATGACAGCACAGTTTTTTTTTTAGGTCAGTTTTTATTATTGTCAGTGTAGAAAAACAATCACAGGGTAAACTAGTACTATTAAGGAAGAAAGGTAAGCAGTGGCTGAGTCTCTACAATCTATCGGACAACATACTGTATGTCAGCAACTTTTATAAATAAGGCAATGTTGAACAGATAAATAAAACCAACCCCCTCTGTGAATTCACTTTAAAGCACTTTAATATGTTTCATAGGTCAAATACAATTTATTTTTTTCACATACTTTTACATTACTTTCAATTTTTTAAATTGGACCTCACCTATGTTCTGTACAAAAGAGCTGGAACTACAAAGCGAACATACTGTGTGTTGCACAATCTAAGAGACGTAGCAGGTAGCCCGTTTTAATGCAGTTTTTTTTTGCAAATGCTGCTGCTTTTCTCCAGTGGTAAATTAACTGCAACTAGAAAAAATTTAATTTAAAGTAAAAAACCCGGCTGACATGGGGTTTAATAAAATATACAACATTTCTCTACTTTTTTTCTCTAATGTTATTTATACTGATTTTGTACTCTTTTTAACTAATATTTTAATAAAAAAAAATTATGATTAATAAAATATAGTATATTGTATTAATATTACATTAATTACATGTATATTAATATAAAGTATATCTTTTCACTGGACAACACTAAAGATATGACACTTTGTAATAATCATGTAAACTGTATAACAGTTTTAAATTTGGTGTGCCCTCAAAATAACTCAACACAGATATCAATGTCTAAACCGCTGGCAACAAAAGTAAGTACGCCCCTAAGTCAAAATGGGCAAATTGTGCCCAAAGTGCAGGGCCGGGACGATGCGTAGGCAGATGTGGGCGATCGCCTAGGGCGCCATCTCTGCCTGTCACGTTGGGGGTGCTGCGCCACTGTGCGCATAAACATAAGCAGTACGCTACCTCATGCCGGCCGCCATGCTCTGACAACAGACACAGACTGATGGTGATTGAGGTGGCGCTGCTATTAGCGCTGGCCGCCTGGCGCTACGGGCTTAAAGACACACAATGTAAATTAGTGTATGTCTGTCAGACCGTGGGGGCGGGCGGCCAGCTTAAATAGCAGCGCCACGCTTCAATGTAAAGTCTTTGCCGTGGTTACTATATTCAGAAAAGGATTTATTTTGTATAAAAAACACCTAAACAGCTAAAGCTTCATGTTGTGGTCACTGAAATACAGTTTACTTAGTATACCATTTACTCTATATTTTATATACTGATGAATTCGATGGGTTTTGCTTTTTTATAGTCACTAAAAGGGCTAAACTTTTGTTTCTACCCAGCAGTATAGACCACATTCTTTATATAAAACAAGCTTGCTGTAGTGAGTATTAGGCCTCGTTCACACGGCTTATTTCAGAACGTATTTACATCGTTTTGCCGATCGTAAATACGTTCTGAAATCAGTTGAAAATCAGTTGCAAATAAGTGCCACTAAGGCTTCGTTCACACGGCTTATTTGGGGGCGGATAGGCGCCGTACTCCGCGCCGGATTTGCGCTTCAGTACAGCGCCAATCCGTGCCCTGTCATTACGGTAATCCACTGCTCTCATAGAGAACAGTGGATTCCGTCGCTCCTCCCCGCTCGGCGAATCCGCCGCGGGGGGAGAAAGTTACATGCACATTATTTACGGCGCGTACGCAACGTAAACAATGCATTGTCTATGGGGCCGGGAGCGGCGCCCCCGCCTCGCTCCGGCCCCGCCCCCGGCCCGACCCTTATTCACGGCGGATTTGGGAGGTCAATTCGGCGCACAAATCCCTAGGGAATAAGCCGTGGGAACACGGCCTAAGTGTGGCACGTATTTTAACTGATTTCCCGGACGGATTCACCCCATCTCCAATCCATTGTAGGTGTGAATCCGTCCGTAAATAATTGACATCCCAAAAATTTTTTTCTGTCCGGATTGCCTTTCGTCAACCCCGCGGCGGCAATCCGGCGCGGAAATAACCGTCTTGTGAACGACGAGCCTAATTTTCTATTGAAATAAAATAGAAAATTAGGCTGTTACTTATTTCTGACTGATTGCCCGACCGGATTGACGATCGTCAATCCGTCGGCAAATCCGCGGCGAAATAAGCCGTGCGAATGAGGACTTAAAGTAAACACTGATTTCATACCTGCAAATTTTATGTAACATGTAAATTGTGTTAACTAGCAGCAGGCAATACTTGATGTTGTTTTTTTCATCTATCCATTGTAATTACTTACACATATACCTTTTCTTGTGACACTACAACATTTGGTTGATGCTTTTTTTCCTCGTAATAAACAACTGTCTACTTCCTCCAAGCTCTAACTCTTAAGAAACCTCAATCGTATGTGTTTTGCAAACTAATAAATTCACAATAGTTTATTTCCTTATGCTTGAATATTCCAAACAAATAAATTACCATCTCATTGGTATAGCAAAATAGGTAGCAAAGAAAGTTTGCTTGAAAAGAGAAAAGGAAAACAAAAGCAGATGTTCTGTATTCAGCTGCTGGGCTGTTTGGCAATCTTTGTTCCCAATGTTCTCTATTTATTGGGCAAAATATGTTAGTTGTATCAGACATTCCATAAAAGATCATGCCTGAATGAATAAGCAGCTGCTTCCCCTTCTCTTGACTAGCATTACTTTTACAAACATACACATTTAGAGCAAAAAGTAACTCCAGTAATTTTTATTAATTCACCCTCATTAAACATTATATCTAACCTAATATGTTACTTCTTGTTTTACCAAGATTGGTGCTTTATATCCTTATGACCTGTGTACCTTCTATTCTCACCCATAAATTAAAAGAAATATTTCACCAGAAACATCTATTATCTATGGCACAGTTTATCCATGTTAGATTAGTGATGAGTCCATCACTAATCTAACATGGATAAACTGTGCCATAGATACTAGATGTTTCTGGTGAAATATTTCTTGGAAAAGGAGAACCCAGTCACCTATTCTGTCTCATCAGTACATATGGAGTGGCAGCTGAGCATGTATGCTGTTGCTAAATACAATTCAATGGGAGGTACAAAAAGATCTATTTGAGGGCTTGGTAAGCATTAGAAGGTAGCCCACACTGAACATTTAAATTAATGACTGAAATACCCATTTACAAATCTGTTTACACAAGTGGCTATAACGCAGGGTATGAATTCAAGTTTGTAATGTGAAATTCACAAATGAATGTTCAATGTTGTTCATTATCATCATTGATACTTCATTATCTTCAGTATTGTGAAAATAAGGAGAAGATTTGAATTATTGCAGTCCTTTCCTTCCTCCCTGCTGAGAAAGATATAGAATAAGGGCATGTCCCCACGGCACGGGTTTGCCGCTGGTTTTTCAGATGGTTTGCAGTTTAGAAGACAGTCTGAAAAACCGGCCGCAAACGAGCACAAACCGCCAGAGGGCCGAAAAACATTGTGCTTGCACATTCTTCCGTCGGTTTTCGGACAGAATATGTACATGTCAATGGGAAGGGGGAGGGCTTTTTTCCACTCATCGCGGAGAAAAAAGCCGCCCCTCCTCCCCCCCCCACCCCGCAGCCGTGTGCACGGATAAACTGACCGGTATTTGTCCATTGCCGTGTAAACGGGCCCTAAGTTAGCCATTATAACTAATGAGTATGTTCAGATGACATATAGTGATGTGTCTTGTGCGAACTGCTATACGCCTGCTGTTTTAGAAGTACGTGATGGCCAGTGAGTACTTCTAAAGTGCTCTGGCCTGGTCCCCATTCACTATCTGTTTCCCCCGCGTGTAAATGCTGGAAAGATGTGACAATTCCCTTTTCTCCAGGCACTCAGTACGCGCCGGGGAATAAGCAGCAAAATCATAGTACTCAGTGAGTGCTATGATTTTACCGTATTTGCGGGGTGCACTTCGGGCATATTACAATGCAATTACACCCTGCAGTATGCCCCGTAAATACATCATGTGAACATACCCTAAGAGTGGCAAGTATAATGTTAGCAAGCAGGCTTGTAGATATTGTGATTGTGTCCTGGCTCAGGCTGCAACTTTCTTGCATCTGTAACATGGAAAACAATGACAACTTTCCCCAGAAAATACTTGACAAAGAGCAATGCAAAGTTTTGTTTTTTCTAACTGTATGTATGGAGTCATCAGGTTTCCATTTAGTTTTCCAAAGTCTGACCGACAAAGTGCAACAGAAACTTAACCAAGAGGATCAAACAATTCAACATAGTCCTACTCGATTTTAGGTATTAAAGTTAGGAGTTATAGGGGACATCAACATGATAACAGTGGAAAGTTTTTTTTTTCTCCTCATGAGGCTCATAATTGTTATTTCTCAAAAAGCAGGCGGACAAAGCAACTGACTCATGCAATCATTATATGGTAGCTGACTCATCATATGCCTCATAGAGAGCTGTCTCTCTGATGTCATCTCATTATCTTTGATAATGAGATGCAACTTTTGACCTTGTCCCAGACCCTCAATTTAATTTTTTTTTAAACAGTTCAGGTATTTTAAAGACTGAATTGTTACAAAACAAGAATTAGGTTTGCTTTCATACACTTCTCACAAAAAGTTAGGGATAATTGGCTTTTGATTGAAATTTCAGGATGAGCTAAACTTTCTTGAAATTTTTTTAAATGAACTTAATGAGACCATCTGTTAACATCAGAATGCACGTGTTCAATGTTTCAGTACTTTTTGCACAACTTGCTGATCTCTAACAAGGAGCTTAACGGGAAAAATTTCCCACAGGTGTTTTGACCCCGAATCCCCCCAATCTTTTGGGGGATAAATTTTAAAGGGGGGAAATTAAAAACACCCTCTTCATTAAAATGTTCAAAATTTTGACATAAACCCAAGACAACCCCTTTTACAAATGACCCAACAAAAACCCCATTGCAGGGTTTCCCAACGGAATTTACCCCCGAATGTAATTGGCCATTGAGTTTAGAGGGGGTCACAGAGAATCACCCAACAGGTTTTTAACAGAGCTGGGAAAAAGTCCAAAAAGGGAAAAAGGGGGTTTTTTTTTCTACATCCACACCGATACCACTTAAATTTAAAAAATGCCCTGTGAAACCCGGTTTTAAAGAATTACACAACTCCGGGGAAATTTTAAGGGGGGTGAAAACAACCACTGCCACGCAAAACCATTCGTAACCCGGGTTTTAACATTGGTGTGGCCCTGCGGGCAAACCCAACCACACCACCAGACACAGGCTTAATCATCTTATACGTGCCAGGGAGCATCTACACTGGACGAGGTAAAAGTGATCCTAAATTTGCTTTTAAAAGATAAAAATAAGATTCACTCAAGCAGAAAAATGGGCCCCCAAAACAATGCGGAGACACAAAAGAGCTTCTCCCACCTTTTTACCTTAAACAAGCAAGAATGGGTTTGGGAAATTTTTTTCCTAAAGTTTCCTTAAATGAACCATCACCACAACCCGGGAATATGATCAAAAAAAGTTTTTCAGCCCCCTGGATTAAAAAAAAAAATGCTTTTTTCCCGGGCAGAAAGCAAAAATCTTAAAAAAAAGAATTGAAAAAAAGGGGCTAAATGTTTCCAGGGGCCCAAAAGAAAAAAAAATTTTAAAAAATTTTTTTTAATTTGGGGGAAAAAAAAAGGAAATTTTTATATTTGCCTTTTATTTTTTTTTAAATACATAAAAAAAAATATTTTTAACTTTTTTTTTGTCATCATGGGACTAAACTATGCAATTGCTTGATTTCTTTTACTAATACCTAGCAATACTTTAACAAATTGCTGTGCATTATGTCTTTGATAATATTGTAAACTCCACTTGTAATGATTTTTTGTTTATTTGTTTAAAAAGGAAAACTTCAATATGAAATATCATCCAATTAAACCATTTTAAAAGTTGGGTTTTATGAAAACAAAAAAAAAAATTTTTTTAAATTCGTGATTTTTTCAACAGGCCCCCAAAAATAATGAACAATATCCTTGACTAAAACCCTTTTGA
Source organism: Phyllomedusa bahiana (assembly GCA_025379985.1). Classification (NCBI taxonomy): domain Eukaryota; kingdom Metazoa; phylum Chordata; class Amphibia; order Anura; family Hylidae; genus Phyllomedusa; species Phyllomedusa bahiana. Next base: position 325,357 of record JAODAL010000051.1, read on the forward strand.
ACGTTTCGGCGTTTTCCCCTTTCTCAAAGGGGTCACACAGAGAAATGTTTGGGAATTGTAAAGGGGGGCCCGAAACCCCATCTTCTCCTGTGTGACTGTTTGAGAAAGGTCAGACGACCGAAACGTCAAATTGTATATAGTAACGGATATTGATCATTATTCTTGGAGCCTGTAGAGAAATCACGAATAAAAAATTTTTAAAAACCCAAATTTGTGTGGGGGGAAAATGGGGCTTAATGAAATGGCAAATCTGGAGGCCACCACCCAAATCTGGATCATTTTTTTTGGGGGGTTATAAATAAAACCACCCTCCCCATCAATCACCTAGATGTCGCGGCTGCTATTGACAGCGGCATCTAGGTGGTTAAATAGGCGGGATTGGAGCTAGCTCTGACCATTGCATTTAGACTCAGCTATACATAACATTTGCTCTTAAAGCAGTTTTCGTGGGGGAAACTAAACGGGGGCGCTGGCTATCTTTGTGCCCTCAGCAAAAACAGCTGTCCGATTAAAGGGGCCTGTGTGGGCTAAAGGACCTAGTTGGAAGTGTGACTGTTGTGTACACAACTGGATACAACGTATGATAGCTCAAGAACTCTGGGAAACTATATTTTTTAAAACTTTATGGTATTATTTCCTTCCAAAACATGGGTCCAAACAAAAATTTTTTTTTTAAAAACCCGTAAGAAAGTCACAACCCAATTGATTTGAAAAATTAAATTGTGCAGAAAGACATTCAACTTCAAATTTTTTCCCAAAAAAAAGGTCTATGCTACCCTTTAAACCCAAAAACACAGATAAATAAAGTATAAAACCTGTACAGTTGAGCTATACTTTACAAATGCGCGGGCAAAATTTTTAAACATAATAACAGGTTGGTTCGGGGAAATTGGCCCCTTTGGGAATTTAATTTTTTTTACCTTTTTTTTACTATTCCCCAACTGGGGAGAATCATAAAAAACCCGAGACAATCTGTTGCTAACAACACCAGGGCCATTAAAACAAAACTGAGTAGAACCCAAAACATATTCAATATCTTTAAGAAAATGAACACTTTGGAAACATGATCCATTAAAAATTTGAAAGACCACGGGTGCAAAATTTAACCAACCCTCTTAAAAAAAATCAAAAAAAATTTAAACCAACCAATAAAAGGGGGTTGTCAAAAATTTCCTTTTTCAATCCCCTTTTTAGCAAAATACCCCCCCAATAACTACCCCATGGTTTCCCTTTTTCCCCTGACAAAAACCCCAAAAGTCCCCTTTTGGGCCTTCCGCATATTGGTATACATCAGAAAGCTTTATTTTGCTTCATAAAATAGCACAGTGACTTTTTCTTCTCTAACAGAGGCACCCCAGTAAAAAATGGGAAAAACTTTGCAGTATTTTTTTTTAACATGGAAGCCTACAACTAACATGTCCTGCTGTATGCCTATCCATTTTGGCCAAAACATTAGAGACCCCCAACCAGGGGATATTGTCAGGAAATCCTTCTGATGTTAACTTCAGACACACTTTTGGTTTGGAAAAAAAAAAAAAATTATGATTAAACCTTTAAAAACACACAATATAAAACAAACCTTTTAAAGGGGTTTTTTTCCCATTGCAATTTGTCATTGAAGCGGGACGGTTTGGGTAGCACCCCCTATGAGCCAAAAAACCTCAAGAGTAAAAAGGGGTTTTGGCGCTTGAAAAACGTTCCCCCAAAAACTTTTCGGGGTTTTTTGAATATAGATGATCAGGCTTGGACTGGCCCACAGGTTAATAGGGAAAAAACCCCAAATGGGCCCCTTTGAGCAGGGTAGATCGGGATTTTAATTTTTTAACTGCAAGGGCACCCTTTGGAAAGGAAAAAAGGCAAAAGGCAAAATGTAACAGGCAGAGTTGGGAATCCCTGTACGGGTTATTTACAGTACTGGGGGTTTGGGTCCCTAAAATACCTCAGAAACAATTTAATTTGGGGGCCCCCCAAAATCAATTTGCCCCTTGGGCCCGGGCCCCCCCCCAACCCCAAACACAAAATGAGAAACCCGTGCCCCAAAGACATAAAAGGGGAGAGCTTTTGAAAGAAAGGGTTTCCTTTCCCCTTTAAAAAAAAGGGCCCAAGCTTATAGCAATTTAAAAAGCCAGCCCTTAAAAAAGTGTTTTTTCCCAAAGGGAAAAAAACCGTTTTGGATGTTTTCAAAAAATGTAAAAACTGAAGAAAAAAAAACAAACCAATAATAAACCATAAAAAGGTCCCTTTTGAGGCAAAGTTGAAAGAGTACGCTCCCCCTAACTACAAAATTTTTTAGCACTTCTGTTGAATTTTGTTTCGTTTTAAACCGAAACCCAAGGTTCATTGAGTTTGTTTTCACCCCAAATCGCCCTTAATTAAATCTTTTTAAAACCCCAAAAATTTCTTATATTTTTTTCCAATCAGACAATCAATCTTTCCACCCTTTTGATATTTTTTTGGGACCCATGAAGTGGTTTTTATTAAAACCCAATACTAACCCCCAAAAATTTGGGGGCCCAAATTTTGTGCCATAAATTGATGTTGTTTTTTGGTAATGGGGAAATTTTAATAAATTTTGGGAAATTTAAGAAGATTTTAAATTTGGGCTTTTTCCCCGGAGACATGCTTTTTATTGGAAAAATGACAATAAAACACTGGTGTCAAGGATTTGGGTCTGAATGTGAGATGTATTTTATATATATAATATATTATACTTATGACTGCAGATAAATGCCAATGATAAAAAGAAAAGATTGTAAAAAGAAAAAATTTGGGAAAAGGAATGAGTACTTCAAAAGAAATTTAAAGGTACAAGCCCCCGTGTCCCGGCAACTACTTCTAACAAACTAGGGGTCTTGGGGCACCTTTCTAAACCTGGGTTCCCCCTTTGGGTTGCCCCCGTTTTAAAACCAAAGACAAAAGAACCGGCGTGCCGGCGCTGCAGAGGAAAGCTGTCCAGGGAAAACTAAGACTCTTCCTTATTTCTGAACCAGGCCCCCCTCCCAGGGGAATCATATTGATCTAAATTGCTTTGCAGTCATTAAAGCAATCTGAGATTTTTAGGCATCCTAGAGTCAATCAAAGATGAGCGCTTGATAATGTTCCTGATCTTAAATCTTCTATCTGCCTTGGGATTGATTTTCCTAACTGTTTAAACCACTTTCCAAAAACATTCCCCAATTGGGAGGGATCCCACAACCAAAATGCCCCAACAAACCCCAAATTCCCAAATTTGGAAAATGTTTAACTATGCCACTAAAGAAAAGATCCCCCCGATTACCACCAACAAACTTTAAAAGACATAATGACTTTTGTGTCTTGTTTTTTCCGGGACTTTCTAGAGTTTTCACTGTGAAACAAAATTTTTTCTACCAAACTAAAAAAACCCCCTTTTAAAAAAATATAGGGTTCCAACCCAAATCCCAAAATTTTAAATTTTTAAGGGGTAAAGGGCATCAAACAAGGTTTCCAGACCCTCCCACCCCTCCACCTACAGCAATAGCCAAACTTTTTTTTTTAGCATTCTGTCCAGTCTCATCTTATTCAATCTGGATCTATGGACTTTATCTGTTTAAAATTACACTTTTAAAAATTATTTTACTCATTTAAGAAAATTTGTTTAAAAAGCTTTTGGTTTTTTTTCTCTCAGGATAACATCTTTTTACACCTACCCCTCGTCGATGTGTGAAACACCAACCCATCCTAAACGCCTGGGGTGATCTGCTTGTTGGGTTAGAGTGCTCAGGTACGTGAAATGATCTTAGACCCTTCTAAAATACCTCATTGTGGGTGTTGGGTGAGTACTCACATATCTCACACCTTTCTCATTATACACATTCAGAATCGACTCTATATACTATCTTAGAAGGTGGCAGAAATGGGAACCAACAAAATTAAGGGAAACAGCCCTTTTTTTACAAAAACCCTTTGGTTTCATTTAGAAAGCCCCCCCTACCCAAAATTCAATGAAAAATTTAAACATTTAACCCCTGGGAACTGGAGGGCCGGTGTCACTTTCAAAAGGAGAATAAGGTCTAAATATTTTGGACCATATATATACATGTTTTTAAGGCCAATATTAAGACCAGAATTTATTAATATTTTTGTTACACCCCTTGGGAATTTTTTAGAGGTCCATTGAAGGGGGGTCCCGGGGACCAAACCCCTTTAGGGGGAAAATTTTAAGGGCCCCAAAAAACAATTTTTGATGGGAAGGGCCCTTTTCCTTTTTAAAATTCTACTTAAATCACCAAAGATAAGGTGCTCTGTTCATTCCCCCCCTCAAAAAATTTTTTGCCTATTAAACTAGAAAAAAACTATAAAAAACCAAGTATGAGGGGTAATATCTAACAGGGGTCAATTTAAAAATCCTGTTTTGGGTTTTTACCATCTCACCGACCTAAAACCCCACAACAATTTTAAACTTTACTTTTTGTAACTTCATTGCCTCAATTTATGGAAATTTTGTATTCCTTTCCTAATCCTTTTCTCTTATCCTTCCTCCTTTTTGAATGTGTTATTTATATCCTTTACAGCAGGCAGGCACAACTTGGCAGCAGAAATGGGCCAAAATGGAACTAGACTGAACTTCTTTGGGTCACACACAGGTTTTTCATGACAATGAAGTTTGAAAACCCCCAGAATAATTTTTCACTTTTCTGCCAAAAAAAACAAAATTGTTTTTGTAACAAAACAAATTTAAATATTTGTCCAGTCTGGATTAAAAACCCTAAGTTCCGATTTGATCTAATGTTTCACCCATTTTTTAAAGTTACCCTAAAAATGTTTCCTCTCCAAAGCATCTCCATAATAACTGCTAACTGCTGAGTTGTCCACTATTGTGGCTGCTCCCCTCACTTAGCTGTCTTCTGAGAAACTCCATGCTATTTATTGAATCTCATAATTCCTTGAAAACATGGTGTCTCCCTTTTGTCACAAAGGGGTTTTCCCAAAACAGGGGGTTTAAATCAATCCACTGTATCAGGGAACTCCCATAAAAATAAACTTTTAAATTTCCCCCAAACCACCCAAATTTAACCCCCGTTCTTTTCCTATGGTTTCAGGGGCGAAAAAAAACTTTTGGTGGGGATGCTTTTTTAGGGGTTTAAGAAACTTTAGAGTTTTAGCCAAATTTTTTTTAAATGGTTTAAAGATCCGGGAAATTAGTATGTGAGCCAAACTGGGGCGGAAAAAAATTTTTTACATAGTTTGTAAGGCCCCAAAAAAGACCGACATCCATCCATTCAGCCAATTTTTTGGGTCTTGTGTTGATCCAGAAAAAGGGAATAAACCCCCTTTAGGGAGAAGCCAATTTTTTCCCCATTTAGGGGAAAAAAATTCCTTTTGGGCTCAAATCTGGCAATCGAAAAAAACCCCCCGGATCAAAAACCCTTTTCCAAATTTCTATCACTATTACTTGTTAATATAAATTGCTCCTAAAAATGATCAACGCCCCTTTCTCCAGAATCCAGCCTAAAACTTAAATATATAATACGCTCCAAAATCTCCAGACCATTTTTGAACTTGTTATGAGTTCACCATGACAATTCCTCGCAGCAGTTCCACAGTTCTTTCTCTTACATAAAAAATCCCTTTAAAATGTCTATGTAGAAACCTTCTTTCCTAAACTAGAGGTTCCCCCCTTGTTCTGGAACAGTCCGGGATAAATAAATTTGGGAGAGACTTTATAGTGACTTTTAATATATTTATACATATTTATTTCCCCTCCCTCCCCCAAAACCATCTTTCTCTAAACTAAGAAACCCAATCTTGCTAATTTTTTCGGGGAAATTGCGTCCACCCCCAGCCCTTTTATTATTTTCCTTGCCCCTTTGAACCTGTTCAAGCTCTACAATTTTTTTCCTTGATGGTGTCCAAAACTGTAACAATTTTCCCAGTTGTTCTGCCCATGATTTCTAAACGGAGAATAATTTTTTGTTGTCCATCTGTCCCCTTTTTTAATACACCCAATAAGTAGTAGTTAGAACCCTATGTTACAAGCAGCCTGGAGACAAATCGAAAAAAAAATACATTATTCTTTTTTTATGCAGACCTATAAAAATAAAAAGGTTTTTACATTTTTTATTTATCCAAAAATTTTTTTAATCAAAAATTGCAAAAAGGAAAATTTTTTTTTTAACGCACTGTGTAGGGTTTTTTGGGTTAATTTTAACCCAAAAAAAGGGACTGAAAAAATATTTTTCTTCCTAGAAGCAAGAATTCATTCTAAAAATTTCGTTTAAAATACCGTAATTTTGATTTAAACCCCGATTTTTTGGCAAAGACACATTTTTTTCCCCCCAAATTTTGGAGGAAAAGGGGTATGTCTTATATTCTAAAAAATATGGTAGTGCGTCTTATGTCCAGTGCATCTTAAACCCCGAAAAATAGTAGGGGAGTCTTATGGCCGGGGGGTCTTAAAGTCCGAAAAAAAAACGTACATAAAATTTTAATAATTTAGAAAAGGGTGGTATTTTTTGAAAGTTTTGTTTTTCTATTATTTTCTACTATTTAAAACTAGTTTAGAATTGTGACGATAAGTGTTCTGCAACATGTGGTTAAAAGGTTTTTATTGCTCCAGTACATGTATGATGAAAAATTAAGCACATCTTTATATCGTCTGGATTTAGGACGTTTGAATGTTTAATGTGTACAGCTAAACAAATATTGCATCAGAAACAATAATGTTAAATGCTTTTGTGTTAAAAAATGTAAAATAATTATAAAGTGAGGCAACTAGAAATATTATATTGGTAAACTTTAGAGTACAGAGACCCATTCAAATGGTTACATTTTTTGTTTACTTTCCCGATAAAAAGGCTTCTGTGCTCTAAAAACTAGCAAATAAAATGTTCCTAGTTAACCAGTTAAGATATCACTCCTATAACACTTTTGCCTTTTAGACACAAAATAATTTAATATTATATTGTGAATACAGACTACAAATTAAGTTTGCTGTCAGGATCCGTTCAGCTGGACAGCCTTCCGTTCGTATGATGTACGCCCTGCAAAGGTTAAACCATCTGGCCTGGGTCCATACCCTGGGAGAGGTGTTGCTCCAGAGCTCAGGAGTGACAGCTCTGCAGCCTCTCCCAACTGAGGGTGTGTCACTCAGGCCGATCAGAGGGCTCAGACACCTCATCAATTAGGCGGTGTCTGGGCAGACCTTTTAAACCTGCTCAGTTCTGTCAGGCAAAGCCTGTGAAAGGTTACCCCTTGACTATACCCTGTGCTTCCTGATATTGCCTTCCTAGTATTTGACCTCAGCTTGCTTCTTGACCACATTTTTTGTCCTCTGATTCTGTATTGCGTTACCACCCGTGTTTAACCCTTGGCTTGTTTCTCGTTACTCTTCTGGTTTCCAATTTTGACTTTTGACGTTCCCGACCGTTACCGACCCAGACTGTTTGACTCTGCTTTCCTCTGACAGCACCGCACTGTAGCGTAGGGTTTGTCGTCCAGTTGGAGTCTGTTGTCTAGGGCAGCACGCCAATTAGGCAGGGACAGTGGGCTGGGTGGCAGTCAGGGCCCACTGCACCTCCTCTGACGTGACATTTGTGTAGTTTGATCCTGCAATCACCCCTACAGTCATCTATCCCCTACTTCTTGATAACCTATTTAGATTATAAAGAAGTTAGGGACTGATAGAAATGATTAATCATATATGGCCTCTTGAAGCAAGAATACTTATATGTCTTAAAACGTCTGAGGACTCCTATCATCAAGCTACCAATTTTATGGACAGTGGAATCAGGTCAGGAGGTTCCATTTGGTAGTTGCCTTTGCAAATCTGAGTTTTTCTTCCTCTCCTTTCACTGTTATCTTTTGTTTTCCTCACTGGAAAGATGGTCAATCTCAAAATTTACAGTAGTTTGGTTCAGGCGGCTTCAATAGGGGATGAACCGTGGCCAGGGCTCTCCAGTTATCGATTAGTCCTTTTTTAAGGTAGGTCTTGATGGTGTCTTTAAAACATTTCCTCTGGCCATCTTGGGTTCTATGGCTATTGCTCATTTGGGAGTAGAAAACTTGTCTAGAGAGGCAGATATCAGAAATTCTGATGCAGTGCCCCGTCCAGCAGAGTTGATTTTGCAGGATCATGGCTTTAATACTGATTATCTTAGCTTCAGTAAGGAAGATGGAATTGGTACTGCAATTTCTCGGCCTTGAGGCAATGTGGGTTGAACACCTTTCTGTAAAGCCAGTACTTGATCTCAATGCCATGGGAAAGCAGTCCTAGATCAGAACAAAATAACATGGCAGTAGATGGTGAAAAGGCCTTGATGGACCCGTTTGAATGGTGAAGGGATAAATTTCTGTCCTACTTCAGAGGACAGTTGTAGTCGTCTGGTCATGCAAGAGCCTCAGGACAGTAATGAACTTGGTGGGCATCCATGTCTAGATAAAAACTTCCAGAATGCTTCCCCTCCCTGATGGAGTCAAAGGCCTTGGTGAGATCAATAAAGGTCATAAAACTTTTGCTGTTGTTTACTCTTAAATTGGCTGGGCTACAAGGGAGTATGGCAACAATAAAGTAGACAAGAAGGATAAAAGGGAGCAAGACAGCAAGCCTACACAAGATTTGTTTGCACTTTGTTATCACGGAGACACATATCATGTAACTATACACTAGATTGATGCAGGCTGATCCCACCAATTTCAGTGGGACAAGCAGACCATCCAATGTGTGTGGTGGTATCTCTACTCCCTCTCATTGGCAGATGTTGTGGGAACATTGCAGTTTAACATACTTGAACATTTGTTCTCATTAAAGATAACCTTATTACCTTCTACCCACAGCACACATGCAAGCTTACAAAATTGAGAGTATAAGTGCAGGTATACACAGCTTAGCCAAGAACTGCATGTGTCATGTTGCATCCATCATTTGAGTTTGCATGGTAAGTGGCTGCACAAATTTATGGGTCAACAGTGGAAAAACAGAGGGTCCATTGAAGGGGTTGTTAACGTTATTTAAAAGTAAAAAAACTAAGCTATTAATATAATAAGCTATTAATAAAATAAAAAATAAAAAACTCCCTTTCCTCCTCATCTCTGTTCCGGTGCTGGTTCTGCAGAATTTCTCTTTGGTCTGTTTTCTGATGAGGTCACATGTCACTGCCTTACACCACTGTTCGGAAGTGAACAGCTCTAAACAAGGATGTGACTGGAGCGGTGACATCCCGTTCGGCCATAGACAGAAAAAAAACTGAAAACTAAGGAGATCCTGCAAGGTTGAGTATAGTTTTTTTTTTTATTTATTTGGGCAGGATAAGCCTTTTTTATTTTTAAAAAAGGCGGACAACCCCTTTAACAATGTTGTCATCTAATAATGTTATCAATGTTGGTGGCCATACAGTTTTGCTGGTATTCACCCACAAATTCATGTGGTCACTTATTGGGCAAATTCAAATCACAGTGCACTGCGCCACATGCACTTTTTGGCTGTGATGAGACCAGGCTGACACTGCACTGTAACTGCACTATGCATTCCTGTGAGCCAAGTTAGCATTTTAAGGTGTCTGGCTACATAAAGGACTGTAGACTCGTATACGACTCATTTCACTTTGTTTTACAAGCATTATTAGGTACTTTAATTATAAATGGGACTACTGTGAAACTATTCACCTGGAAACTGGAGTAACATAATTCCCAGGAAAAACTCCTGATGCCCCAGTGCGAAGGGATGTGCCTTTAAACCAACCATCTTGGCATTTTTCTGTGACTCTGTACATCTCCCCTTTCCGCAGTTCCAGCTCATCATTCTTTTGTGGCTTGTAGGCATATAGGGCTAAATACCTGCAGAAAAAAATACCACTGTAATAAAATACAGTATCAAAGGGCAAACTGGAGTTTAAAATTACTAAGCAATACATTTACACTGTCATTCATACTGTTCAATATATGTAAATTTTTACATGTTCTTAGTAGATGCACCCATTAGCGTTTTTGGTCACTTTTCTGGTGTTCTTGGCTGGCAGATTCATAAAGTCTGATCCCCTATTCCATATAGTTAATTCAATAAGTTAATTTCTTCAACAAGTCAACAACTGTCACTATACTTTTTCTACACTGACATCCAGATTAGTATAGCCCAAAACTATACTCATGGAATTTAAAGGGGTTGATCACTAAATATTTTATTTTTTTATATTTATCATACTGCTGCCCATTTAAAATAAAGTTATACTCGCCTCTCCCCTCTCCTCAGATACAGTGCAGCGCTATGCTCACTCTCTTCTGTTTTCTTTAAACATGACTTTATTGAAGGCTTTAACAATTATTCACAATACGGAGTTCAATAAATCAAAACAACACCAAAGTGCCCAACATTGGACAATAAACAGTATAAATAAAACAGCCATCGTGGATATTAAAGCATTGATCTCTTCTGTTTTCTTTTTGATTGTCCTGAATGGTACATCACAGGAAAGCTAACTTCTGAACACTAACTTCAGACAATGGCACATGCAGAAGCAAAAAGTAAACATAAGACCAGCAGAGATTGAGGATTACACAGCGCTGCATCCGTTTGGAAGAAGCAAGAAGTAAACAGAAGGCTGGGGAAGAGTTAGGACGGCGCAGCGTTGAATTTGTGCGGAGGAAGCAAGCAGTAAACAGAAGACTGAAGAAAGTGAGGATGGAGCAATGCTGGATCTTGAGAATTGAGGGTTGAGAGGAGAGGTCAATATAGTAAGAATAAAAAAAAATATTTAACGGATAACCCCTTTAAATTCAATGATTACTGTTAGGTTAAATATGCATGTAAATTGGATCTGTTAAGAATCTGCAGGGAAATCTACTGAATTAATGTGAATCTTGGTCCAGATTTGCTGTTGCAGATTCTCCTGTGGATTACGCAAAAAAGAAACAAATGGTTTTGAAATCTGCATTTTCAAAAAAATCCACAGCAAAATTTGCAACAAATCAATTTTTTTTATAACAGAAACTGACATGTTGCAGATTCTCAGCATGTGGATGAGGTATATGAATACCGTATCTACTTGACTCCTATTGTAATATTTGCAGCATTTCCGTTACATGTGAATGTATCCTTGGTAATTAGGTTTTGTCATATCAACCTATTAATTGTACCAAGGTGTGAACATAAACTTTTCCTTTTAAAATATCCCAAAACACAAACTAAAGTACACATATTTGATATCGTCAGGACCGTAAATAATATATTTGCTTAATTGAAAATGCAGCAAAATTGCATTTGTGTTAAAATGAAAAATTAATATATAGTGGGTTTCAAAAGTATTCACACCTCTTTAACTGTTTCTCATTTTAACGTTACCGACACAAACCTAATTTTATTTTATTGATATTTAATGTGATAGAGCAACACAAAGTGGCAAGTATTTGTGAAGTGTAAAGAAAATGATACGTGTTTTTCAAAAATTTTGAAAAATAAAAAACTGAAAAGTGTGACTAATCGCCATTAGAAATCATCTAATTAGTAAACATAGTACATCTGTATGTAATTTATTCTCAGTATGACTACAGCTGTTTTGTGAAGGCTTCAGAGGTTTGTTAGAGAACATTAGTGGGCAAATATCATCATGAAAACTAAGGAATATACCAGACAGCTCAGGAATAAAGCTGTGGCAAAGAGTATTGCAGGGTTAGGTTTTAAAAAAATAAACCAAGCTCTGAACATCTCTGTTCAATGCGTCATGCGTAAATGGAAGGAGTATGGCACAACTGCTTGCCTTCCAAGCCATGACAATTCACCTAAACTGACAGCCTAGACAAGGAGAGCACTAATTAGAGAAGGAATCAAGAGGCCAAGAGCCTCTCTGGAGCAGCTGCAGACATCCACAGCTCAGGTGGGAGAACCTATCCACAAGACAACTATTAGTCGTGTGCTCCACAAATCTGGCCTTTTTGGGAGAGTGGCAAGAAGAAAGCACTTTTTAAAATCAAGCCATAAGAAATCCTATTTGCAGTCTGTGAAAAGCTATGTAGGGGACACAGCAAGCATGTGGAAGAACTTGCTCTGTTCAGATGAGACCTAAATTTAACTTTTTACCTAAACACTATGTGTAGAGGAAAGCCAAAACTGCACATCACTCTGAACACACCATCCCCACCGTGAATCATGCTGGTGGCAGCATCATGCTGGGGGGATGCTTTGCTTCAGCAGGAACTGGTAAGCTAGTCAGAGTTAATGGGAAGATAGATGGCGCTAAATACAGGTAGGAAATCCTAGAGGAAAATCTGTTAAAGGCTGCAAAAGACTTGAGACTGGGCATAGGTTCACCTTCCAGAATTAAAACGACCTTAAACATAAAGCCAAAGCTACTATGGAATGGTTTAATTCAAAGCATATTCATGTGTTAAAAGGTCCCAGTCAAAGTCCAGACCCAAATCCCTAAATTGAGAATTTGCGGCAGGACTTGAAAATTGTTGATCACAAACGGTCGCCAACCAATCTGACTCAGCTAGAGCTATTTTGCAAAGAAGAATGGACAAAATACCAGTTGCAAAACTGGTAGAGACATACCCCAAAAGACTTTGCAGCTATCATTGCAGCTAAAGATGGTGCTACAAAGCATTGATTCTGGGGGACTGAATACATATGCATGCAAGACTTTCCAGTGTTTTAGTTTGCAAAAATGTGAAAAAGCATATATCATTTTCTTTACATTTCACAAATACTTACTACTTTGTGTTGCTCTATCACATCAAATATCAATAAAACACATTTAAGTTTGTGGCTGTAATGTTTAGAAATGAGGAACAGTTTAAGGGGTATGAATACTTTTTCAAGCCACTCTATATATACAATAAAATGGTGTCTACATAAAGTACAACATAGCTGCATACATCTATCTCGAACAAAAAAATGTAAGAGTTATGACCGCTGGAATGCAGAGAGGAAAACGAAAATTTGTTCTAGCTCTCAAGGATAACATTGGCCCAGTTCTTTGTAGGTTTGGCTTTAACTTTGGAAAAAATCTTTCCTGTTTCTTGTGCAGGATGTAACTGGTTTTCTTTCAGAATTTCCATGTATTTTTATTCACTTTACTGCCAAGAGTACTAGCCTTCCAGAAATCATTGTGGAGAAACACACTCACACAGTAGGATAATGCCACCACTTGCTTCAAGGTAGGAGTTATGTATTTTGGTTTTGTGTAAAGTTTAGCTTTCAGTGATAAAATATAAAGTTCTGTGTTGGTTTCATCAGATTGTATAACCATCTCCACCGGACTTCTCCCATCTGCTCTCCCATTTATAGAAAACTGTAGTTGAGATGTTACATGAGTGACTTGTTCTTCTTGCTACTTTCTAATAAAACCGTAATTGGTTAAGCAAAGCAACAATTATACACAATAGGCCTCATTTATCCAAATTGTCTAGCAGTAAGAAAGTCTCTGTTGCCAACGGCACCCAATCAGAGCTCAGCGTTCATTTTTCCAGAGCAGGATAAGATATGAAAGCTGAGCTCTGATTTGTTGCCATGGGTAACAGAGACAGTCTGACTCTTAGACAGTGTTGATAAATCCCAATTACAAAGGATTCGGAGATGCCATAGACTTTTGAATAGACTTAAAGGGTTTGTCCAGTTGAGTTTTAAATTATTTTCCTAGGATACTGTTGCCCTATTGAAATAAAAAAAAAAAAAAACCTTATCTCTGCTATCACATTACATCCAGTGCTGTCCTTACTATCCGCCAGCCTTCTGCTTTTTCCCGGTTTTCTTCTGAACAGAGCATTATATGCCATTGGCTGATGTCACTGTCGGAGAGTTTGCACTCCGAAAACTGATGTCAATCAATGGCACGCTGCAACACTGACACCCTGTTTGGAAGAAGACAGGAGGAAAATAAAGAATGGCAGAGGGTGAGTACGGCACAGCAATGGATCCACGATGAGAGGAGAGGTGGGTATAAGTTCTTTTTATTTTAATAGGGCAGCAGTATCATAATAAAATAATACAAAAAATTAACCATCATCCCATTTAAGGCATTCCTCCAAAAACAGTCAGAGAAACGCAACTGCAAACTAGATGGTATAGTTGTCAAGAAAACTGTCCAATGCCAAGCAAGTATCATACATGGGTTATATTCTGATTTATAGGTTAATGCTGGGCATGGTATGGTGCCTCAGCAAGTGTAGTGCCCAGTGTACAGTTGTTCTACATGCATGATGTTATATTGGGCGTGTATGCCTTTATTACAAGTACATTCAATCAGTAATAGTGAATATATATATATATATATAATTATATAATATATATAATATATTATATATATATATAATATATATATATATATACATACATTAATATATATATATATATATAATATATATATAATATTATATATATATATATAATATATATATATATATATATATATATATATATATATATTTCAGTGTGAGATATATATATCAGTGTGATGCTGTATGGGATATTATTTCTACCCTAATAATGAAATATAGCAATTGCCAGGTCAGGGTAACTTATATATGTGTCTCCCAGTATAACCTGAGCCAGGCTTGGACTGACCCACAGGGGTAACTCCCGGTGGGCACCTGGGCATGGTGGGCCTTTGAGAATAGCAGGCCTGAGGCTACTATTCAGGAACAAAGGCAGAGACAGAGAGACAGAAAACAAGAGGGATAATTCAAGGGTCATGTGACGCATGAGCAGTCATGTACAATAGCTGTAGGGTGGGCCTCAAGAATTAAATCCACTTACGGGTCCTAAGAATCAACTACATCGGTGGACTCCAAGATCAAATTTTGCTGGTGGACCTCGGAGATCAAATTTCACTGGTGGACTCCAGACATCCCAGTCCAACACTGACCTGAACAATAAAGATATGCTGATAGACTACACTAAGCTGCAGACAACATTAGTAAATCCATCATGGATCAGACGCAGTCAGAGGCAGAATACAGAGTGACTACAGATGACGTCTTCTCTGTAGACATTCCTTTTCTTCTCCATCTGGTTTAAACTGCCATTACTTCTTCCATCTACTACTCATCTATGCATAGTTTGCTGCCCAGGCATATATGGCGCCTTACTTTTGTACATTTACTATTAAAGGGGATTTGCCTAGAGATAGATTCTTACCCCTCTCTTGTTAGCACAGGCAGAATGTCAACAAATCACGCTGAGTCATGAAGCTGCAGGGGGGGGAGGGAGGGGAGTGAGGAGTGAGGAATCCAAAGGAGCATCTCAAAACTTAAAGGGGTTGTCTCGCTACAATGATTGGGTTTTAATTTAAAGATCTTTAAAAAACAAGCAGCTTTGCAATATATGTTCATTACAAATGTCCTACTGATTTTGAGCTAGCCCTGTTAGTATTACTACATCAGCTCCTCAAATTTCTATAGCAGCAGACCTGTTGATCCTTATCTTACTGGCTGTCAGGTCTGAATGACTCATCACCTTTGAAGACAGGTCAGAGCAGAGAGCCCCTCCCACACAGAATGCTTCTGGAGGGGGAGGAGGACTCTGGCATCTGTGTCCTTACTGCCTGGATTAACCCTGTGTGTGCCTGCTTCCTCCTGCTCTCTACACAGATGGATGTGACAGCAGTGACCCTGTCTGTTACTATAATCATGATATGTCTTTGGAACTGTGACTATACTAATACTATAGAGATCAGGCATGTGAATACTTTATGTTCTCCAGTATTAGTGAGACATCCTGAGTATAGTAACACTGCCCTTGTTGTTGCTGGAGATGTGGAGACTTGTAAGCTAAGCAGGGGATATAGGAACACTTGCATCCTCTCTGCTCTATTAGCACACCACTTCACCTTCCTCTCTACACTCATAGATCAGCCCTCTCCTGCAACAGACCTAGGCAGGCACACACAGGGTGAACTCTGAGAGCAAACCCCCTCCCCCCCCCCCCCCTGTATAGAAGTTACGTAGCTGCCTGTGTGCTGATGGGAGGGGGGAGAGGGAGCAGAAGAGACAGACCAAGAAGCACGCCCCTCAGTTCAACTTACCAGGGACACTGACAGGCTGAAAGCTCGTAATGAGACA
Organism: Phyllomedusa bahiana; assembly: GCA_025379985.1. Lineage (NCBI taxonomy): Eukaryota > Metazoa > Chordata > Amphibia > Anura > Hylidae > Phyllomedusa > Phyllomedusa bahiana. The sequence continues at coordinate 341,365 of JAODAL010000051.1, forward strand.
ACTCCTTTAAGTGAACTAATAAACAGTACAACAGTGGATTCAATACAGCAAGACAGCCTCAGACTGCACTGTCAGGAGCCTTATCTGCTAAGATGCTAATTTAATGTAAACAAATCACGGAGCTGAAAGAGAGAGAGAGACACACACAGCGGAGAGCACAGAGCTGCATAAGGGATCTTGCGACGTGTACACTGGAATAAAAAAACTATAACTTGTGGATTCTATATACAAAAGAGAACACCTATTTTACACAGCAGCTTGAAAGCTTCTTCATGTTCCCTGTCATCAGATAAAGCAGGTATCTAATCACTCTACAACTAGTTTCTTCTGTATACAAAAGAAAACATATTGCTACCCGGTGCCTTAAAAACGTCTGCAGCTCAGTCTCATCAGATAAGAAGCTCTCTCTGCCCAAGCCCGTCCAGCTCTAGTCAGGCCGTATCTAATAGACTCTTTGAAGTAACCAAGGGCATGTAAGGAAGGCTGTAGCTCTCTCAGACTGCAATTTTTGTAATCACATACAGTATATTTAGAAAAGTGATTAAAAACCCATTTTGGAGGATCCCACGTCAACATTACATCGTGGCAAAACCCCTTTAAGACTAGTTTTTCCACATCCAAACACTGTACCACCTAACAGGAATTATAGTACACTCTGTGCTCCCTAAAATTAATTATGAAACACACTAAGCCCCTAAAATGAATTATAGTAGTAGTGGACACTCTTTACCTTATAATTATCACTCACACTGTGCCCTCTATAATTAACACTGTTGCTTGAGTACGAGTATAAAATGCCCACCCGTTCTTATTCATACTTTGACATCTCCAGATGCCAGTTTGGCTTCTTCTAGCCAGGCCTGGCTCCATCACACTGTCTGCATCACAGAAAAACAACGAATGGTGGATCTGGGAGCCGGAAACTCTCTTGTTTTACAAGCACATAGTCATTTAACTGTATCACTTAGACACAAATACATTCAGTGGAACCGGGTCAGGGATGCCTCTTCCTCCCAGTTTCTCTAGCTGGCTGCTATTTTTCAGAGAACCTGTGGCCTCTACTGACATGTTTGTTAAAAGAAATAATTATAGTATAAAATAACAATTCTGGAAGATCTTTCCTTAGATCTCTGTGTTGTATGTTTCTTCTAATTTTTCAGTTAGAAGTTTTTTTCTAACTGAAGTTGTTAGTTGGATTTTACCAGTTGGAGGTACAGTATTTCCCTTTACTGCCTGACAGTGTCCAACCAGTAGAGTGACATGTAAGAACGTTGGCACTGGCAGGTGTTCTTCTGCAGGTCATACATACAGGTGCAGTCTAGTGCCAATACGACAAGTCTGGCTGAGTCAGACCACTTTTAACCTGTAATGTGTCTAGGTTTGGCGTCCCGTATTCGTAAATGTGTCTAATCCTACAAATGTGGTGCGACACGCCCCTAGAAGGCCCCCAAATCTTTGCCGCATTGAAAAGTGTATTTGACATGCGCCAAAGTTTGGAGTGCACCTATTCATACATTCTTTTTGGCTCAAAGTACACCAGAAAACTAGCGCAGCCCCATTCATTCATGTCGTCCATAGTGTGTGTAGGGGCATGCCTCTTTGACAATCTGAATAACAACACCCAGTTGACTATTTAGTAGGACATTTCTATAAGGAGTAACACAGAAACAGCACAATATAGAGGTATAGGGAAAGATGCTTCAGAATTGTTATTTAATGAAAACACAAGTACTTTTTTAAGACACACATGACATGTCAGGAGTAGTATTGAGCGATTATTATTGACAAAGTTGAAATCGGCACGGTATTTACGTTGATCGGATTTTTTAGATCACGCGATAATTTAGGTTAAAATCTGTGCATAATCTATTAATATCGCGCCATTTTCGGCGCTTCCTGTCATTTTGGCGGCCAGCAAATCAGCTTACAGAATAGAGCAGGGTGAGATGTGTGTGCGACGTCATGACTGGGATGTGTATGGTTGCGATTGGCTGGAAAAATCACAAAACCTCATGTTACATAGAACAGCCCTTCCTGTTCATGATCAGTGTGTGTCAGTATCTCAAAGCAGTAGGATGTTCGCTCTGCCTCTGTGCAAACAGCTCAGTGAAATTATTCTATTTGTTCACAGAGACAGCTCTACTGTTAGCTGTGATCCTTAGAACTCAGTTAGATCAGAGATTTGCAGATTTTAGGTAGTTAGGCAGAGAATTTTAAAGGAGCATCTACCGCTGTAAAGTCACGGGGGGGGGGGGGAAGGGGTGGGGCCCCGTGGGCGAACACAGACAAGCTCTTTAAAGAAAACTGGATATTGTATTGCAGACATTGCACTGCAATAGCTTTATTATTAACAGTTTACTGTTGAAATATTACTTGGATATTGGGCAGCCTGAACTTATATTAGGATACAGATATTTTCTAATAACTGCAGGTCTATTTGTTAGGTGCAAAACTCCACTTGATAATCAGTATACATTTCAGATAGGTGTTCTTTTTCAATTTTGCCCAGTTCATCTTTGTTGATAGAGGTACCTTGCAGTTATATTTGAATCCAGCAATTTGTAGTCACCACAGGTTGATAGGTGCCAAAAATACCTTTTATTATCCGTATACATTTCAGATACGTGTTTTTTGCACTTTTGCCCAGTCCAGATTTGTTGATAGAGGTACCTTGCAGTTAAATTTGAATCCAGCAATTGTGTAGTCACCACAGGTTGATAGGTGCCAAAAAAAACTTTTATTATCCGTATACATTTCAGATACGTGTTTTTTGCACTTTTGCCCAGTCCAGATTTGTTGATAGAGATACCTTGCAGTTAAATTTGAATCCAGCAATTGTGTAGTCACCACAGGTTGATAGGTGCCAAAAATACCTTTTATTATCCGTATACATTTCAGATACGTGTTTTTTGCACTTTTGCCCAGTCCAGATTTGTTGATAGAGCCACCTTGCAGTTAAATTTGAATCCAGCAATTGTGTAGTCACCACAGGTGAATTGATAGGTGCCAAAAATACCTTTTATTATCCGTATACATTTCAGATACGTGTTTTTGCACTTTTGCCCAGTCCAGATTTGTTGATAGAGCCACCTTGCAGTTAAATTTGAATCCAGCAATTGTGTAGTCACCACAGGTGAATTGATAGGTGCCAAAAATACCTTTTATTATCCGTATACATTTCAGATACGTGTTTTTTGCACTTTTGCCCAGGCCAGATTTGTTGATAGAGGTACCTTGCAGTTAAATTTGAATCCAGCAATTGTGTAGTCACCACAGGTGAATTGATAGGTGCCAAAAAAAACCTTTTATTATCCGTATACATTTCAGATATGTGTTTTTTGCACTTTTGCCCAGTCCAGATTTTTGGATAGAGGTCCCTTGCATTTAAATTTGAATCCAGCAATTGTGTAGTCACAAAACCGCCAAAGCATCCCTATTCCTAACTACTCTAGTCATTAGTAGTGGAACATCCATTCCTTCCTCGAATTAAGGCCAGCAGGAGCAGCCGTATCAAGGGCACAAATCCAAAAAGCCTCCTTATCATGAAGAATGTGATTAGTGTCGCCACCACGAACAGGCTTCTTGACTCTGTCTATACCCATGACTGTAAAATTATCACAATTGCCTCCGTGTACATCTCTAAAATGCAGTGAGAGATGAGATCTATTGCGTATAGATGTATTAGTGATGTCATTGAGATGTTCAAGAATGCGTGTCTTGAGCCTTCTTGTGGTGCTACCCACATACTGAAGGTTACACTCGGTACAAGTAGCCAAATACACCACATGGTGTGAATTACAATTAATGTAACTTTGAATATTGTAGGCCTTAGTATGTTGTTTATCATGAAATACCTTGCCTGTGGTAACAAAACCACAGACCCTACAGGGGTTAGACCCACATCTATAGAACCCTTTATACTTTAACCAACTGGGCTTAGATTGCTGTGGGACACTGGAATTAGGGGCTAACAAGCTGCCAATAGTTTTAGATTTGCGAGATACTATTCGTACACCATCTGATAAAATCTCATTCAAAACTGGATCCTCATATAAAATATGAATGTGTTTGAGAACCATATTTTTGATTTTTTGAAATTGAGTGTTGTAATCCAACACAAGAATGTTGTTATTGTTGTTGACTCTCTTTACTTTTTTTTAGACTTTTTATGGAGAAGATGTTCCCTCTTTTTATTTCGTACTATATTAGAAGCTCGGTTGAGGGTCCATGATGGATAACCCCTTTTAGTAAGCCTACTACATATAGCATTGCATTCAACTTCAAAATCACTGTGTAGGCTACAATTTCGCATAGCACGAGTCATCTCTCCTACAGGTATAGACTTATGTGTATGTTTTGGATGGTAACTTCGATGATGCAATATAGTGTTGCCTGCAGTTGTCTTGCGGTGGGTTTTGGTGATAATGTTATGTCCTATATGCCCTGTAAGAACCAAATCCAAAAAATGAATAATGCAACTTTCCACTTGTGAAGTGAAACGCAAATTACAGAAGTTATTGTTCAAATAATCAATGAACGAAGGTATGGCAGACACATCGCCCCCCCAAATAAAAAGGAGGTCATCGATGTATCTGCCATACCAACGCAAAAAGGGCAAAAAAGGATTATCGGGGGTGTAAATGTAGGCGAACTCCCACCACGCCATGACCAAATTGGCCAGGGATGGCGAGAACTTCGCCCCCATCGACACCCCCTTCACTTGGAGATAGATGGTAGACTCAAAAGCAAAAAAATTATGTGTCATGAGAAAATCTGTTACCAAGATTATAAATTCAGATGACTCGTTGGAAAAGTTGCTATGGGTGGCCAGATGGAATTGAAGAGCATGGAGAGCCACGCGGTGTGGAATACACGTGTATAATGACTCCACGTCACAACCAAGCTAGGATGTATCGTGTTCCCAAACAAACGCGTTCAATTGACAGAGAACATCACGTGTGTCTTGGAGGTGACTTGGAACTATGGCAACCGGTGGCTGGAGAACACTGTCCAGCCACTGGCCGAGTCTTTCGAGGAGGGAACTCCTGCTGGCCTTAATTCGAGGAAGGAATGGATGTTCCACTACTAATGACTAGAGCAGTTAGGAATAGGGATGCTTTGGCGGTTTTGGATCATGTTTCATATATAGCTGTGTCTTTTGGATTTTTCTATCTTTCTGTTAATAGTGTATGTGGGCTGCCAAATATTTACTGGTATAGAAAAGGCAGTACAGGAAATTACAGGAAATACTGATTGTTATATTTAGTATATTACCATGTAAATATATTGTATTTTTGTCCTTGCATTCAAGTCTTGGATGCATTCCATTTTATTTTGTGTTGTTTTTATTATTCTCACCATTTCCGCTCGCTCTTCTGCTTCCCCTTTTCTTGGACCACGAGTGCTCTTTGCTCAGTTAGTTCCAGAGGGCGTCATCGGTTGCCATAACGGCGCCCGCGTCACTTCCTGGATACGCATGAGGTTGTCAGGCTAGTTGCCAGACAGGTTACCCACGTGCTTCCGGTGGCGTTCCGGAAGCCGGCGTTTCCACCATGGGACGGAAGAGCGAGCGCAATCAGGTGAGTGTAGTTGTCAGCGCTTATGTGTGGGTATTTAAGGGTGCTTATACTAGTACCACTCATGCCATGATTAAGGGTGGTTTAGCCACCTGAAACGAATCGGCGTTCTAGGGTTTTCTCTTGTCTGTCATGCCATTACGGGTTACCCTGCTTTTTATGGAATTATAATAAAGGCAATATTTTTTATTGGCACCGCTGTATCATCCATTTCATGCTCCATTGACATGCACGGACTGCTCTGACCGGGATACGTGCGGAAGCCCACAAAGGAAACGGTGAGCTTGTTAATTTTTTCTGGTTGGTGCTTCAAATCATACTGCCTTCTGGCACTTTTTAATTTGTGAGTCATGCAGGTTTAAGGGTCATGCTGTGGTACAAGACAGGGATAGTGAATGGTCTGTGAGTTTTTTTCTGTGGCTTTTATAACCTAAGTGTGTTCCTAAATGTAGCACGTATCCATTTGACTGTTGTGGATGTTAATTCCGCTTCTCCATCCTGTTTGGGTTAAGAATGAAGGGTTGTTGCTCCCATAGACTTTAATGGTTATCGGCGATAATCTATTATCGACTATCGGATATCTTATTGATAATTGCCGATATCGACTATCGACCCGATGACGATAGTCAACGTAATCGCTCATCACTAGTCAGGAGATGTCACAGATGGCTGTTTAACGACCAGTTTTGGAAAACCAGGGGGAACAGGAGGCATGATTTAGTAGGAGATCACAAAAAATACACTGCAGTACATAAATAGTGCAGTATATTGTATCAGTAATCAAGTGATGGCATGTTCAAATTCCCTATAGAAGCTAAATATTATAAAAAAAGAGTAACAAATTGTTTTTTAAACTAAGAAAAAAATTCAACAGTTAAAACCCTCTTTTATTATGTTGATTGTATAAGAAAACTATGAAAAATGAACATAGTTGGTATTGCCATATCCATAAGTTAGAATAGACTACATACATACTACATAAATATACCACTATAAGAGTCAAATATACAACAAAATCATGTTATCTATAGCACATAGTAGACACCATTAAAAAAATATACCTAGTGCACACCTCACTAATGAAAAAATAGGTTAAAAACCCCACAGTGCGATACAGAAGAGGCTACACAAGTACAAAATATTAGTAAATGACAACTGCACACCTTCTATTACAAGGGCAGTGGCCACTTGGTATGAGATTTGGCAATAATAAAAACAACTCATCCCACAAAAAAATAAGCCATCACACAGCTCCAGTGATGGAAAAATTAAAACGTTATTGGTCTTAGAACATGTTGGTCCACAAAAATGCAAGAAAAAAACCCCACAAAGACACCTATATAGATTTGGTATAGCTGGAATCAAACCGACCCGCAGAATAAAGATTACATGTCATTTATGCCCCATGGTGAACAAAACTTCCTTCAAGGACTGCACAATTGCATTTTTTTCAATCACTCCCTGTTAAGAATTTGGGGCGACATACAGTAGGGAAACTAAGTATTTGATACACTGGCGATTTTGCAAGCTTTCCCACCTACTAAGACGGCAAAGGTCTGTAATTTTTATTGGAGGTACACTTCAACTGTAAGACTCTAAAATACATCCAAAAAAATCACATTGTATGTTTTTTTAAATAATTAATTTGCAAGTTGTTGCATGAAATAAGTATTTAATCACCTACCAACCGGCAAGAATTCTGGGTCTTAGAGACCTATTAGTTTTTCTTTAAAAAGCCCTCCTACTCTGCACTCATTACCTGTATTTATTGTACCTGTTTGAACTTGTTTCCTGTATAAAAGACACCTGTCCACACAATCAATCACACTCCAACCTCTCCACCGCAGCCAAGACCAAAGAGTTCTCTAATGACACTAGGGACAAAATAATAGACCTGCACACGGCTGGGATGAGCTACTGGGCAAATGGCAAGCAGTTTGGTGAGAAGACAACAACTTCTTTGGTGCAGTTATTAGAAAATGGAAGAAACACAAACACATGACTGTCAATCTTCCTTGTTCTGGGGTTCCATGCAAGATCTCGCCTCATGGTGTAAGGATGATTCTGAGAAAGGTCAGGAATCAGTCCAGAACTACATGGGAGGATCTGGGCAGTGACCTGAATAGGGCTCTCAAATATTACCATTAGTAACACACTATGCCGTCATAGATTAAAATCCTGCAGGCAGGGCACGCAAGGTCCCCCTGCTCACGAAAGCACATCTTCAGGCCTGTTTGAAGTTAGTCAGTGATCATCTGGATGATCCAGAGGCATGGACGAAGGTCATGTGGTCAGATAAGCCCAAAATAGAACTTTTTGGTATCAACTCCAATCACTGTATTTGGAGGATGAAGAATGATGAGTGCAACCCCAAGAACACCATCCTAACTGTGAAGCATGGGGGTGAAAAAATCATAATTTGGGGGTGCTTTTCTGCAAAGAGGTCAGGATGACTGCACAATGTTGAAGGGAGTATGGATAAGATTTTGTCCAACAACCTCCTTCCCTCAGTAAGAGTATTGAAGATGGGTCATGGCTGGGTCTTCCAGCAGGACAATGACCTGAAACATATATTATCCTGTAACACACAGACAACTCAACTAAGAAGTAGCTTCGTAAGAAGCATTTCAAGGTCCTGGAATGGCCCAGCCAGTCTCCAGACCTGAACCCAATGGGAAATCTTTGGAGGGAGCTGAAACTCAATGTAGCCCAGTGACAGCCTTGAAACTGAAAGATCTAGAGAATATCTATATGGAGCAGTGGGCCAAAATACCTGCTGCAGTGTGTGCAAACTTGTTCAAGAACTACGTCTGACCTCTGTAATTGTAAACAAAGGTTTATGTTTCAAATACTTATTTCATGCAATTAAATTCAAATTAATTATTTAAAAATTATACAATGTGATTTTCTGGAATTTTTTTTTAGATTCTGTCTTGGTGCCGATACGTTAGTTCTAAAACGATATAGAAGAGTATAGAATGTGACAGTATGTATGAACCTGTCACATGTGGGTTCATAAAACTGGCATGTGATATTCCTTGTATACCATAACATATCTTTGGTGCATATCTTTGGTGCCTATCTTTGGCACATATCTTTGTGCATATCTTTGGCACATTGAAAAGTGTCATGTTGGAACATAATGCGCCACGTTTTGGCATACGACTGTTCATACATCTATGTAAAAGGTCTACAATAGTTTTTTTTTTGGCCCAAAGCATGCCAGAAAACTGCCACAGTCCTGTTCATACATGTCGCCCTTTGTATTGGTTCCTTAATACAATATATCGTACATTAAATTAAACCATTAAAAAAAACAGAAACAGGCCCCCACTTCAGCATAAAAATAAAAAGGCCATGGCTCTTTAAAGGTGAACACAGAAAAACACTTGAAACAAAAAAAATAGAATGGGCCTAATGGGCCTATCTTTACAGGGAACCTGTCAGGTGGTTTATACTACTCCATCTGAGAGCAGGATGTGATAGGGAGAGAGAAGCTGAGATATGTGATATATAGGTTTATATGTTTGGAGCAGGATTCCTGAGTAAACTGCAAAGTGAATTCTGACCGGAAACCGGACTGTTTACCCCACCCACATACATTGATTGACAGCTTTCCCTGTATCAGTGTGTATATGGAGAACACTGTCAATCATTGTATGTGGGTGGGTGAGCAGGACTTTAACCTTTTGTTATCATTTTTGTCTCTTCATTTTACTCAGAAATCCTGCTCTACATCATATAAACCTATACATAAAATAAAGGGACAATATCCCAAAAAGGTGCAAAAAGTGCCCAGACATCACAAATGGGTGCCAATAATAATAACTGAACACTTTAAATTTGTCTTGTGTCTATATAAACCTATACATCGCAGATCTCAGCTTCTCTCCCTCTATCACATCCTGTTCTTAAAGAGGGTAGCATAAACCACCTGACAGGTTCCTTCCAAAGGGTTGAACTTGTTCTGGAACATAGTTAGCCACCTGGTCTTTGGCCTATACTCATACTCATGCATGCTGCACATTTGCACCCGTCAGTATCAGGTATGAACAAAAGGTAATGGTATCGCGGCCTTGGAGACTTAACAGGCACTGGTATAAGGATTGCTTAGGAATTTGTGACATTATTGTTAGAAACACAGACTTACAATATAGTTTATTTAACCACTAAAGTCTGCGTTAATGAACACATACCACAATATTCGGATTTGTTTTTCATTGTTTTCTCACCATTCAGTTTCACAGAGCCACAGGCAGCTTCAGACTCAGGATGTGGATGGGTCTATAGCATTGATTGACATATCAGCTCTGCTGTTCCCAGCTCTTCCTGTTACATGGACATGACTGCAGGAAGTTTATAATGTGTAGTACACAAGGCTTAAGAGCTCTAAAGAGTGAATGCTTTTCATTTAGTTAAGTAAACAAACTCCATTGCTAGAGATAAGACTCTGCAAGAAGTGATTCACCATGGATGAACTGACTGACTGATGGCAGCTTGGATGAATCAGATAAGAGACAGAGGAGAAGAGAGGTGGGGAGAGGTGGTCCGTAACTAGATAATCTTGTATGCTCTAAATGGAGATAAAAATCTTCTTTATCTCCTGACCAAAGCAAAATCAAAACAATAATGTATTTAATAATAGTCTTAATTTATCTTTCCCTACATGTTAAAGCTAATCATTGTAATGAGAAAAGCAAAGATTCTATTTTTGACAATTGGTAACAAAAGGCCTTACAAATCTAATATGATTCTATGTTGCTACATACTAAAAGATGATTAAGTCTAGAGGAGGAAATGTACTTTTGAGAGGCAATATATTTCTCTGTTTCATGATTGTGTCATGCATGCATTACTGTAGAGGGGTTAAATGAATTAAAAAAAGAAAATTGAGTTGATTAAATATCTCAGCCTTGGGTTTTCTTTTTTGCTTTTTGCTTCCCCCAAAAGTAAGTACCCGCATACATTTTTCACATGACCATCTTTTTTTTTTTCCTTTCTTTTTTCTTTACTATCTCATACTGCCATCTTAATTATGTTACTATCCTACACTGTAGCACAAAAAAATTCCTTCACTTTAAACTTTTTTCTCTATGGGAATGGTTGCTGTTTAACTGTCACACATTTCCATTTACATAAAAGAAAAAAGCTTTATTATTTCTCACTCTTATAACGCTAATGTCTCAACTGCAGCAACAGAGCTAAATCAGACTGCTTTCTAAGTGTACTTCCTGAAAGAAAATTAAAAATTTTTTCCCTTTAAACCAAGATTTTACCCCAACACCAAAGTGTGATGTTAAAATAACAAAATATATATTTCATACCTCCCTGATAGTCCATTGCCATGAGTCCCTTATCAGAGGATCCCAAGCCAGTCATATTAAAAAAGGGGAAAAGCATACCTTTTCTACAGCTTTAATTTTTAATGGGAATTTTGGTCATACAAAGGGACCCTTTCCCCTCTTAGGAAAAAAACCCATTTCCCCAAAAAACTGGCTCACAAAGTTTAAATTTTTGGGGAAAAAAAATTACAATTTCGAGGATTATTTATAGGCATCCATCACATTCACAAAATTTTACAAAATGTCAGTAGAAATAAAGGGAAATAATCCTTCCGGCCCTGGCTTTTTTGAACTATTGGGGGTTTGAAAAAGCTTGTTTGAATTTATATACCAAATAGAAAAGGGCAATCCCAGTCAAAAGGAAAGGGGTTTCAGAAAGTGTGGCTTTTATTAATTTTTTAAAAGGAAAAAGTTTTAAGAAAAAACTTTTTTTTAAATTTGTTTCTATGTTAAACCCAAAAATTTTTTTAAATTTAAATTTTCCAATTTACTACATTTTTTTAAAACAATTCTTTTTCAGTTTTGGACTTTTTTGGGCCCCTTTGGGTAATAAAAGTTTTCCCCCTTCCTTTTTTGTAGGGAAACTTTTTAGCATTTTCCTCATTATCAGGGATGGGGGGATTTACACTGAAAAGTGACAAACCAAATTTTTAAGATAACACGGATCCACAATTCCCCAAAAAGGGGGATAAAACCAAACTCCCCAAACCCCGGGACACGAAATTTTCCTAGGTCAAAAAAATATCCCAAAAAAACGCTCCTAAGAAATTCAATAGGTTTTACTCCTGTTCAAGGGGCCAAAATGGTTTCAAGTAGCTGCTTGGGAAAGCCCCCTCTCTAAAAAGCTGTTAAAAGCAGCTCAGGCAAGTTGGTGCTATTTTTTTAATTTATATTTAAAAAAAAAGAAATTGGCAAATCTACAGAAAAATTAAAAACACTAAGAAAAAAAAAAATTTTGTATCATTATCTCATTTCGATTTGTAAAATATATATACTGGTGATTCCCTTTAATCACTGCACGTTAGATTAGGGCAAGGGGTTTTTGGGTTTTTTTAAGCGTTTTTTTTGGTTTAACAATATTTTTTAAAACCCTTTATATAGAAAAACCTTTGGGCTTGGCAAAAAACTTGAAATCTGGGGCCTTTAACCCAAGATCTCGCCTCGTTCACACAGCTTATTCTGGGACTGATTCCAGTCGTACTGCGCCCTTTTTTGCGCTTGGGGTAAAGGCTGGAATCCGTTTCCCAGTCATTACGGTTTAAACCCCAGTTTCAAAGAGAACTATGGAAATTTGTCTCTTCTCCCGCCCCAGCGAATCCCCCAGAGGGGGAAAAAAGTGACAAAGCACATTATTTACGGCCCTGTACGCGCCGGGAAAAAAGGAGTGCTATTCAGGGAGCTGGCGTAATTTCGGGGCGAAAAAAGTCCCCGCAATTTTGTGGCAATAATTTTCCGTGTGATTTATAAAAGGAAAAATTTTGGGAAACAAAGGGATATATGGGTTTAAAAGTTTTGGGGAATTTTTTCTAAAAAACTTATTTCACTGCAAGAGTCTAAAATTAGGCAGAATAGCAAACCTATGAACAGAACTAATAACTCCTATGCATCTCTTTCATCACTCCATGGTCTCAAGGGGGCTATTCTCCATCACTACATGGAAACTGTAATAATCTCAGATAAAACTGAAAAATTTTCTTTTTTCTTTTGTAAAACAAATTATAAATTTACTTCCCAAAAAATAAATTTTTTTGCTGTTAGCGGCCAAAACAAAACCGGGTTCACCCGTTCTATACAAGGGCAATTTCGGGGAGGAAGGGGTTGGAAAAATTTCAAAATGGCCATCCTCAAATTAAAAAAAATGGATACCATAGTTTACAAAAGAAAAAAATAATTTTCCCCTTTAACCACAACATCCCCATTAATGACAATAAAATTACATACATAGTAATTTGGGAATCACCATAACAAAAAATTTCCACTTAAACCCCTTTAAAAAGTAACCCGGTTAAATTTTCCCCAGCCAATTAAACATTCGAGGGGTCCACAAGACCTCTGAAGGTTTCTTGTGGTATCTGTCACGAAGACATTAGAAATTTTTTTTGTCTATAAAAAATTTCCAAAAATTCCTGGCAACAAAGTGTTGTGTTTTTTTCAGGGTGTGGAGGGGGGACTCTTAAAAAACCCTTTTTTATTCAATTTCCCCCAAAATACTTAAACGGGGTTCAGTTTAATGGGAAAAATTAAATTTAAATAAGAAAAAGAGATTTAAACCTACAAATATAAATAAAACCCCCGGGGAAAAATAATGGGAATTGGGAAAACCAAAAGAATTTAAAAAAGGGGGCCACCCACTATGCCTAAAATAAAACCAAAAAAAAAGAGGGGGCAAACCCCCTAAAAAATTTTATAAATTTTTAATTCAACAATGCAAAAATAAAAAAATATAATACCCCAGTGTAATGAATAACAAACACCATCACCAGAAAAAATGTAAAAGAATACACACGAGGTCGGGGTCAGGGGAAGCCGGGAAATAAAATTGTTAAAAATGTAAAAGTAATAGACCAACTACCTCCTGGATACAAACCAAACGAAAAAATTATGCGTTATGAACAGCAATGTAACTATACCGTAAGGAGGTTCCCCCTTGGATACTAACTAAACCGTGGCAGCTAGACCCCCATATTACTGCTGTGTCATAAGCATAATTTTTTTTTTTTTTGGTTTCTATCCAGGGGGTAGTTGGTCATATTTACAATTTTAAAATTTTCTAAAATTTTTCCCTATTTGCTGTAGTTTCCCCGGGGCCCTGGGATGAAATTTTTTATACATTTTTTTTTTTTTTCTGGGTGATGGGATTTTTTATGCATTACTTTGGTGTATTTTTTTTTGAAATTTTTTTGTCTTTTGGGTTTGAAAAAAAGCTTTGTACATTTTTTATGGGTTGTCCCTCATTTCTTCGGATTATATAAATAAGACTGAGCTCAAACCACAACTTTTATCCCCACCCCTGACAACATTAAAACTTTAATTAATGTCCATTATGGAAAAGTGACACAATTATAAAGTTTTTTGGGCAGGGGCCCCACTTTTGTTTTTTAAAAAATAAATAAAATAAAAAACTGTTTGAAAAAGAATTTTTAAATTTTTTTTTGCCATTTTACGTCCTATTAACAAAAAAATCAAAATGTAAAAACTGCGTAAATATAAAACCGTACAGATCACAAAAAAGGTAAAAAAATTATCATTTAGAAAAACCGATTATCGTATTAAAACCCAAAACAGGGGCTCCAAAAAAAAAAAAATTTTTATTTTTTACCCAGGAAGGGTTAAAAACCACACAAAACAAAATACAAAATTCCCCCAAACATCCCAATGCCACCCTTTGGAAACCCAAAATTAAAATTGTTTTGTTTAAAACCATAAACCCTTTTGGGAATTTTGGGTAATTTTTTTTCCCAATGTAATGCAAAATGAGGAATAAAGAAAATGAAGCAGATAGCGAGTACAAATAAAATGAGTCCTTACATATAACAGTCAGAAGGATTTGGCTGAAGCTGGAAATCACTTTTGTTTGAAAAATAGGAGTTTTTGGTCCATGTATTTTTATAAAACAATTTTATCACAAAAAAGAAAAGGGGCGCTCACTTGATCCCCAAAATGAGCTGCTCCAACACTGAAAAATGTAAAAGCAGACAGAACATGAAGTCCCTGCACTGAAAGTTTAGAAAAGGCCCGCTACTAAAAACCCCAATCACTGCATGCACCTCACAAATACGGGGGTTTTTTAAGTGTGGAAATGTGAAAACTGGGGTTCCCCTTTTCCAATGAGCAGTCAAGTTTTTTGGCGCTTGTAAACAGATATAAGAACACAGAAAATTTGCGCTTTTTAATAGTTATGGCTTCTTTAGTTTTTTTGGGAAGGGACCCAAGAAACCTTTTGGGGGGGGGTTTGTCCTCAATTTTTTGCATTTGTTAGGGTATTTCCTGGGGAAATCACAAAAATTTCAAATTTAATCTTTTTAAAAATTTTTCTTTTCCATGTGCCAATCCAGAAAGGCCCCCCCTAAAAAAACCCCAATTTAAAAAAAAATTGTACAGCCTACATTCCTGTCCATAGTAATGGCTTCCATGTATGGACTAAACAGTCATGTGACCACCACAACGACTTCCTAATTTTTCATTTTAAATTTTTAGGTTACATGCCCATCTTTTAGTAACTACTAACAAAGGGAAAAAAAGGTTTGGAAAAAATTAAATTATTAATAGGTTGCCCCCGGCAAAAAAATCCCTTTGTGGTATTTACAAATAAAACTGCTATCCCCTCTATTCAAAAACCTGCACAACATTGCAAAAGGGGTTGGGGGCTGGACGCGGGAACCACCCCCAACCTCCCCCGGAAAGCCCCTTTTTTGGGGTGGGGTTACACAAGACACACCCCTTTCCCTGGGCTGCCAAAAATTTGGTTTGCGGGCCCTGCTGTGGTCCCCCGGACCATTTTTTTAATTGGGAAAATTTTTCGTTTTGCCCCTAGGTGAGGCATTTTTCCCCAAATTACAATTAACTGTACAGAAAAAAAAGTAGAAACAAGAAAACCTTAAACAAGTAGTTCTTCCACACCACGGGAAAAGACATGATAAAATGCGCCGTGGGTTATTAATACTGGAAAATTTCTGCTCCTCAAAAATGTATTTGTTAAAGAGATGGGGCAAATTTGGGATTCTAACAAGGGGAAAATTTCGTTTAAAAATTTTCAAAAAAATTTCGGTTCGGAACAAAAATCGAATTTTTTGGGGAACTTCGGGTGAACAAATTGGTTTTTCCATTGAAAAAATTTGGCTGCAAGAAACAGGGCGTTACATGGGAAAAGAAACTCTGGGAGGAAGAAGGGCATGGGCCTGAAAGGCCCGGGTTGCGAGAAAAAACCTTTTCGGGCCCGGGGGGATTCTTTGGGACGTCCCCGAAAATAGAAAAAGCCGAGCGCCC
Source organism: Phyllomedusa bahiana (assembly GCA_025379985.1). Lineage (NCBI taxonomy): Eukaryota > Metazoa > Chordata > Amphibia > Anura > Hylidae > Phyllomedusa > Phyllomedusa bahiana. The sequence goes on from JAODAL010000051.1 coordinate 357,269, forward strand.
GCTGGTGCCATCCCCGCTCTCACTTTACGGGTTTTAGGGAAGGTGCTGCTGGCCGGGGGGGTTTAGCCCCTTTCCTGAAGCCCTAAATTTTTTACACAGCGTTTTTTTGGGGGGTGCCCCTCAGCTTGTCTAAAGAGACTTTTTCTCGGGAATGTTTTCAAATTTTCAATTTTTTGGGGTTTTGGAAATCTCAAACCCCAGGGTGCGTCCACTGAAACTGCAAATACTTTCAATATCCAAGGGGGATCTAAGAAAGGTTTCCTTTGATTTTTCATTTTAAAAAACAGCGTTTTTTTTAAAAATAAAAATACCACTTCTTTTTTGGGCCCGCCAATTCTATCCCGCAAGTTTACATCCGGGGGTTAAATTAAGCGTTTTTTGAAAGGTGTGCTGACCCCAAAAACTTCTTTTCCGACCAAAAAAATTATAAATTTTTTCCTGTAGCCTAAAATTCAAAAAGAAAAGGAAAAATTTTAAAACCCTGTATTTTCTTGTTGTAAGCGTAGAAAAACCCAATTTTTAAACACCTACAAAATTTCCCTATTTTTGGCGGCTAAAATTCTTTTGGGCGAAAATTTACACCCCAGGGTTAAATTAAACCCTTTTTTTTTTTGGGGCGGGTTATTTTGCCCCCCAAGAAACTTCTTTTACAACCCCAAAAATATAAAAATTTTTTCCCCGTAGCCTAATTACAAGAAAAGGTTTTAATTAAAAACTGAAACCCCTTTTTTGTTTTGGCGTGGGAAAACCCCGGCAATTGTAACCCCGCTAAAAAGGGCAAACTAGTTTGTGGGGCCAATTTTTTGGGTGAAATTTTAAACATCCAGAGGTTTAATTTTAGGGGGTTTGTTTTTTGCTGGTGTGCTCCCAAAAAAAAAACCGTTTTTTCAACCCAAATATAAAAATAAATTTTTCCTTACCCAAAATTCACAAGCAAAGGTTAAATTAAAAACTGTATCTCTTGTTGTGTGGAGTAGAAAACACCAATTGAAAACACCCCTCCCAAAGCTACTATTTTTGGTGCGGCTAAATTTTTTGGGCAAAATTTAACATCCGGGGGTTTAAAATTAAGGGGTTGTTTTGCGGGTGGGGCCTGACAAAAAAAAACCGTCTTTTTTTAAACCCCAAAAAATAATAAATTTTTTTATTAGCCTAATTAAACAAGAAAAATTTTAATTACAACTGTTCTTTTTTTGTTTTTGGATAAAACACGCAATTGTAACACCTACAAAACTATTTAGTTTTTTTGCGCTAAATTTCCCTTTGGGCGCAATTTACACTTTGGGTTAATAAACGTTGTTTTTGCTGGTGTGGCCGCCCAAAAATAAACCTCTTTTTTAAACCAAAAATATAAAATTTTCCCTTTACCAAATTTCACAAGAAAAGGGTTTTTAATTACAACTTTATCTCTTTTGGGGGGGGGGGGGGGGGGGGGGGGGTTTTTAGAAAATACGCCATTGAAAACACCCCACAAAGCTACTAGTTTTTGGGTGGGTCCAAATTCAAATTCCCGAAAATTTACATCCGGGGTTTTAATTTAAAGGGGGTTGTTTTTGCTGGTGTGCTGACAAAAATAAAACCGTTTTTTTAAAAACCCGCCAAATAAATTATAAAATTTTTTTCCTTTAAAGGCCAAAATTCACAACAAAGGGTTTAAATTTTCCCCCAACTTTTCCCCTCTTTTTGGGTGGGGGTTAGAAAAAAAACCAAATTTTGTAACACGCAACAAACCCTACTAGTTTTGGGGGGCTAATTTTTTGGCGAAATTTTAAAACACCCGGGGGGTTAAAATTTTAACGTTGTTTTGCGGGTTGGGGCTGACAAAAATAAACCCGTTTTTTTTCAACGCAAAAATATATAAATTTTTTTTAAACCCAAATCACAAGCAAAGGTTAATTACAACGGATCTTTTGGGTTGGGTTGTCGTAGAAAACAAGAAATTTGAAACACGCTAAAAAGCTCCCAAATTTGGGGCGGCCAAAATTCTTTGGCCAATTTTAAAACCCCAGGGGTTTAAAATTAACGTTTTTTTGCGGGTTGCTGAAAAAATAAACCGTCTTTTTCAACGCCAAATAATATAAATTTTTTCTTTACCCCAAATTTTCAAAACAAAGGTTTTTAAACAATTTGTACCCTTTTGGGTTGTGGGGGAGAAAAAAACATGAAATTGTAACACCCCCAAAGCTACTATTTTGGGGGGCTAAATTTCTAAGCGAAATTTTTACATCCGGGGTTAATTAAGCGTTGTTTTGCGGGTGGCTGCCCAAAAAAAAACCGTTTTTTTCCCAACGAAAAAATAAAAAAAATTTTTCCTTACCCTCTTCACAAAAAAAAAAGAACGTTTTACAACTGTATCCCCTTTTGTGTGGCGAAAGAAAAACCCCAATTTTTTAAACACCTACAAAAGCTACTATTTTGGGGGCTAAATTTCCCTATTGCGAAAATTTACATCCGGGGTTTAATTAAAGCGTTGTTTTTTCTGGTGTCTGCCCAAAAAATTAAACCCGGCTTTTTTAAAACCCGGCAAAAATATAAAAATTTTTTTCCTTACCCAAAATTCACAACCAAAGGTTAAATTTACAACTGAAATCTCTTGTTTTGTGGGCGTAGAAAACCCCGAAATTTGGGAACACGCTACAAAACTACAAATTTTGTGGGGGGCTAAAATCTTTTTGCGCAATTTACATCCGGGGGTTAATTAAGCGTTGTTTTTGCGGGTGGGGGCCTGACAAAAAAAAACCGTCTTTTTCAACGCCAAATATAAAATTATTTTTTTGGGTGGGCCAAATTTCACAAAAAAGGGGTTTTAATTACAATTTTTAAATCTTTTGTTTGTGGGCGTAAAAAAATACACCTTTGAAAACACCTAAAAAAGCTACTAGTTTGTGGGGTTTTAAAATTCCCTATTCCCGCAATTTACCCCCGGGGGGTTTAAAATTTTAAAGCGTTTTTTTGGCGGGTTGTGCTGCCCAAAAACAAACCGTCTTTTTCAACACCAAAAATATATACATTTTTCTTGAAGCAAAATTCAAAAAGCGAATTTTTAATTTAAACCCCTGTTTGTGTTTTTACATTAAGTAAAACACAAAAAGGTGCTTTAAAAACGACACTTACAAGAAAATTTTTTTCCGGCCCATTTGTGGGAGCGCAATTATACCCCAAAGGGTTACCCAACTTTTTTACGGGGTTCATTTGGAGTAAAAAAAACGGGGTGTATTTTTAAACCCAATTTACAGATACTTCATAAAAACAGTGTCTGTACTTTTTTAGAACAAACATATGTCGACAGAGAGGGGGCAGGCTCTCCCAAATGGGGGTTTGGGCCCAATTTGGCCCAAACTTTCTAAAAAGGGGCCCCAGGCCCCGCAGCACAGCAAGGGACGCCGAAACGGGGGTCACCGGTGAGGCCACAACTGCCGTGTCATCTAGGGGCCCCGGGGGGTTTTTTTCAGAAACCCAAGGGTTCTTATTGGTTGAAGGTCCACCCCTTTTCCCTCCCAAGATGACATCTGACAACCCCAGCCAAAGTTCGGGGGGAAACCCTTTCAGACACAACACTTATTTGGGCATGGCCCCGGGAGCGGGTCACCCGGCCCTAAACCTGTCCTCAGCCCGCCTTCCCATCCATTTTCCCTCCCAGGGGATCCCCTATGGGGTTTCGGGGCTCAGCCCCCAACATATAGCGGGGAAAAAAATTTTTGAGGAGGGAAAGGTCAGCAGCTATTTTCAGGGGAAGAAATGGGGCCAAAAATCCCCAGCTTCTTGCTTGGGGGGCAAAGTATAGATTTGGGGGAGTGGCATGGGGGGTTTCATGTGGGTGAGAGGTAACCTCGGCTTCCCCAAGCCCGGGGTAAAATGGGGAACAAAGTGCATAAAAACACAAATAATGATGATGTACCAAAAAAACCCCGAAACGTGGGAGCCGGGGGAAGCAAGGGTTTTATCATCGTCGGGAGAAGGGGGCGTCAGCTTGCACGTCAGGAAACGGCGAAAGCCAGCAAGGGGGTTTGGGGCCCCTGAAGTCAGCAGGGTACCAAGTGTGAGGTCGGGAGCCAAGGGGGCCCAGGGGGGTAAAAACCCGCTTCGCGGGTCCAAACAGTAGGGGCACAGGGGCTCACAAAGGCAGCGGCGGGAAAGTACCCACCCATTGCGGAGCTTTGGGCGGAAAAAAATTTCAAGCTACTCGGCGGTTTTGGCAGTTTTTTTGCTAAGACACCGGAGGAGCCGAATATGGTAATGAAAGAATCTGGGGGCAAAAAGGGAAAGGGCGTGGCCAGGGAGCTAAGTTGGCACAAGGGGCCCTGCGCCCAACAAAAGCGGGCGTAAACCATCCGTTGGCCTGGGAGAAACGGGGGCCCTCAATGTGGTGGTCCCCCCCTCCGCTCCCAGCAGCACAGCGGCCAGTGGCACGCAGGGCCTTTTCCCCAGCCAGTTCAAGGCTCCACCACCCTCTGCAGAAGGCAGCTGTTTTTCCTTTTTGAAAACCTCTCCCGGTCCAGATGCCCCTGCTCCCTCGCTACCATGGCGCCAGCAGTGGGTTCAAAAAGAGGCAAATTGAAAGAGACAACAGTATGCGTCCAAACCCTCCTAAGGTGCAGCAGCCCGAAACCCGGGTCCTGTCCAAGTTGTTGGTACTTGGAGCAGCCCCCCCTTTTCCCAAAGGTGGACCTTTTGCACCAATTTAGAGAAATAATGGCCTTTTGCCGGGGCCGAGATTTGGAAAAGTTTCCAAGCCGTAATTTTCTTTTCCCAAAAAAGGGAGTACCAGCCTTCATAAATAGGGAGAACAGAAAGTGGGTCAGGGCCCTTTAGCTTTCGGGTTTTTTCCAAGGGACACGGGAAACCCGGACGTCTGGAGCTGTAACTACGGTCCGGGCCCGTACTGTCCTTTTTTCGGCCCACTGGGTGGGAAAGTGCTTCCTTTCCCAAGGGACACCAACAACTTGGGCAGGAGAAAGCCCTTTTTTCCTCCACGTTTTCCCAAAAAGCGGCCCCTGCGCCAATGTCCGCCTCCTCCTCCTCCACCCCCCACCACCATCTTTAGCCCCCCACAATAAATGCTCCTTTATACCACCTGTGTAGGGCAAAACGGGGTCACGCAGTTCTAACCCTAGCTTTTCCTCTCGAACGAAGTTTACCAGGGGGGGAACTGCTCCCGTCCCTTTCACAAGAAAAACGATGTGTGGGGTTTTTTCCGCCCAAATGCAAATCGGAACCATGGTGACGGACAATGGGGAGGAACATGGTGTCCGCCTGCACCCGAGGAAAGGGGTGGTCCCCTGCGCCCTTTCAAGGCGCACGTGGTTTTTCTGGTTTTAAAAAGGTTTCCCGAAGTCTTTCCACCATCTTCAGAACAATTTTGAAAAAGGGGCCCGGAAAAATGTGCATGCACTTTATCCATTCGTAAAAAAGGGCCCGGGAAAACCCTCCTCGAGTTGCAGGGGGAAAGAACGGCCTCCCCCCCAAAACCTCTGAAATGCATGTTTTCCCCCCCCGGAATTCCAGCCTGCACATGTTGGACCCCTTTTATGAACAGAGAAAGGCCATTAACGATTTTTTGATGATCCAGGGAACAAAAAGTACTCCCCCGTGTAAATTTGATGTCAAACCCCGTGGGGAGCTCATCGTGAAAACCTGCCGTTTGTTGAGGGCCCTTTTGAGGAGGCCACTTTTTTTGTCCAGCCCCCCAGGGCTACGGGAAAAAAAAAACGTCATTCCACTGCTTCAATTTCCGGGAAAAGATGCTTAAAAAAACTGTCCCGGGCAGGGGCCTTTGGGGATGGGCCCACTACATCTCCCTGGGCCCCTTGAGTCCGGTGGGGACTGAAAGGAGGAGGAGGAGGAGGAGGAGGACCCTTGGAGCAAAAAGCAATTTTCGGTGAAATGAGTGGATTTTTTTACCCAGGTGACAAGGGAGGGGGCAGGGGGGCAAGGGAGGAGGAGGTGGATGGGATGAAGGGGGGGAAGGAAAGGGGGGGGCCAAGGGTGGCCACCCCAAACACCGTGGAAATATAAAGTGGAAAAAAAGGGGGCAGGGGGGGCCCCCCGAGTCACTTGTCAGATGTCCCCCCACATCTTATTTGGGCCCGGCTAGTGACAGCCAATATCAGCATCCGGGAGAGGGATGGGCTTCCCGCCTCCACCCTATTGGGCCCCCTCCCGGGGCCCCCAAAATTTGGGCCTTTTCCCAGCAAAAAAGAGGGGAAAACCCCCCAAAAACCCCAATACCCCTTAAAGGGAAAACCTCCGTAAACATTTGGCCGCTGCCTAGGAAATGCATCGGGCCCTCCTTGACAGGTTTTGAACGGGGGTTTCCCAGCGCTCACAAATACAAAAAGCCCCCGGGTCTTTTGGTTGGGAATTTTGGGGGGGTAGGGCCGAACCCCCCCTCAGCAGTAACCTAAGTCTGGAGTCACAAAGGCAGCTTCCTTTACCCGCCTAGTGAGGGGGGCGTCAAACCCCGTCACAACCCCGCAGCAGGACCTGGACATTCCCCCGAACCAACAGGTTTTGGCCCACTTTACAGCACTCCCGCCACCCCCCTTAAAAAAGATCCGCTGGAAAAACTGGGCACCAAAATGGATGTGTGGCCGCAACTTTCGAATTTGCAGTGGAAAGCCGTCCTGCCCCCCAGTAGTGTGGCATCCCGAAACGGGGGGGTTTTTTATTTCGGGGGGCCATCGTTACCCCAAGGAGAAAACCCCCTTTTCCACCCGGGGGTGTTTTAAAGACTTTACCCTTTGTCAAGGAAAGAATCAGGCGTGGGATCGGGGCCCGGAAATTTTCCCCACCCAATGCCTTTGGCGTCAATTTTGGGTTTTTAAACCCTGCCTCAGCCACTAATTCTGATGCCGCCACCCCCGCCCGATGCCACACATCTTCTGATATTTTCTCCATCTGCCTTTCCACCGTCTTTACCAGGGGGCTTTTATTTCCACCCACCTCAACACTCCCCTTTATTGTGCCACTCATGTGCTCATGCCCGCTTCGCTGTTCGTTCCGTGACATCCACACTGTTCATTGGCCACTCCCGGGCCTGGAAATGTTTTGCCACCTCCGAATGCCCTGTTGGGCCCCTCTCTGACCTCATGCTGTTGCTCCGTCACACCTCCACTCTCGTCATTGTGCCACTCCTGACCTCATGCCCGTGCCGCCGTGAAACCCCCGCTCTCATTCCCTTGTCCGCTTTTGTGGCCCCAATACTATTTTGCCACCGCAGAATGGCAATTTTGCCACTTTTCTGACCTCATGCTGCTGCTGGACTCCTGTCCCTGCCCTCCACACTTGTCATTGTGCCACTTTTCTGACCCATGGGTTTCTGCCCTGGCGCGCCGTGCCCTCCACACTGTGGGCCTACTCCTGTTTTTTGGGACCTCCAGAAAATTTTTCCCTTGTGCCACGTCTGACCTCAAAGCGCTGCCGGGGGCGCCCGCCGTGCCCCCCACACTGTGGGCATTTTGGCCCCTGTCCCGACCTTTTTGGGTGCTTTCTGTTTCTCCTGCCGTGCCCCCCCACACTGTTCCAATTTTTACCAAAACCTTGGCCTAAATCCCTTTTTTGGGCCCGCTCCCCAAAATTTGTCATTGTTGCCACTGCCCGACCTCATACTTTCCCGCCGCTGTGACCTCCCCCTGGTGGGTTGGCCACTCTGTGCCCTAATACGGGTTTTTTTTCCCCCTCCATAATGTATTGTGCCACTGTCGACCTCATAAATGCTGCTGGGCCCTGACCTCCACAAAGGTTAACCCTTGTGCCACTCTGTGGCCTAATACGGTTTTTCCGCCTTTCCCTAATGTCCCTTGTGCCACGCCTGACCTCATACCCGCTGCCGCAGTGAAACCCCCACTGTGGATTGTGTGCCACTCTGGCCCTAAAACGCTTTTCCACCCCCAAAATGTCCCTTGTGCCACTGTCGACCTCATAAAATGTGCCGCCGGGGACCTCCCACACATATCATTGTTTCCCCCTTTGGCCCAATTTCTGTTTTGGGCCCCCTCCAAAAATTTTCCCTTGTCCAATGGCCCGACCTCATACTGCTGCCGCCGTACCACCACACCTTTTGTGATTTGCCCCTTTTGTGGGGCCCAAATACTGTCTTGGGCCCCCTCCATAATGTCATTGTGCCCCTGTCGACCTCATACTGCTGCCCCGGAACCCTCCACAAATGTGTTATTGTTCCACTCGTGGCCTAAAACTGTCTTGCCCCCTCCATAAATGTTTATTTTGCCACGTCTGACCCCAAAACTGCGCTGCCGTGACCCTCCACACGGTATCATTGGGGGCCCCCTCTGTGGGCCTTTTTACTGTTTTGGGGCCCCCTCATAATGTCATTTTGTGCCATGGGGCCCGACCTCAAAACTGCTGCCGCCGTGACCTCCACACTGTGTTATTGTGCCACTCTGTGGCTTTAAAAACGTTTTTTCCCCCTCCATAAAGTCATTGGGGCCACTTCCCCGACCCCAAACTGCGGCCGCCGTTACCTCCACAAATTTTGATTGGGGGCCACTCTGTGGGCCTAATAAATGTTTTGACCCCCTCCAGAAAAGCCATTGTGGCCCCTGTCGACCCCTTAATACTGCGCCCCCCGTGACCCCCCCCACGTTGTATTGTGCCACCTGGGGGCCAAAAACTGTTTTTTTTTCCCCCTCCATAAAAGTCATTGGGGCCACTGTCTGAACCTCCCTACTGCTGCCCCGTGACCCCACACTGTAAACATTGGGGCCCACCTGTGGCCTAATCCCGTTTTTGGGCCGCCCCCCATAATGTCATTGGGGCCACTGCCCCCGACCTCATACGCCGCCGGGGGCCGGACCTCCCCCACTGTGGGGATTGTGCCAAATCGTGGGCCCAATACTGTTTTTTTTCCACCTCCAAAGCCATTTTTGGGCCCCCTTTTTGACCTTTATAAATGCTGCCCACCCCCCGAAACCCCCAAAACTGGGGTGGATTGTGCCACTCTTTCCTAATACTGTTTTGCCGCCCCCAGAAAAAGTTTTTTATTGTGCCACTGCCTGACCTCAGGGTGCTGCTTTCCTGACCCCCCCCACACTGGGGGTTTTATTGTGCCCCTTGGCCCCAATACTGTTTTTTCCGCCTCCAAATTCCATTGTGGGCCCCGCCTTACGTCCCTCGCTGGGCCCGCCATCGTCACCCCCCCACACTCTTTTCACTAATGTTTCCACCCCGGGGGGGGAATTAGGGCTTGTTTTTTTTCCCAGCTTTTGCTAGCATGACTTTTTTCAGGCTTTCATTCCCCCTTTGAGTTTTTTGGTCAGTTTTTTCCCTCTTAAGTGCCCAGGGGAATTTTTTAGTTTAAGCATTCTAAGAGCGGGGGGCAGTCGTGCGTTCATAAATAAAACACAACAATTTTAAGAAGACCAAAAAAAAGCTCCCCGCATATTTAAGCATGGCCCCAAACGTTCTACAGCACCCCAGGCTCTGGGCAGCCTGGGAAAAAACTGTTTTTTTTAAAAGTGAATTTTTGCCGAATAATTTTGGACCCAAACGAATTTTGGGCCCAAAATTTGGGGAAAATGACCGAAACCCAATTTTGAGAAATTTGGCCCCTCTCCCAACGTTTACCTGTATCCGGGGGGGCCACCCCTAAATGTGTGTTTTTGGGGGGCTAAATAGTTTTGTCCATATAGCTGCTCCACAGGACCCAAATTTTAAAATTTAAAAAAAAATGTAGGCTATATCATTTTTTTTTATTTTTAGATAGGAGCCTACTGAACTGGTATAAAAGAGGTACAAGAGCCCAATTTTTTTTAAAACATTAAATTAGAAAGTGGTTTGTTTCTTATCACATACATAATAAGTAAAGATATTTTAAAGACATTAGAAAAAAGGGCAACCTTTTTAAAACTTTTCCCATAGTTTTTTTTCTTACAAAAAAATCCCAAATAAAAAAAAGGGAAAAAACCCGTTTCGCACCCCTGAATAGGCAAAAATTTGGGCACTAGATAATCCTTTTTTCACTTCACCTTTCAAAGGGGTTTTTTTTTTATTTTCGGGTTTTTGGGATATACAGTGGGTTTTACAATATTTCATACCCCTTAAATTGTTCCTTTTTTTTTAAACATTCCAGCCAAAACTTTTTTTATGATTTTTTTATTTATAGAGCAACAAAAATAGCAAGATATGAAAAGTGTAAAAAAATGATATGCGATTTTCCAACATTTTTGTCAATAAAAAACAGAAAAATGGGGAGTTTAAATATTTTTGATCCTGTACTCTGATCCCCCCTAAACAAATCCAGTTACCAATTACCTTAAGGTCCCCAGTATAAAGAGTACACCTAATAATGTACATCTAAAAATAAGTCTTTTCGATAAATTATTGTTAGAAAAACTACAATTTTTGTGAAGGCCTCAGGGGTTTTTGTTTGAGAACAATATGAGCAAACAGCACATAAAACCCAAAGGGTACACACCCGAAGCTCAAAAAAAAGTTGTTTCAAGTGTATTGCAGGTTGGGTTTAAAAAAAATCTGAACACCCCATGACACCTCAACCATTACAAAGGGAAGGCATTGTACAACTGCTTACCGACAAACACATGGCCATTCACCTAAACTGACAACCTAGACAAGGAGAGCAAAATTTAGAAACAGCCAAAGGCCCAGGGTCACTCTGGTAGCTGCAAAAACCCACAGCTCAGGTGGGAAAATTGTCCACAAAAACTATTAGTTTGTATTTTAAAAAAATTTTTGGCCTTTGGGGAAGATACAAGATAAGCCCCATTTGCAGTTTGCAAAAAGCTATGTAGATGGCACAAAATTGAAACTTTTGGTCTAAATCCTAAATGCTATGTGTTGAGGAAAGCCAACACTGCACATCACTGAAAACACCACTCCACAGTAAAGCATGGAGATGGCAGCACCATGCTGGTGGAGGATTTGCTCCAGCAGAGACTTTAAAAACTGGTCGGTTATAAAAATGGGAAAGCTAAATACAGAAAATACTTGAAAACCTGGAGAAACCAAAAAAAGAGGCCAAAAGACTTGAGAATAGGGCAAAATTCAAAGCTGGGACAGACATACCCCCAAAAAACCTTTTTATTACGCAAAAAATACCCAAAGTATTGACTCGGGGGGGTGAATACATATGCATGCCAAAATTTTTAGTTTTTTTAAAATTTTGGGAAAAATTTTGGGAAAAACGTAATATTTTCTTTACACTTCACAAATACTTGCTACTTTGTGTTGATTTATCACATAAATATCTAGAAAATACATTTAAGTTTGTGGCTATAATGTTTAAAAATAAGGAACAGTTCAAAAGGTGTAACTACTTTTACAACTCACTGTACCTTTAATAATAATCATTTAAATACATTTATAGTAAAAGCACATTTCATCTATTTTTTGCTGTCTAACATACTGTGTTTCCTATTTGTATTTGTAAACAGCCATAAGAAATGTCTTAGTTCAGTTCATAGTTTACTAAGAGGATTTAGAATTTCTTTTGATGATCTGACACTTCTGACAAACGCTTTAAAAGACATGTTGATTATTGAGCCACATATTCATAAAACATTTCGTGACATTTTCAAGTCCCCCAAAATGTGTCAGAAATGTGTGAATAGTTCTCTCATGTGTGACATATCACTCATAAGCCATTAGATATTATTCTACAAAAGTGGCAATACTGACAACATTGGCATAGCTTACACAAACAAAATATGACACCAAAAGATATTTTTTTATACATAATTTCATTCATACATACAGACTGATAGATTCATTCCATTACTTCGAAATTCTGCAGCAGGTCGTGAAAAGCCAACGGTTTTGCAAAAACACTCTGCCGTACTTCACTCGGAAAACGGCAGATTATTGTACTATTCAATTCAATGGGATGGACGAAGCCAAAAACCATTAAAATAAATGCACCAAAAAACGGGTGTAAAATACTGTTCAAATACTGGGCCTTTTTAGAACATAAACATTTTCAGAAAACTTGTGGGATTAAAGATAAACCAGGGCTATCTTTTTATTTGTTTTAAAGGGGTACAATTTTTTAACTTTTTAATTGATACTCATTAAAATTATTTAGATTAGGCCATATATTTTGGACACGACCACAAATTTTGTTTTTTTGTACCTGTTTACTGAAATATATTCAAGTCCTAGTTATATAATGGACATGGACGTAAAGTCCAGACTTTCAGCTTTTATTTGAGGGTATCCACATTAAAATTGGATCAAGGGTTTAAGAGTTTCAACTCCTTAACATGTTTCATCCTGTTTTGGCCAAGTTAGATAATTGTAAATAAAATGTTAATTTCTAATACTCAGTGGAACACCCTTTGTGGTCAATGAAGTCTTGAACTCATGGACATTACCAGACACCGTGTTTCGGTCTTTTAATGCTCTTCCAGGCCTCTACTGCAGCGGTTTTCAGTTGCTGTTTGTTTGTGGGCCTTTCTTTCTGACGATTAGTCTTTAACAAGTGAAATGTATACTCAATTGGGTTGAGATCAGGTGACTGACTTGGCCATTCAAGAATATTCCACTTATTTGCTTTAATAAACTCCTGGGTTGCTTTGGCTTTATGTTTTGGGTCATTGTCCATCTGTATTATGAAACGCCAACCAATCAGTTTGGCTGTATTTGGCTGGATTTGAGCACAACGACCCGCAGGGATCCTTAAATCAACTCCTGCAGTGTCCATGACTCCCAAAGAACTTTACATGAAGCCCTTAACTTCGCTAAACTGCTGGGGATGCTGAACCTCTTAATGCGCTAGACCATTAGGAATGCAGCAATAACCTTCTCACTGCTCTCCACCAGGGACCCATATATTAACTCCCTAACTGCTTTAGACTCCAGGGATTCTTACATTAAAACCCCTCCCCTCACTTTCTTAGATCATCAGTTATGCGGAATTACATGGGTTGTTGCCAGTTCAGGGGAACAGGATTCCACCCTGGTTCTCCTAATTCAATTGTAACCACATGCTTAGGATGTGCATAATATTCAACAGTCAGATACCAGGAACTGCAAGGACATTCTCAGCTCCCTTTCTGACTATCTACCATGTCCTCATTTCACTCTTATTTTCAGGGTTCAGTGTGAGTTATCATTCATTTCAGTGGGTACAGTGTATAATATAATTAATTTAGGAGGGAACAGTGTGATATTATTTATTTCTTGAGGTCCAGTGTGTACTATCATTTCAGGGGGTATAGTGTGTAATGTAATTAATTTCAAGGGCTACAGTGTAAATTACAATACACTTCAGGAGTGCAGCATGTAATTTAGTTAATTTCAGTGATACAGTGTGTATTATAATTAATTTCAGGGGTACAGTGTATAGTATTTAAATTAAGGGAGTTCATTGTGTAATATAATTGATTTTGGGGCACAGTGTGCAATACAATTAGTTGTATGGGGCACAGTGTGTATTATAATTTATATCAGAGAGCATAGTGCAGAATACAATTCATTTCAGTGGGTAAAGCCTGTAATATTATTAATTTCAGTGGATACAATATATATATCAGTAACATTACAAAAGTTCTCTGTAGCCCAGTCCTATCTGACAACTGGATGTTACCTTTTCTTTCTGGGTGTTACACAGCGTGATACTGTCAACAATGACTGGAAACTGTCAGAATAAGGACGGGCACATCCTCAGCTCTTGAATTATTCATATATTTGCAGAAGGAATGACAGAGGAAGTATATGCTATGTAGACTTGTAAGAGAATATGCTCCAGAATTATTATCTAATGGGAAATACAAATCGTTACTAAAACAGACATGTCCTCTTTAATTGTTCTATAATTTGCCTGTGACTGTGTCTGGTCAGTTCTTTATTCTCTTTACCTACAGATAATATTCTGTAGAGCCCTGGTATATCCAGGGAAACATTTATTCAACTTGGCGCCTACACACCAATTCTGGATTGATATAGAGGAGTGTAAAAGACACTCCTCTATACAGTATGTTATGGACCAAACATTTTGGTGCACGAGTGTTATGCACCAAATTTTGTATGGCAGTTTCGCACCAAACTTTGGCACATTCAAAAGTGATGTGTCTAGTGCAGACTGCGTCAAGTTTGGGCGTATGACTGTATATACATCTATAGAGCAGTGAACCAGATACACCCAAAAAATGGCGCAGGCACGTTCATAGATATCACCCCTAAAATCTAACCAGTAAATAATCACTGTATGGCAGTATTATAGGGTATATAGTTTTATTTATTTTCTGGAGGAATATGTCCCTGACAGAAAAAGTAATGCTGTCCTTGACTGTGTGGTTAGGTGTTTTTTATGTTACACTATTACTTTCCTTCTTCTGCTGCTTGGATTACATATTTGAGTGCTGATGTGGGGGAAGGTCAAACAAAGAAAAGTTTGTTCCCTTTTCTTCTCAGTATGGTAGAGGGGGGCAATACTTTATGTCGGCTGGTTGTGTTTGAGTGCCAGGGCCAGGACCGGTACAAGGTATTCTGGTGCTTAAGGCAAATAAAGCACATAATGCCTCCACTCAATTGAAGATTCAGCCCATGCCATACCTCTTGCATCCCCTTTCTGCCTGGGATGAAGTGGCGCCGGGGCTACTTTGTGGTCTCGGTCCAGCTCTGCTGCTGACACAATACAAACACAAATTTTATGTGTCAGGTGGCTGCCAGCAGTTTCACTTCCTCTCTGCTTTGGAAAGTTCCACCAATAACTATCTATATATGAACAGAGCTTCCTGAGTTATCAATTAGGCTATGTTCATGTGGCTTTTTATTAAGTATATTTTGGTGTGATAAACATGTGCATGCACCAGAAAACGTCAAAAAACTTCCTAAAGTGACCCATTGCTTTAACTAGGAATACAAGCTGCAATTTGCATCATGAACTGCAGCGTGTACTTTTACTGACACAGATTCCAAGAAAGAAATAAGTGCCTGTCACTTGTTGGAAATGCGATGGAAAACAGGAGGCAGATTAGCCAATTGAATGGGGCTAAGCAGCGTAAAAAAAAAAAGTAATACAATATCCCACGAATTTCTGCCACGTTTTACATGGTGCAGATTTATTGGGCCTTTTTATCAATACCGTCAAACTCTTAGGGCTTGTCCCCAGAGCAATGGTTTTCAGTTGGATTTACAGACGGTTTTCGGACTTGTCAACCATCTCTATACTGTAGACTTAAATAGAAAATCTGTGCAGTAGTTCACACTACAGATGTTTTTTGACACCGCCAGCTTAACGAAAACTTAGAACATGTTCATTCTTCCGCTCGGTTTTTAGGTAGAACATGAACATGTGAATGAAAAGGGGGACAGCCCCGTATGTGCAAAAAAAAAAGACAAAATACCGCTCAGAAAATCCAACGGGTATTTTATCAGTGCCGTGTGAACACACCCTTAGATAGTGTAAACTTAGACTAGACAGTCTTACAATGTGCCACATTTGTCATAGTGTTAATAAATCTGTTAAAAATGTCTAGTCTAAGGCCCCGTTCACACGGCTTATTTGCCGACGGATTGGCGCCGTATTCCGCGCCGGCTTTGCGCTTCAATACGGCACCAATCCGTCGGAGTCATTACGGTAATCCACTGCTCTCATAGAGAACAGTGGATTCCGTCGCTCCTCCCCGCTCGGCAAATCCGCCGCGGGGGGGGGAAAGTGACATGCACATTATTTACGGCGCAGACGCGCCATAAACAATGCATTGTCTATGGGGCCGGGAGCGGCGCCCCCGCCGCGCTCCGGCCCCGCCCCGTCCCGCCCCTTATTCACAGCGGATTGGTGCGCTCAATACGCCGCACAAATCCGTCGGGAATAAGCCGTGTGAACACGGCCTTACTTTACACAATTTTTAAGTTCGCTTACTGGGACACTAAGAGCCACATGTGTGAAAACTGTCTAGGTCTAAAACTCACTTTGTTGCCCATAGCAACCAATCAGAGCGCCCCTTTCATTTCATACAGTGCTCTGGAAAAATGAGAGGGGCGCTCTAATTGGTTGCTATGGGCAACAAAGAAAGTCTTAGTCCTGGACAGTTTTCATACATGTGGCCCTAACTGCACCAAAATGTTGGCAAATTTGTTTGTGCACTGCATCACATGCTAAGCCCCGTTCTTTTGCATGAAGCCACACCTCTTTTCTAAAGGCCATGCCCCTTTTATCTGGTGAGGGGCAGAAGTATCTAAAAACTGTCTAAAACACAGCATAAATGTAAACTATTACTTTTGGCACAAATTGTACCTTGATAAATGTGCCCTACTGTGTGAACCCAGCCTTAAACAGATGCCTGTGGTGGATAAAATGCTTTGCCATCCATCACCCAAAAAATTTGCATGGTATCTGTGTAACATATATGCTTTTTACATGATCTCGTTAGATGGAATAATGTATTATACTACGCTATTCCATGTTTTTTTTGTTGGATTCTTACATAAACTGGCCAGACAGTAGCCAAAAGGACACTTTATTTGCCTCCATCTAACTAATATAAATCTATAGAAACATTAACCTAGAAAACTGTCTAGGTCTATGACTTTTTTTTTGCCCATAGCAACCAGAGCTCCCCTTTCATTTTTTCAGAGCACTATATGGTTGCTATGGCCAACAAAGAAAGTCTTAGACCTAGGCATTTTTCATACATTAGGGTGTATTTCAGCAGCTTTCCCTGTATTCACTAACACAGAAAACCATAAAAAAGATCAGATGTGAGCCTAGCCTTGCGGTTAAGGTTAGCTTTAGGCTTAGCTCACATCTGTATTCTTATTTCCTTTTTTTTGTTCTTTCAAAGGCACAGAAATTACAAAAATATCACAGTTTCTGGCAGGGTGTCAGTCATTTTACCAGACAAAACAGTGCAGCACGCTAAGCTATTCTTTCTGGCTTTTATGAATGTCAGATGCATATGTGAACCTGGCCTAAATGGAGGGTTAGAGACCATAGAATGTGCATTAAGGCTCTATTCCCATAGTGTTTCAACCTTCTGCCATCAAGAGACGTTGGGATACTGTGAAAAAGGTATTATAACATAATGTGGCAGGGTGTAGTGTTCGGGTCTTTTTGAACTACCATTTGTTTGGGCTATTTCACTGCATTATATGCTCTATTTGTCAGACACAAAAGCATGGTATACATGTCCGCTACATAAAACATATACCACCATGAAATAGACCAAAAGTTGTCTAAAACCGACTACAAGTGATATCTTAAAATTCTTCACAATCATTGAATAATTATTGAACTGCTGTAAGGAGCCACACCCTAAATCACACCCTCACCATGTCTTCATGCCCCTATTTTACACAGGTACACCAGGTTGGTGTTTTTAAGATAGAAAACGTGGCAACGCTGTCACAGATGTCACTGATATCAGAAGTAGGTATGGATGTCACAGATGTCACTGATAATCCACTCTTCTGGCTTTATCTGTCATCCAGCTGCTTCTTTCTATCACTGTTATGAATTGCATGGATCACTCGCTCCACAGCCCAAACAGTGGCACAGAAGGTTCATCTACAGTCACAGCTACAGTTGAAACCAGTTGAAATCGGACTACATCATATCCGTTTTAGATCAATTAGGATTACCAAAATTATTTATATTTGCCAAATGCCAGAATAATGAGAGAGAAAGGAATTTTTTAAGGCATTTTTATTACATTCTGCAAAGTCAAAATTTTACATATATTTTATTAGTATTTAGCAGCAGTACCCTTAAACTGTATGACTTGGGTCAAACGTTTGGGATATCCTTCCACAAGCTTCTCACAATAGTTGGTAGGAATTTTGGCCTATTCCTCCTCACAAAACTGGTGTAACTGAGCCATGTTTGTAAGATGCCTTGCTCGCACCTGCCTATTCAGCTTTGCCCATAACGTTTCAATAAGATTGAGATCAGGGCTTTGTGATGGCCACTCCAAAACATTGACTTAGTTATTCTTAAGCCACTTTTAACCAGTTTGACAGTATACTTTGGGTCTTTGTCCATTTGGAACACCCATTTCCGCCCAAGATTTAACTTCCTAGCTGATGGAGATGTTGCTTCAGTATTCAGTATTACAACATAATCATCTTTCCTCATGATGCCATCTATTTTGTGAAGTCCACCAGTCCCTCCTGCAGCAAAACAACCCCACAACATGATGCTGCCACCCCCATGTTTTACAGTTGGGATGGTGTTCTGAGGCTTCCAAGCCTCTTCCTTCTCCAAAAAATTTAGGTCTTTGTTCCTGTGTGCATTTGCAAACGTTTCTTTGGGAGTAATAGCTTCTTCCTGGCAGAGTGGCATTTCAGCCCATGTTGACACAGTACTCATTTCACTGTGAATAATGACACAATTTTACCAGCTTTTGTTCTTGGGTTGATATGCACATGTGGGACAAGAGCAAGTTCACCCCTGAGACACAGAACCTGTCACCTTCCTGAGTGGTATGATGACTGGCCATTCCCATCTTGTTCGTACTTGCATATACTTGTTTGTACAGATGAACAAAGCACCTTCAGGTATCTGGAAATTGCACCCAAGGATGATCCAGACTTGTGCATTCTCTTCCCGATATCTTGGCTGATTTATTTAGAACTTTCCATGATGTAACACACAGAAGCACTGTGTTTCTGATATATATATATATATATATATATATATATATATATATATATATATAATATATATATATATATATAATATATATAAAAATCCACAGATGTTTCTCTAATTAACTCTGATGTTGCAAATTAACCTATCAGAAGCTTCCAAAGACATGACCTCATCATATTGAATGTCCCAAATTGTTTAAAGCAGGGGTCTGCAACATCGACTCTCCAGTTCTTGGGAAACTACAACTCCCATCATGCATTTATATAATCTAAATCAGTGGGCATGATAGGAGATGTAGTTTCCCAACAGCTGGAGAGCCGACATTGCAGACATAGTAATCCTAGTGTATTTAACCTTTTAACTTTGCAGAAAGTGATAAAAATGCCTTAAAAATTCTCTCCCTCATTATTCTGGCATTTGACAAATATAAATAATTATGGTAATCCTAATTAACCTATAATGGGTAATGTTCATTCTGATTTCATGTCAGATAGTGAGAAAAACATACATATGTGTCATTTTATATAGTGTATGTAAACTTCTGGTTTCAACTGTACACACAAACTTAGTAGGCTGATCCAGCAGTCTTTGCAGTCGCCATTCTAGCCACTGTGCCCGTGGTGTCTTCTATACACGTCAGGAACCTGCTCTTAGGGGTGGACATGTATGAACGGGGCTGTGTCAGTTTTTTGTGCTCAAACACTTGTCCTACATTTTTAAAAGTTCTTTTGCCAAAAACTGGCTCATGATTGACATCTTTGACACTTTTGTCTTCGCCAATTCTTAGTCGACGTGTCGCGCCACCTTCATAAAGTAAGACACATTTATGAAAGTGTCTTGACAGCATGTGTTGCAAAAATGTCGTACTAATCCATGCCAATTTTAAAGTTGCGCGGCTCAGACAAATTTTGGTGCAGACACTTTTTGCGCCCCTTTTTTGGCGCATAAATATGTCTCACAATAGGACACATTTATAAAGTGCTGTTAGACACTTTCATACATACTAACAAATGCTGCACTAATTTACTGAGAAGTACAACTGTCTTGGTGGCGGCACTTTTCATACAGTCCCACTTAATCTGTTTTAGCTTCTACATAGTATGCAGCAATACAATAGGCCATATGTATAAACCTGTTTAGGTCTAAAACTCACTCTTTTGCCCATAGGTTACTATGGGCAAAAAAGTGAGTTTTAGACCATACATGCCAACTCTCCCGTTTTTGGCGGGGGGAGGGGGGGGTCCCGCTATTTGGGGTGTCCCTCCCGGGGGAGTTGGCATTCCTCGGGTCCTTTAAATTACTGCGGCGCAAGAGTAGCGCTGGCGCGCTACTCTTGCGGCGCCGGGCCGCTCCTACAGGCGGGTGAAGCGGCCGCAGCGTCCGCTCACCCGCCCGCGGTCTCACTGTGCGGGGAGGAGGCAGGAGGGATCGCTCCCTCCTCCCTCCTCCCCCTGTATGTCCGGCGTCTGTGCGCGCGGTACACACAGATCAGCGGCGCAGGGGAGTGACGTGCGGCTGCTCTCACTTCCCCCTGCGCCGCTGAGGAGATCGGGCAGGAGCTGGCCGTGCTACAGGAGCTTGGTAAGGTAAGTGGATTTTATTATTTTATTTTTATTAGCTTTAGGGGGCTCTGCCTGGCTAACAGAGAGGGCAACTACCTGGCAACAATGGGGGCATCACCTGGCAACAATGGGGGCATCACCTGGCAACACTGGGGGGCACTACCTGGCAAACAAGGGGGGCATCACCTGGCAACAATGGGGGCACTACCTGGCTAACAGATGGGGCACTACCTGACAACAGAGGGGGCACTACCTGGCAACAGAGGGGACATCTACCTGGCAACAGAGGGGGCACTACCTGGCAAACAGAGGGGGCACTACCTGGCAAACAATGGGGTCATCACCTGGCAACCAACATGGGGGCACTACCTGGCAACAGAGGGGGCACTACCTGGCAACAGAGGGGGCACTACCTGACAAACAATGGGGGCACTACCTGGCTAACAGATGGGGCACTACCTGCAAACAATGGGGGCACTACCTGGCAACAGAGGGGGCTACTACCTGGCAAACAATGGGGGCACTACCTGGCAACAGAGGGGGCACTACCTGGCAACAGAGGGGACACTACCTGGCAAACAATGGGGGCACTACCTGGCAAACAATGGGGGCACTACCTGGCAAACAATGGGGGCACTACCTGGCTAACAAAAGGGGGCACCTACCCGGCTAACAAAGGGGGCCCCTACCTGGCAAACAAAGGGGGGCACCTACCTGGCTAACAACGGGGGGCATCTACCTGGCTACAAATTTGGCTCTACCTGGCTACAGAGGGGGCATCTACTTGGCTACAAGGGGGCATCTACCGGCCTGTAAGGGGCACTACCTGGTTATGGGGGGCTACTACCTGGCTATAAGGGCATCTACCTGGCTTTCTTCCAAAGCCGTTATGCAGTTAGGTGGAGTGGGAGTGGCTTTTTGAAGGGGCGTGGCATACCGACAAGATGGGCGTGCCCATGCAAATTTTTGTCGCGGCGCGCGTAGTGCGCCTCCCACTAAAATCTCCTGCTTTTTCATTTTCAAAAGTTGGCAACTATGTTTTAGACCTAAGCAGGTTCATACATGTGGCCCAAAGTGGTGGCAGCTACAAGCAATGGAACGGTTATGCCGTTTAACTTACACTTATCATGGTCCAGTAGTGGTCTTCTTGTGCTAGCCCCTGCTCCCTACCTCATGGCTGCACGGCACGTGCTAAGAAACAAACTTCCACACCACCCACAGCAGTTACAATTTAAAAAAGGTACATTACAATGCTCAGCAGCATCTACTGCAAATTAAAGGCAATTAAGGCACACAGCAATTACAATAACATAACACCTTTAAATGGTAATACTGCCTATGTGAACAAAGGCTAAATTGAAGGGCCTAGATTAAATTTATTGGCCTAGATTACATTCAGAGGGCCAGATATTACAATTTAATTACTTGTAATATGCAGAAGCGGCTAGGTGTGATGTACAGCAGTAAATGTAATATAGCTTTTTGATTGCATATGTTTTACAATTCTCTCTGAGCCCCTATAAAATACTTATATGGATACATTTATGACATCCCTAATGTAGTATTTAGAAAACATTCTGTTAAAGGGAGACTTCCCTCAGAAAGGAGTATTTTTGTCAAAACAAATTTTCCTGGAAAACCATTTGCTTTCTAATTTTAGCATTATTTTTATGTTTATTTTGGCAATCCTTTGCAAATAAAAATAACATCTAAAATCTTGTCCTTTTCTACCTGTGATTATGGAGAAATAAAACTTCTAAATGGCAGGGCACACTATTCTCACTTTACTTCAGGCACTGCTTATCTCTATGTAGTCTTATTACAAATAGTAGGTAATGGCACAATGTTTTTTTCTCTGGACAGGGATAGATAGGATGAGGCTAGAGCACAGGACAATAAAAAATCCATATATGAAAGGATAAAGGGGTAATCTTTATTTGCACTAAGGAGGGGGGTTACACTTAATAGGTGGTCCTGATAATATCTCTCAGGCCATAGCTGGCCTTGAAGAAGCACCTTCAAGTAATTCTCTCACTGCTATGTTGCATAGTTTGTAAGGCCTATCAGGGTTATCAGAGCTCACACAGAGGCAGTCAGAGAAACAAACAAAGAAGTGATGTGCATAGGGGAACTTTAGAGGAAATCTCTCATGTAATCAAATCAAGATACTGATACATATTCTTTTCTGCTGTCTTAATTTTCTGACCGCAGATTTTTTTATTTCGTTGATTGTGTATGATTATGAGGGCAGCCTTCTTGCTTAAGCTGCTTTTAACAACTTTTAGAGATATGCTTTACAGTAGCTTCTTGGATATAGGATTCTATGAACAGGAGCAGACCCATTGACTTCTATAGGGGGCTTATTCTGTGACCTGGGAAGAAGTCAGTGTGTAGGGAGGGGGAGAAGAAGAGCTGTGACTATCTACTGTTGTGAGTGATGGATCCTGTGTTATCTATACACATTGGTGTCACCTTTCAGTGTAATCCTTCCTGTGCAGATAATGAGGAGACTGCTGAAAAGTTTTTTTTTACAGAACAGGAAGTTTCAGACTAAAATTAGGCCTAGTGGCCAAAGTGAAAACTACAAGATTTAAACATTTTGATAGTGATATGGAAAATGGAGGAAAAAAAACAAAACAAATTCTTTAAAACATGTTTATCATAAAAACATGAGTTAATGACACATTCCTTCTTTAAAAATTATATTAAAACACCAACCACCCAACTTAAAAAAAATCCATATAATAGGCGCATATTGCTTGTCAATATATAAAATGAAAGATTTCGATAGTAGTATCCTTTTAATTTGGCACTGAGTGGTTCCGAAATAGTGGTTCTTTAGTCCAGTAAGTAAAAAATATAATTCTTTGTCAGATCTACTGAGATATTGCCTGACAGTCTGGCAATGTGCAATATTAAATGGCAACATAGTAAGTATGTGCAGCATATCTAGTTATACCGACAGACAGTTGGCATGTTCTTAAATATGTTGGTGTATATCCAGGTATGTGTGAACTGCCATAGCTTGAATTTTGAGACAAACAGAATTTGAGAATTTCATAGTACTGTCTTACACACATATACACAGGTATCATTTTACACAGACTGCATAAAAGTTTTAACAATATAACTGTTCCCATGTTTTTTTTAAAAAAAAAAGTAGAATAAGGAAAATGAAATTAGTCATTATGGACATCTGTGTTATAGCAGACAAATAAATCTAGATTTGGTGGTTTATAGTAGCAAATGGTGTTTTTAATTTCAGGTTCTGCTCTTTAGAAAAAAAAAAAATGCTAGACAAATAGTTCTGCCAAAGGAATGTTGTCCAGGAAAGTGTCAGAGCCCACAGCTTAGATCAGCAGAGTAAAAATCTTTAATGGGTATAATATTATTGAATTCTTAACTTTCCAACCCCTAGAAAGTTTCCTGTATAAAAAAAGTTTTTCATATTTATGTTTCTCATCACTGGTTTAGCTGCCTGCAATTTGAATCATAATATCCTTGCTATAATTGAATAGGCGCTCTCTGCACTGGTAAATTTCTGTTGGGCTTCTGCTTATACACAGCAGCCAATCTTAACAGGCAATGCTAAATGATAAAGCAGAGGTAAAAATCAGCTAACTCTAAAAAAATAAAAGCTACAGTCACAACTTGGAACACAGCTGGGAACAGGAAGCTTATTTTTTCTACCAAACTTTAATAATCTCAGCGTGCAGTTGCGTACTATGGCTACCTGCCCTACACTCTACTCTTCTAGATCACAGGCTGATTTAGGCCTACAGCTAAGGTGTCAACATGAGCTCCCCAATGCAGGTGATGTGGAGGTGTTACTACATAATGTATTTTTGTGCTGGAGAAGTCAGCAAATTTGTGCGGGAACAAGAGAGGAGTTTAATTTTTCATTAAAATTTAATTAAAGGAGGTACTGTTAAGGGTAAGGGGGTCTGCCTGCTTATCTGGGGCTCTAACTACCTATCTCTAAAGGGCCCTACCTTCCTACCTAACAAGGGCCCACCTACCTACCTAATGAAGGACCTACCTGTTTATCTAATGAGGGGTCAACCTACCTATTTACCTAATTGGGGCCTACTTACGTAATAGGGGCCCATTTACCTATCTAATAGGGGGGGCTTGGCTCAACTACCTACCTAATGGGAGTCTAAATACCT
The DNA here is from genome assembly GCA_025379985.1 of Phyllomedusa bahiana. Classification (NCBI taxonomy): domain Eukaryota; kingdom Metazoa; phylum Chordata; class Amphibia; order Anura; family Hylidae; genus Phyllomedusa; species Phyllomedusa bahiana. Next base: position 381,565 of record JAODAL010000051.1, read on the forward strand.
AATGGGGACTTATATATATACCTACGTAATAGTAAGGCTTACCTACCTACTTACTCAAGTGAGGCACCAAGGGGAATATTAACGAGTTTGGGCACTATAGATAGGGAGTTTAGAGATAAGGATTACTTGGGGAGGTGCTGGAAAAGTGAGGCATGTAATATATTTGTGTGGCGAATTCTGCAGAAATGGATTGTGATTGGAACAAATTGATATAGAAGTCTTGGCCAGATGGAAAAGAAAAGGGAAAGTGAATGATAAAAATCAGAGAAGATGTCACTTGTCAGTCACTGGATGTAACTTTTCTGTAATCACTTGTGTATAGCTGGTATCTACCACTTAATAGCCACAGTCATATTGAACTTAGTGTAATAGTTTGTACTTGGTCACTATATGGTAGTGATATGTGGTGATTATGTGGAAATATTATGTGCCCCTTGTATACTGTTATTATTGGTAATATTGATCTTGGTGTACTCGTTTGCAATCTGCTTCCATTCTGCACTGAAATCTGTATGCTTGCCACATGTCATTCTAAGTTAATAAGAATCCGTGCCTTACTATAGAACCTTATTTATCTCAAATGATCAATGCAATACAAAATGACAAAGGTGTGTGTCACGGCGCACGTTTCCGCCGTGAAGCAGCAAGGCACGGTAGGGGTTAATCCCTCTAGTCAGTCGACACACCCAGGGAGAGGCCGGGCTGATGAGCTTAGGAGTTACAGCTCAGCTCCGAATCAAGTCAGAGGGTGTGTCGCACTGGCCAATAGGAGGGCCCGGAGGCCGCACCAATCGTCTGCTGGGGCGGGCTCTGGGTTCCTCATTTAAACTCCCTCATTTCTCTCAGTCCTTGCCTGAGAAAGGTTTCCCCTTGCTACTTCCTGTGTTTCCTGTTTGTATTTGCTCTCCTGATTTCTGACCTCGGCTCGCTTCCTGACCTCGCCTTTGCCTCCGACTTTGTACTGCGCTCCTGACCGTGTTTGGACCCCGGCTTGCTTTTTGACTATTCTTTTGGCTTACGTTTCTTGGCATATACGTTCCCGTACTGTGACTGACCCAGACTGTTGGACTTTGAGTTTCCCTGACGGCCCTGCACTTAGCAGCGTAGGGGCTGTCGTCCAGTTGGGGTCTGCCGCCTAGGGCAGCACGCCAAGTAGGCAGGGACAGTGGGCTGGGTGGCAGTCAGGGCCCACTGCACCTCCTCTGACGTGACAGTGTGTTTTTGATAGTTGCTTCTTCAATAAATTGGAATAAAAATTTGTCAAAAAACCCTATATGGCCTAAAATGATATTAAACAAAAATAACAGCTCATGCCCTAAAAATTATTCTTCACAAAGTTTCCAGGTTATTGGTCTAAAAGAATATCACAAAGTTACCATATTGTATTTGACTCATTCAAATGTATCTAGTCTTTGTCTACTAGATTAGCTCCGGTTCATTGTGTTATAATTTCAGATATTGTCTGGTTACAACGTTGATTATCTGTGATGTATGTACAATTTGTTTTTTCTCTGTAAATAAGTTAAAGAATATCACAAAGTTAGAAAGCAGATTTCCTTTTTTTTTTTCAAGTAGTAAAGTATAAAATAAAATATTTCTATTGGTTTCAGCAGAACGATACTGAACTGCAGAATAAACATACCATGTCATTTATACTGCATGGCAAGCTCCCAAAAATAATAAACCTAAAAACCAAAGACATGTATGTATATTTTTTCCCTATTTGCCACACAAAGATTTCATTTTGGTGCTTGGGCTGTATGGGGCACTGACATTTCTGATGGCGGACCTGTTCTTGTTGCAGGAATTGGTGGGGATCCAAGTCTAAGTCCCTTACTGATCGGGCTTTTACAACTTATTTAAAAGCTTCACACACAGAAGAAACTTTGTCCAATTATAGCCAAAAAACACAAACCTACTGCCCCTTAACTTACTGCAGAGCTGAAGGACAGCAGTATCAGAAAATGATAAAGCAATGATAAAGCAAGTACTAGATAACAATGATATCCATGGTTTCCACCATGACATATTAAACAGTATGTTCAGTAGTGCAAAGACCACAAAACATTAGCACTGCAGGCATGGAAACATGTGATATGGTCTGATGAGTCCATTGTCACTGTTTTTCTCAATTCCTATCATGTGTGTGCCTTGAAGCCTAAAGTATTGACTGCCGTAAACCTAGGACAGAAGCTTGGGTTATATTATCTGGGCAAACTTTAGGTCCGATTGTTGTATATTATTATAGCAGACTTTTTTGAATATTATAATTGATGAACTCCTTTGGATGGTCCAGACTTTGTTTCCAAATGGTAATACAACAATGCTCTATTCCACACTACTTAGTGCATTAGATCTTTGTTTGAGGAACATGAAAATGAAATTAAGCATCTACCCTGGCCAGAGTCACCAGAGTTAAAAATAATTGATTGTGTGTGGGGCATTGTTGAGAACAACGTTAGGAGTAGACACCTACCATATGCTTCTCTCAGGAATTTAGCATTTGTATTAGATGAAAAGTATTAGATGAAAAGTGGAACAAAATTAAAGTGTGTTTTTTAAAATTATATTTATCTATTTCTACTCATATTTCATTTTTTTGGGCAAAATGGGGGTCCAACACCTCATAAATAAAAAAGTATGATCTGTAGTTGGTGTTCTAGTTAATTTGTCCAACCCCTACATGTAACGGTTAAACACTGTTTGATATAACTCATGCACCTAAAGCTCCATTAAAGTATACATTTATATATGCTGAAAAGCAGAATGAATAAACATAACTTACACATTAAGAGGTAATTGAACTTTTGGTGAACTTCCATGTTCTCCAATGAGGGTGGCAGTTTTGGGAGTAGCAGCACCAGCACCAGCCGCAGTGCCAAATGTGGAAGAATCCTGTAGAAATGAATGTAGAGGATGGCATTAGCAGGAAGGATGCTGCTAGAATAGACAATCAGAAGACAAGTCAACATTTGCATTTTCATCTCACTATTTCCAACTGCTTATATAGCTATAACACTCTTAGCACAATGTTGAATATTCAATATGTTTGATGTGGAACCCTTTTATATTGTTAAGGGGTTATAAAAGTACATTTGACAAGTCGAGTGATACTGTATGCATTGGAAACAAGATAACTAACACTATTTAAAACACCTGTACATTTCCCTATGAGTAAGAAAAGGTAGTGTTGGATTTTTGAACCAATTGAGCATCGTTGCAACACCTTGTGGAATCTATGCCACGAAGAATTGAGGCAGTTCTGAAGGCAAAAGGGAGTCCAACCCGTTACTAGCATGGTGTACCTAATAAAGTGGCCGGTGAGTGTAATATATCAGCTCTAACCATGCTGTAGCCATGTTTCACTGTGCATGACATGCTTAGTATTTTTGCAGCTTGATATAAGTGGAAATTTAAACTGATTTGTTCTATCAAAGATCTGCTGAAACCTTACCTTCTTTGGTGCAACTGTAAGCCGGTATTACCATATATATTTTTACACTCTCACTGTCAGGATACGTTAGTCTGGGCAGCCTTCCACCTGTTTAGCACAACGACCTGCGAGGGTTAATAAGTCTATCCTGGGACCACACCCTGGGAGAGTTGCTGCTCCTGAGCCAGGAGTGACAGCTCTCAGGACCAATCGGAGGGCCCGGATGCCGCACCCGGCAGACTTCTTAAACCTCCTCATTCCCTCCAGGCTTTGCCTGACAAAGGTGTTCCCTTGCTCTTTCCTGTCATTCCCGTTTGTTGTTGTTCTCCTGGACTCTGACCCCGGCTTGTTTCTTGACCTCGCTTGCTGCCTCTGTTTTTGTACTGCGCTCCTGACCGTGTTTGGACCCCGGCTTGTTTCTGACTATTCTTCTGGCTTACGTTTTGGCACATACGTTTACCGACCTGGACTGTTTGACACTGCGATTTCCCTGACGGCCCTGCACTTAGCAGCGTAGGGGCTGTCGTCCAGTTGGGGTCTGCTGCCTAGGGCAGCACACCAAGTAGGCAGGGACAGTGGGCTTGGTGGCAGTCAGGGCCCACTGCACCTCCCTTGACGTGACAGTTTGTCAGGCCACTATTTTGCTGCTCTCCACGCACCATTTACCCCATGGCTGCATTAGTAGAGCAGATGCAGGGGCTTACCCACTTGGTCCAGGACCTAGCACTTAGAGTGCAGCAGCAGGACACCTCCCGGGGTACCCCTCCGGCTGGGAGTCCTTCGGCACCTCTCTCCCCATTAATTGAACCCCCTATTCAATTACCCGAGAGATTCGTAGGGGACATAAAGGCCTTTTTAGTGTTTAAGGAAGGATGCCAATTGTACTTTCGCCTCCGCCCACTTACCTCAGGTAATGAGGAGCAGAGGGTGGGAATTATTATGTCCCTACTCCAAGAGTCTCCCCAGGAATGGGCTTTCTCGCTACCCCCTTTGGCTACGCCTGAGCTGTATTCCGTAGACCGCTTTTTTGACTCCTTGGGGCTTCTTTTTGACGACCCTGATAGAGAAGCAGTGGCTGAGACGCAGTTCACCACTTTAAGAAAGGGCAAGAGGCCAGTGGAGGAGTACTGTTCAGAGTTCCGGCGTTGGTGTATTCCGTCGGGGTGGAATGACCCAGCCCTTAGGTGCCAGTTCAGATTGGGGCTAGCTGACCATGTAAAGGACTTGTTGGTAGCTTATCCAACCCCTGGCACACTTGATGAGGCTATGGCTTTGGCTGTTCGCCTGGATAGATGGTTTAGGGAGAGACGCTGGGAGAGGACATTTACTCCGTTACCCCATGTTACTCCGCTTCCCCGGTCAGGCACCTCCCCAGGCCCGCTCATGTTGAGATGCCCCCCGAGGAGCCTATGCAACTAGGAGCCTCATCTGCAGGCCCAGCCAGTGACCGCAGGATCTCACCTCGCATCCGGGAAGTGTGCCAACAGGAGAACCCTGCCAGAAAACTCCAGCGCCTAGATGACTCATGGGAGGGTCACCTAGGTGAACAGGTATTTCCCATGGTGTCAAAAAATTTGTTACTTCCAGTTAAGATTTCGTATCTTTCCAGGTCTAGTTCCGGGAGGGCCTTTGTGGATTCTGGATCAGCTTGCAACTTTGTGGACGCTTAATTTTTTAAGCGTCTGGGCCTTCCCTGGAGGCCTCTATCTGATTCCTTGCAGGTTGTGGCGATAGATTCTACCCCGTTGGTCAAGGGCAAGATCCAACATTGCACTCCTGAGTTTTAGATGCTGGTGGGATCTATGCACACTGAGAGGTGTATTCTGTTTGTCATGGAGGGCTTACCTGCTGACGTGGTGTTAGGGTTGCCCTGGCTTCAGAAGCACAACCCTGTGATTGACTGGAATTCTAGAGAATTGATTAGGTGGGGTAAGCAATGCACTAATAAATGTCTTCCGATCATCCTGGGTAATGCGGAGATTGAGCAGATTCCTGCCTTTATTCGCGACTTAGCTGTGGTTTTTTCCAAGACTCAGTCTGAGCAGTTACACCCGCATAGGTCCTATGATTGAGCTATTGACCTATTGTCAGGGGTGAGATTTCCTAAAGGCAGGATATACAATCTGTCTGGTCCGGAGAGACTCGCCATGAAGCAGTATATTGCAGAGAGTTTACAGAAGGGTCATATCCGTCCTTCGGTGTCCCCTATGGGTGCGGGGTTCTTTTTGTGAAGAAAAAAGATGGTAGTCTCCGTCCATGCATTGATTACCGGGAACTCAATAAGGTAATGGTTAAGAACCAATATCCCTTACCTTTGATTCCCGACCTGTTCAATCAAATTCAGAGGGCAAAGTGGTTCTCCAAACTGGATCTGAGAGGGGCTTACAACCTTATTCGGATCAAGGACGGGGATAAATGGAAGACTGCATTTGGTTATGCCCTTTGGGTTGTGTAACGCTCCTGCGGTCTTCCAGAACCTTGTAAATGATGTTTTCCGAGATCTCATTGGTTATTGTATGGTTGTTTATCTGGACGACATCTTAATTTATTCGCAGGATTGGTCTTCCCACGTTAAACACGTACGGCAAGTTTTGCAGATTCTAAGGGTAAATCATTTGTTTGCCAAACTTGAGAAATGTGTTTTCAGGGTTCAAGAGATACCGTTCTTGAGATATATTTTGACTCCGAACTCATTCCGTATGGATCCTGGAAAGGTCCAGGCAATTCTCGATTGGGTTCGCCCTTCCTCCCTGAAAGCCTTACAGCAGTTCTTAGGCTTTTCCAATTATTATCGAAAATTTATTCGTAATTTTTCTGTTCTCGTCTGGCCATTAACTGATATGACTAAAAAGGGGGTTAATTTCAGTAACTGGCAACCGGAGGCCTTAGAGGCTTTTGAAAAACTCAAGCAGTGTTTTGTCGCAGCCCCATTGTTGATTCAAGCCGATCATACAAAACCCTTCGTCGTTGAGGTAGATGCTTCGGAGTTTGGGGCGGGGCAGTGCTATCTCAGGGATCGTCCGCCTTGATTAATCTCCGGCCATGTGCCTTCTTTTCCCATAAATTCTCCTCTGCCGAGAGGAATTATGATGTTGGGAACCGAGAATTGTTGGCAATTAAATGGGCTTTCGAGGAATGGCGCCACTTCCTCGAGGGTGCCCAGCACCAAGTCACGGTCCTAACCGATCATAAGAACCTTACCTTTTTAGAGAGTGCTAAAAGGTTGAACCCTCGCCAGGCACATTGGGCATTGCTCTTTACTCGATTTAACTTTGTGATTACATACAGACCTGGATCTAAGAATGTTAAGGCGGACGCGTTGTCTAGAAGTTTCTGTGCCAGTCACTCACTTCAGGATGATCCAGTACCCATTTTACCTAAAGAAATGGTCGTCTCTGTCATCTCCCCTGACTTAGCCACAGAGATCAAGACACACCAGGATATGAGACCTGTGGATTGTCCTGTTTCTAAGGTCTTTGTTCCCACTCAGTTTCGGTAACGACTATTAAAAGAATTACATGATTCAGTGCTATCTGGACATCCCGGAGTGTCTGGCACAAAGAGACTCATTTCCTGAAATTACTGGTGGCCGTCATTGTCCCGTGATGTGGGGGCCTATGTAACAGCCTGCGACACCTGTGCTCGGGCAAAGGTTCCCAGAACTCGCCCTCCTGGTGAACTTTGTCCTCTTCCTATACCAGATCGACCCTGGACTCATATTTCCATGGATTTTATGACCGATCTGCCTACCTCTGAGGGCAAGACGGTCATTTGGGTGGTAGTGGATCGCTTTAGTAAGATGTGCCACTTGATCCCGTTAAAAGCGTTACCGTCGTCTAAAAAGCTTGCGGAACTTTTCATCAGACATATCGTAAAATTGCATGGGCTACCTGAAAATATTGTGTCTGATAGAGGAGTTCAATTTGTTTCTTGTTTCTGGAGAGCTCTCTGTAAGGCTCTGGGTATCACCCTGTCCTTCTCCTCTGCTTTCCACCCAGAGACTAATGGGCAGACGGAGAGGGTGAATCAAACTGTTACGCAAAAACTCAGGTGTTTTGTCTCCGACCAGCAGGGAGACTGGGTGAAATACTTACCTTTGGCGGAATTCGCTATTATTAACCAGGATAGTAGTTCGTCTGGTGTTTCTCCGTTTTTCTGTAATTATGGCTTCCATCCTAGACATGCATCATTGTCCGGCGCTACCTTCTGATCATAGTGGGGTGCATGTCATCGTTAACGATCTGTGCACAGTCTGGGCCCAAGTTCAGAAGAACTTGGCGAACGCCCAGACCATCCAGAAAGGAAAATGTAATAAGAGGCGTCTTTGTACTGGAGGATTTAAGGTTGGGGATAAGATTTGGCTGTCTACCCGGAATCTTCGTTTAAAGGCCCCCCCTGGAAAGCTTGCGCTGCGCTTTGTAGGTCCTTATGTAATTTTGGAGGTGATTAATCCAGTGGCCTACCGTCTTAAATTACCCTCTGGATTCCGGATACATAATGTATTTCACCGGTCGCTCCTGAAGAGATACGTTCCATCCGCTATCCCACCTGCTAAACCTCCTCCTCCCGTTAGAATTAAGGGGGAGTAGAGTATGAGGTGGCCCGAATCATTGACTCTCGCAGAGTACAAAGGTCGTTGCAATACCTGGTCCATTGGAAGGGTTATGGTCCTGAGCTGAGATGTCATGGGTTCCCGCTAATTCGATTCATGCTGATTCCCTCATCAAGGAATTCCACGACGCTCACCCAGAGAGACCCAGACCAGATAAGAGTCCAGTGGCCCCTCCTAAAAAGAGGGGGTACTGTCAGGATACGTTCGTCTGGGCAGCCTTCCACCTGTTTAGCACAACGACATGCGAGGGTTAATAAGTCTATCCTGGGACCACACCCTGGGAGAGTTGCTGCTCCTGAGCCAGGAGTGACAGCTCTCAGGACCAATCGGAGGGCCCGGATGCCGCACCAATCAGCTGCGAGGGCTGTGTCCCGGCAGACTTCTTAAACCTCCTCATTCCCTCCAGGCTTTGCCTGACAAAGGTGTTCCCTTACTGTTTCCTGTCGTTCCCGTTTGTTGTTGTTCTCCTGGATTTCTGACCCCGGCTTGTTTCTTGACCTCGCTTGCTGCCTCTAATTTTGTACTGCGCTCCTGACCGTGTTTGGACCCCGGCTTGTTTCTGACTATTCTTCTGGCTTACGTTTTGGCACATACGTTCCCGTACGTTTACCGACCCGGACTGTTTGACACTGCGTTTTCCCTGACGGCCCTGCACTTAGCAGCGTAGGGGCTGTCGTCCAGTTGGGGTCTGCCGCCTAGGGTAGCACGCCAAGTAGGCAGGGACAGTGGGCTGGGTGGCAGTCAGAGCCCACTGCACCTCCCTTGACGTGACACTCACACACCACACTCAAAAGCACTTACACAGTCAGATGCTCCTCTCTCTCTCACACACACACACATCACATTCACACACTCTCTCACAAACACCACACACACTAACACATACCACACTCACATACACTCTCACTCACACACTTACTTATATACCTCACTCACAAACTAACACACACAGTCATATGCACACAAACCTTGGAAGGTTTAGACTTATGCATTATAGAAAAGTCACATAAAAATGGGACATTGTTTAATCAAAAACACAACCAGAAGACCATACTTACAGCTCAATGGCTGGACCATAGACTGAATGCAGTTGGAGGCAACACAAGCCCCTATGCTTCTTGGGAAAGATAAAACTGGTGCAGATAACTAATGAGCAGAAGCTCATACACCCATCTATTAGGGAAGCAATTGAATTATGAAAAACTACACACTAAGTAAGTACCAGTTCACACCAGTATGTGAAAAGGTTACCGTATAATACATGAGGAGACTGCACAAATGCAAAAATACCTATAAGACAACTACTCACGCCTTCTATATATGAAAGGGGTGGTTGCTGGTATTATGATTGCATATAGATAATGCGATACAAAGGGTGCCATTTATACAGATACATGTGGTACACCATGCTGGCTAACAGCCCATGACTATTCAATTGGGCAGGCTGCCCAGCACTTTTTAGGTGTCCAACACAAAATACTGACTCCCTCTGCTCCCCAGTATTTTGGGCAAAAAAATGACATACTGGAAAAGTATTAAATATGAGGTATTAGTTGATACAGTTAGCCCAATCGAATAGTAGAGATGTCATAGGCTGTAAGCCAGCAAGGTGTACCACACATGTCTGTATAAATGGAACCCTTTGTATCACCTTATTAATATGCAGTTATAATACCATCAGCCACCTCCCTCATATAAAGACGGCATGTGAGTAGTTGTGTTATCAGTATTTTTGCATTTGTGTAGTCTCCCCATGTATTATACTGTGGCTTTTTCACATACTGTTGTGAACTGGTACTTACTCAATGTGCAATTTTTCATCATTCAGATGCTCCCCTAGTAGATGGGTATGTGAGCTTTGCTCACTTGTTGTATCTTTCCCAAGAAGCAGAGGTGCTTGTGTTGCACAGGGCCTTGGATTTATGGATTATGTATTTTTTTAAGATGCCATAAAACAAGTTGTAAAATAAAATCTTTCAGTTACAAGTTAAAGAAAAAACATAGTACCAAGAACATGCATGTATACAGGGTTATAAAAACCTCTTAGACTACTAGCCACCATGGTGTAACACAAATTACTGTGGGATTAACACCTTATAGAAACCTTATCTATTGCAAGTATAAGGGCAGGGATACATGGAGTGGATTTTGTGCAGTCATGGTACAAGCTAAAAATTGCTGTGGCATCACACACAAGTGATTCCTAATTAGCTTAAAGGGATTTTACTACAAAGTAAAATTGATGTGGGAAGCTTGCAAATTAAATAATAAACATTTTCACCATTCATTGTTATAAACAATTCTGTACCATTTTTTTTTCAGCTGCTTCCTTAGGGTATGTTCACATGGCATGTTGGGTCCGTGTGAACATACGCTTTTAGATCCATCTAGGCGGACCCAAACACCCATCTAACAATGAGCAGTGTAATTTTACACTGATCGCAATTTAAAACACGTATCGGTGTTCACATGAATAATCACCTATGCATGTTAAATTGCATCTTTCAGATCCGTTCCAATAATTGACGTGTCACTTCTTGGTCCGAAAGATACAGAAGAAGCCCTATAATCAACTATAGAGTGCGATCCTGGTGCATCCAACACAGATCCAAACACGCAGCTGCGTGTTGGATACGTGTTGGATCCGATCGGCGCTACGTTTTTGGATGCGATTTTCAGATCCAACAGGGACCCAAAATCATATTCAAAAACACTGTGTGAACATGCCCTTACTCATCCATAGTGTACAGCTCATCTACAGGGGATACGACCAGTGACGAGAGCTCCTCAGTCCTAGCCGCACATGCTCAGACATCATCTCTCCTCTCAGGCACTCTGTCAGTCAGTCACTGTTTAGCAGTCACACACACTCACTACTGTTCAACCCCCCCATGTGTTGTTATTCTACTCCTGTCTTCTGAACTCCTTACAAAACAAAAAAGACACCTCAATCAGTTTTGTACATTGAGAAAATCCACATGGTTGGTTCCTGCAGGGATTCGAACATAAGACCGCTATGCTGAAAGGCAGAAGTGCTAACCACTCTGCTACATTGTAGTGACTCACAACTCCTTACATAAACGGACCTTTGACTAGAGTGAGCACACTGTAGGGAAAGGCATGGTGATGTTAAGCCTGCTGGGTCACATGTTATACAGTTCAAACAAGTCATGCACACCACTTTTTGAACACACTGAAAGCTGAAACAGGGTAAACCAGGCATGAAATGCCTTTGTGGTAAAACCCCTTTAATAAGAAGCTCCTCATGAATGAAAGTGAGTGAGTGGTTGTTCACTAGTATTTTACAATATTGTGGCTTGTCTGCATCTTGCTGAAAACTAGTATTTCAACCTGACCTTCTATCAGAGAGTGTGGCCTTTTCTGTGATATAAAGTAAATTTGATCCCATTTTTTTCTGATGTATCATCTATCTCCATTGTCAATAGAGTTGTTGACCAGAAAGGTTTTAGGGCCATATACTTTATAATGTGTAGTACATGAATACTGTATATGCTACAAATCCATCTGCACTTACATGCAAAGCACAGCCTCTCCATGAAGTACTCAACATGAATAAACCACTTTGTACAATCTGATACCAGTACATTTGTGTTGAACATAACGTTATAAAGATAAAAAAAAATAGAACCTGGGCATTTAAATCCTTTTTCAGATAAATCACTCAGTGGACGAATGACTATGATCATTGTAGACATCAAGAAAATTGCCTGCTCCTTTCAGCAGCATAGGGGGGTGATCTGACAATTTGTCACTGCGATGCAAGACATGTCAGCATGACTCCAAGCTCTCTTTTGAAACTCCAGCAATCCTGTGTTGCCACAAGGGACAGCAGCTTGTTAACAGCATCTCTGCAGGCACTGTAAAGCCTGTCTACTGGAACTTAAATGGGAAGTAGAAAGCAGTCAAACACCTCATTAGTGTATCTGATTCACTGTTTCTCCGCAGTTAGTGTTCCTGATCTTTGCTTGGTTTAGGTGCTGGATATGGGGTTACAAGCCACTTCAGACACTGTGATAAACAATAGCCTTTATAATAGACAGTATTAAATAATATATACATATGATATAATATACAAAATAACAAAGGTTGTCCAATATTTTAAATTACAGGTATGCTGATAAGGAGTAAAAAATAGAAAAAAAAAAACCTCAAATGTGACTGCGTCTGTGGCTGCTCTGCTGCTCCATGCTAAAAAGATTGCATTCATGTGATACTGTAGCCTATCACTACTTACATGAATGCCACAAAACCACTGAACCCCGGGAATGACTGCAGTGTCGCATAACCAATGAATGTGACATCATCAGTGGGGAACAGGAGAGCAGCCAGAGTGCTAAAGGGGTATTCCAACAAAAAACTTGAAAGAAGGCTGCAGAGTCATTACAGACAGAACAACATTATAATAGTGATCTTACACCCTAATTATGTATAATTACCTTTTTTGTTACATTCTTACTTCCTATGTTCTCCTTCTTAGTGCATGGCTTCAGCAGCAGCCTATGTGCATAGCAGGCTACAATTCTCATCATGCATTAAACTCTTCTAGGCTGTTCATCCTTCTGGCTGTTGAAGAACAAGTCTCCACGCCTTCATATTGTGTTCTCTTGCTGCTTAGCCTCTAACATTAGTTCTCAATTACTGCCTATCCAATTGTTTGCTGTTTCATAGACACACAGCTCACCTCCCTAGTGCTGAAACTGAGCATGCATGACCAGAAAGGTAATACTGAAATAGAGGCCGTAGCCATAAACCTCAGATTTTGGGCTAGTAAGTGGTTAGTGTTTATGTGGGAAACTGCTGAAAATATTGAATTCTTATATATTTAAATCTTTTACTTTGTACCACATACTTTCAATAGTAGTCAGGTTTTATGCACCGGAATATCCCTTAAAGGGGTTTTGCCACAATCTCATTTCATACCTCCTGTATCCAGCTCTTCAGCTCTATGTGGGCTCAGAAGGAGGCGTGTGTGATTTGTTTGAATTGTATATCATGTGACCCAGCAGGCTGAAATCACCAGGCCTTTCCTCTCTGTAGTCAAAGAAAGGTCTGTTTATGTAAAGCATTGTGAGTAGCTGAGAGGTAAAGTTTTTGCCTCCAGGCACAAGGGTCCTCGGTTCAAATCCAAACCAAACCTGGATTTTATTTCTCTTTATCAATGCACATACCTCATTGAGGTTTCTTTTTTATTTATTTGCACTGTTTGACTAATTACTAAAGAGTACAGAGGACAGGAGTAGAATGACAGCACCTTGGGTTTGAGCACTCAGTAGCTGCATGAGAGGAGAAGTGATGTCTGAGCATGTGCGACCAGGCCTGAGAAGCTCTCAGCTCTGGTCGTATCCCCTGGAGATGAGCTATAAACAATGGATCACTAAAGGAGCAGCAAAAACAAAAAAGGTCCAGAATTTTTAATAATAATGAATGGTGAAAATGTTTGTTATTTCATTAGCAATCTTTCCACATAAATTTTACTTTGTGGCAAAACCCCTTTAAACCTTTTTTATGCTATATTCCCTCATCCCCCAATTAACAGACCAATTTTTTAACTAATAGACAACCCCATTAATAAAAAGTAGTTTGAAGTGCTAATAAACTAATATGTTAGGGTTGAGCATAAGTTACAATTCAATATGATGTAACTTTTAAGAAATTTGGAACATTTGAACTAAGCAGGGTTGAAAGAGGAATAAAAACTCATTAGTGCTTGCTCACATGGCGTTTTCAAGCGCTTTTTAGATCTGTCTCGAGGACCGACAGGACAGACCCAGAGACGGATCTAGACAATTAGCAGTGAGATTATCACTGCGGGCTATGAGGAAGACGCAGCAGCGTTCACAGGAGAAATCCCTGTCTGGGTTCCCCGGCTCCGTCTTTGAAAGAATTGACATGTTTTTAAAGAGCTCAAGCTTTGAACATCTTACAGAGCACTGTTCAATCTATCATCCATAAATCTAAGAAGTATGGCACAATTGCTAACCTACCAAGACATAGCCATCCACCTAAACGGACAGTCCAGGCAAGGTGAACACTAATTAGAGAAGCAACCAAGAGGCCCATGCTCACTCTGAAGGAGCTACAGAAATCCGCAGCTCAGGTGGGAGAATCTGCCCACAGGACAACTATTGGTTGTGTACTCCACAAATCTGGCATTTATGGAGAAGTGGCAAGAAGAAAGACATTTTTGAAAGCAAGCCATAAGAAGTCCTGTTTGGAGTTTGCAAAATGCTATCTAGGGGACCGACCAAGCATGTGGAAGAAGGTGCTGTGGTCAGATGAGACCAAAATGGAACTATCTGTCCTAAATACCAAACACTAAGGGAGACATGTATGAAAGGGTTTTTCACCCTTTTCTGGCGTAAATGCACCTAAGTGAGCAGTCTACGATGTCTAATGCGCCTAATGAATGTGTTAGGCACATTGTTCGTAGACATCGATACTTCCTAATGCGCCTAACATGAAGGGGTGTTCTGGGGGCGTCACACCTCGTAATAATGGACACATATATGAATGTGGTTCGGCAAAACTATCCAAATATATTTACAAATGACACTACTATTGGATACGGTCAGTAGCAGCAGCACAGGTCCCCACCTGCGATACTCAACATCCAATTTCACATAAACTGCTGCATAAAAACTTTGTTGCCTTTGCACTTTAATAACTTTTAGTAGTTTTCACATAGGCATATGCCACATCAACGCTTTACATATATTTACATGACCTGTAATCCGGATACACAGTTCATCTAACCACTTTCATCAAACAGGGCCTCCTCTCAAATCAAGGCTGAATGAGTAAAAGCAGCCGCTTTCATCGGACTAGATGTCCTCCTCAGATTCGGGCGAGACGTACCACTCACAGCACGGTCATGTCCATAGTGTCGTTTCGGGGAAAGGACATGCCCCTTTTGTCAAGCATAGTTGGAAACATATAGTAATAGCAAGTAACTGCTCGGACAGGCAGACCTATTTTAATGTGGTCTGCCTGAGCCTGAGGAGTTGAAGTGGAGCTAGATTTGCTGTTAGGGAAAAAAACTTAGACCAATACAATAATAAAAAGAGATTTGTGATAATTATCAAACTATATAAAATGAAATTATTTAAATGTAATAAAAATCATATAAAAATGCAAAAATATGTAATATCCCAAAATATAAAAATATCTCCTATAAAATGGATTTACATATAATAGAATCTAAAACTAATTTTACATTAATAACCCACTGATTATGTTGTTCCAATTTTACAATTTTTAATTTTTACTACATTAAACTACATTTATTTTTGCTGTCCTCCCCCTTTATTCCACACGCTGCAAGAGCCAGCACAGCACAGGTATTGCTGGGACCTGTGGTCCACCAAGCAAGATCACTACCATAGTTTCTATTCACTGACTTGCTATTCTAATGACTTTTCTTTTATTTCCAGCCTATCTATAGCCTTTATACATGTTAGTTGCATTACTAATGCACCTAAATTACGTAATGCGCCTAACACATAGGCGAGGAGCGATGAAATTTAGACTCCATTTATAATTGCACAAAAAACACTTTTATACATTCAGGCACATTATACACTGAAAACGAGACTCGACAACTCACTTTGAAGCGCCTTCCTTCATACATGTCTACCTAAGTGTGGAGAAAACCAACACTGCACAAAACCCTGAACACACCATTTCCACTGTGAAGCATGTTGATGATAGCATAATGCCGTGGGGGGCTCTGCGTCAACAGGGACTGGGAAGCTGGTCAGAGCTGATGGGAAGATGGATGGGGCTAAATAGAGAGCAATTCTGATGGAAAACCTGTTAGAAGCTGCAAAAGACTTGAGACTGGGGCACAGGTTCACCTTCCAGTCAGACAACGACCCTAAACATACAGCCAAAGTTACAATGGAATTAAAGCATATTCATGTAATAATATGGTCCAGTCAAAGTCAACACCTAAATCCCATCAAGAATCTGTGGCAGGACTTGAAAATTTACCAATCCAACTAAGCTAGAGCTATTTTGCAAAGCAGAATGGGCAAAAATTTCAACCTCCAGACTTGCAAAGCTGGTAGAGACATCCCCCAAAAGACTGCAGTAGTCATTGCAATTAAAGATGGTCTTCCAAAGTATTGACTCAGGAGGTGAATGCATATGCACGCACCAACTTTTAAAAAATTTGGAAAACCATGCATCATTTTTGTACACTTCATAAATACTTGCTACTTTGTGTTGCTCTATCACATCAAATATCAATAAAATATGTTTAAGCTTGTGGCTGTAACCTTTAAAAATAAGGAACAGTTGAGTGGGTATGAATCTTTTTTGCAATTCACTATACATATTGTAGTTTATACGATGTGTACTTTCGCCGCACGATTTTCAAAGCCAACACGCGGTAAAACATGCTCATTGCTTGGTCATATCCGATGTGCAAACTGCATGGATATTTACTTTTGATGTTAATGGGATGGCTGAAAACCTCATGCAGTATGCGCCCAAAACATTTGTAACAGTACTGCATGTGGTTTGTAACATGGATCCGCATCCAAAACTATCAGGCATGAATGAGATTCTTTTCTAACTGTAAACTGCAGGTAAACCAAATCCAAAAAATGACACTAAAATCCATATGCAATAAGCATGTAAAATACTCTGACATGTCCGACGTGTTTTTTTTTTTACTCATGTGAATGTCCCCTCACTCCAGACATCCTCATAATATCCCATTACCTGGACTACCTGTGCAAAACGGCAACCCACAATATATTGATGGTTTACATGAGACTTTTCAGCAGCCAACCATGTTATCATGATAATAATTGTGAAATAGGTCATTACCTAACACTACATCTTTTCTGGTCTGGATACTCTGCAACATGTATGTATATGCAAACTAAAGTGGACTGAAACATGTTATACAAAAATAAAATTCATTGTATTTATGCATCAACCCATATAGACTATAATTTAAGAATATTAGAAAAGTCCCATGAATGTAATGAATTTTTTTTTAGCAAGAACACAATTATATGGAGCAAGTCATTTGTACACAATATTAGTGCCATACTGATTAGTTGATATGATATCAAAGTCTGGTTCAGCTGCTGGAACCCACTAGTGTCTGCAACAATGATTCCTAGGCCCCTCTGGCTTATCCAGAATAGTCTACTCTTGAGCAGGTGGTGTGTAGGGAATTGTAACACAAGCTGGTTTCTGTTGTAAAACTCAACACATTCTCCCTAACAGCTGAGTTTTTATAACACAGAAGGAAAAGTCAGTTTTTCCTACATTTGTTACTGTACAGTGACTAGTAGAAGGACTGCATGTCACAGAATACAAATCATCAGAGTGAGCACTCTGCACACATTGAACCAGGACTGCTGGGAGAATTGTGAATGGAGCTTTGAACTATAAAACTCTATAACTCTGGGTTAGTGCAAGATAAATAATGTCATTTGCAAAGCCAAAAAACTTTCACAGATGATATCTATATACACCTGCTATCAGCCATAACATTAAAAACTAATATTGAGTATGTCTCCCTTGTTTTGCCAAGGAAAACTCAACATTGATATATAGACCGCACAACGCCTTTGAAGGTGTCTGGTTGTATCTGGAACCAAGATGTTAATAGCAAATTCTCTAAAGGGGTTTTCTCACCACAATGATTAGGGAAAGGTAAATGAAGACTATTACCAAATACATTGCTGTTTTGATTTAGCTTTGTTCAGGAGATAAAGAAGATTTTATCTACTGCTAGTGTACACAAGTTTCTCTTGGTTGCTGACCACCTCTCCTTGCTCTCTCTTTTGTCTGAGTGTTCAAAGTTGCCATTGTCCAACCATGGTGAGTCACTCCCTGCTGAATCCTATCTCTAGCACAGAAGATTGTTTACCTAAGATAATGACAACTTTTAATTCTTAGAGCCAGCGTCAGACTGGCTCACCAGTCGAAGTTCATTCTGGGGGCCCACCAGTGGACTCGATTCTGGGGCCCACCAGTGGAGTTGATTCTAGGTCTCCCCCCTACAGTTACTGTGCATGTCTCTTATACTCTCTCTTGCTTTTTGCCTCTTTCTCTCTGCCTTTCCACCTCTCCCAATGATGTATATGCGGTTTAAAAGAAACTCCAAGTCTGTCATGGACAGAGGCCCACCGGGGGTCTCCCCTATACTGTTGTGGGTCAGTCCCAGTCTGCTTAGAACTCTGTATCCTTGTCCACTACAAATTATAAACCTCTTGCACGCTTGTCACTGAAACAGGAACAAGTAAAAATAGCAGAGCTGGTATGCCAGTGACTGATATAGAAACACCTACAGTCTAACCAGGAAACTTGAATTTGAAGCTAGCTGTGACTTTGTGAAACAGCGTGGTGATTCAACCCCATTATGTCTTATAAATTAAGAGGTTGGGCTTTTATGGACCAGACTTGTTTTTTCACATTCTTTATTGTATTGAGATGAATTTAGAGGCCAAACCAAAACCTTTAATTCCTTGTCATGTTACTAAAACCATTCCTAAACAGGAATGGCAGAGCACATTATCCTGCTTAAAGAGGCCTCTGCCTGTGCCCATTAGGTATTCTTGGTTTGCAATGATGTCTAGGTAGGTGGTACATGTCAAAGTAACATCCATGTGAATGCCAGGACCAAAGGTTTGCCTAGCAGTGTGATGAAAGCTCATTCGAGTGCCATTTGCATGGCAGCCATCTATTTTTTGTTACAATAAATTATATCTCAGAAAAGGCCACTTTTTTTCCATTGCTCCATGGTCCAGTTCAGATGCACACATGACCAATGTAGTTGCATTTGGTGGTGAACAAGAGTTACTTCTAATTGCTCACCTTTTTACCCTCTTACATATATATCAATGAGCTTTTGATATTCATGGTTCTATCATTTTGTCCTTCTTTGGGCCACTTTTATTAGGTACTAACAGTCTTACAGTTTTGGAGATGCTGTGACCCATTCATCTAGCCATCACAATTTGCCTTTGTCAGAGATACTCTGATCCTTAGAGCTGCTGATTATTCCTGCTTTCTGCATGTCAATTTCAAGAACTGAGGGCGACTTGCGCCATTAGGGCTGCAACAGAAAACTGTTAACGCCCTATTCTTTATATAAGTGAACTGACGTACACCGAAACCAGGCGCATTACACACCAGGCACAACACATTTGAATGCGCCTAAAGTAGGCACATCAAGTATGCTAGCAATGATATGCTATGCACCTACATTTTGCTATGCGTCTAGATTAGGTGCCTCAATTATACTATGCAAGGTATACCACTAGATTTTTGACACGTTCATTCATTCATTCAGGCGCACTATACACTCATTTAATGTGCCTTAAAGCTGGCGTGGAGGTGCCTTTTTTCTGACATGTCGCCCTGAATGTTCACAAGAAAATCAATGTAATTCACTTAACCTGTGAGTGGTTTTAATGTTATGGCTGAGCAGTGTATATACATTGTTAAAGGGGATGTATCGCTTCTTTAGTTTGTGTGCATCATTGTGTGCTCAGCTTAACAGCTCTACAAATTCAGGGGTGTTTCTTCCCCTCCCAGCTGGGTGTTTCTTAAACGAGGGGGATAACATCATCTCCCCCTTCACTGTTCATGCTCCCTCTGAGGCTTCCTTCCCCTTCCCCCAGTCCACATGTCACTGTGTCCTCTCCCAATGCAGTCTTATTTTGTAAGTATGTTTACATACCACAGGCTTGCGTTCAGTCTAGACAATCTTCTATGAACTCAGAGCACTGATCTCCTCTCACAGCTGTAGGTTTGTTACAATTGAATCCAGTCTTCTACGAACTCTTCCAGAGCAGCACAGATCTCACTGCTATGTTTACACGCAGAAGCATTTAGGCACAATTGTGCTGTTTTCTGATTGTAGAACCCATGCAGTATTATTGTGTTTCTTCTGGCTGTGCACAGTGAAATTGCTGTTGGTCCCTTACTTTGAGCGATAGAGGCAGCCTAATGCTTCATCTATGTTTGCATTAGGCACCGTCGCACAATTGTGCTGTTTTCTGATTGTAGAAGCAGGTACAGTGCCTGTGTGTTTCTGCTGGTTGTGCAGAGTGAAATTGTGCCGGTCCCTTACTTTGAGTGAGACCGGGGGCCAGACAGAATGCAAATTAGTAGAGCCGTCAGCCAATGACATGAAAGGAGGAGGAATCCGACCAGCACTGGGGAACTGTGTTTACAGAAAGAGAAGATAAGAGAGACTGTGAAAACAAGACAGCTTTGCTAATGACATCCAATTGCAAAGTTGCTTGTTTTCACTGTCCCCGTATTCTGAAGACCATTCAATGACATGATACAACCCCTTTAAGTGTTTTTCAAAATGACACTTTATAGTGGGACAAAAGCCCAACTGTGCAATATCCTATTTTTAAGAACAAAAGTGTCTGATCTTAATAACACCAGATCAAAGTCCAGAAGGATGAAATACATTCACAGATAAACCAAGGACAGGCTAAAAAAAAGTGATCAATGATTGTACATTTTTATTTTCTGTACTTTCCTGTATTTCCATATGAAACATGTGCACTTTACAGTTATTCCACTTCAGAATTAGTTAAACTACCACATCAACAAACCAAGTGCTAAATATACATATACAGCACAAACTTGATGGATTAGAAAAAGAAGGCAAAACTTCACCCTAGAATCTGAAATATTACATGAAATATTCCCAATTCCCCAATCCCATCTCCCAGCAACTGCAACATGTTGGGTAGATAAAACATTCTCATTCATAGCAGGGGAATGCAGTGGGCTATAAACACATTATGCCACTTTGCTACACATATCAAGAACTGCATATTCTATATGTAAATTGATGGTGTGCTTTTTGGAGAAACATTATTTCAAGATCCCTGACTGTTTAGTGCTAAGCGAGGTAAAAGGTTGAGATGATCATTATTCAGCCATTCATCACCAACATAAAAAGATGATTTGCTTCGTTCAGATGGGCGTTTAGTAGAGAGTGCTCACTAACATGCAATATACAATTTTGTTTAATGAGATCATGCCATCAATTAGATGGGAATATTGGACTATGTTCTCACCAAGATGTAAATATTTATCTTACCATGAAAAGATGTAACAGATTAAGTAAAGGACAACACAACCCCATTTCTGACCTGATGTTTGTCTCACACTGACAGATGGTTCAAGAATGTCTCAACTTCAGGATCATAACCCAGAGAATGAGTAAACACTACATCTTAATATAATTTACTGTCTTCAAAAGCCTTAGCCTTCCTAATTGTCCTTACAGTATCTCACAAAAGTGAGTACACCCCTCACATTTTTGTAAATATTGTATTATATCTTTTCATGGGACAACACTGAAGATATGACACTTGTAAAGTAGTCAGTGTAAGGGCATGTCCCCTCGCACGGGATTTCGGACGGTTTTTCAGCCGGTTTGCGGTTTTTCAGACCGCCTGAAAAACCGGCTGAAAATGAGCACAATTGTGCTCTATGGAAAACCCGTGCAGCAGTCCCCACTGCACGGACCGCCGGCGGCAAAACAATGAGCAAGCACAATCTTCCGTCCGAAAACCGGACGGAATGTGTGCTTCTCAATGGGAGGGGGGAGGGCTCTTCTCCGCTCATCGCGGAGAAAAGCCCCCCTCACCCCCCGCGGCCGCAACCCTTTTAAGGCAGTGCTGGAAAATAATAGTGGCCACACAAAATATTGACACTTTGGGCACAATTTGTCTATTTTCACTTAGGCCATGTTCACACGGCTTAAAATGGGCCGTATTTCGTCTCCGGGCGGGGAGATAATTCACTGTCACTTATAGCGGCGTATACGCGCCGCTAGCAGTGCGTGTCTATGGGCCGGCGAAAGTCCGGCCCCACCACTCTCCCCCCCGCTTCCCCCCGCCCCCGCCACACGGCATAATTGCGGGCGAATTACGCCCGCATTAAGCCGGTGAACCTAGCCTTAGAGTTGATTGCTGTGTGTTGAGTTATTTTGTGAAAAGGGCAATACACTACGTGGAAATCCCTAATGAAGCATTTATGCTATCTATCATACATGAAAAAACTTTGAGACTTCGTTCATATTTGATCAAAAGATGTCTAAGCTCCACGACTTCAAGTGATCTCAAATGGGCAGTCCTACTATCTTTACCTCTCAATCGACCATCAGGCCTCCGCTGGGTCAACCGACCGTCATTATTCAGGAGAAAAATAAAAAAACACCCAACCGCAGCTGCCCTTCTTATGACAGCCTGTGGAGTGGCTGGACAGAAACACAAAATGGAAGCACCCTTTCCTTCCCATACCACACCTTTTGATCAAAATATGTGAACCGAGAGTCTCAAAGTTTTTTCTTGAGTTATTTTGTGGGCACAAATTTACACTGTTATAAAAGCCATATACTGACTGCTTTACATTGTATCAAAGTGTCGTGTCTTCAGTGTTATCCCATGAAAAGATATAACACAATATTTACAAAAATGTAAAGGGTGTACTCAGGTTTGTGAGACACTGTATGTTTTATTCCTCTCCATTTAAATCTGGGGTATCAAAATGATTTTCAGCAAGGACCACAAAAGCATTATGGTTGCCCTCAAAAGTGCTGTAGTGCTCCATATAGTCAGTACAAGGCCAAGTTGTGCTTCAAGGTTGTGTAATAGCCACTCCTTTCTACCTCATTAGTACTGAAAAACCGACTGAAAACCCTTGCTGCCTGGACATAACTTAAGGGACTACTACAGATAATACCGATCCTATACCAAAGATCACAGCAAAAAAATAATACTAAATGTGTTTCTAACTTTTGGGGGAATCTGAAGAAGCATGTAAGTGAAACACACATAGGGAATTTACTACTTGGCAGTCTTTTGGGTAATATCTTCATATCTGGATATAAATTTTGAACCTTTATTTAGTTATGACTTATATTATGCATATCTCTATCATTTGCACTTATTTGTGTTGATTATCGCGCATTGTAATACTTACAATAGCTCAGTTTTGCACGGGTTGCCCGTTTTTAAAATATAATGCAATATTTCTATAAATTATATTTTTACTGTTAACTATTTCTATGTAGGTGCTGCTTCTGAGGAGTGAGATCATATATAAACATATATTTATATATACCCTATATATATTTAATGCACTAAGCACTTTAACATCGTTTCTGAACGTTTATTTTTAAAATCATATTATTCACTTTAAAGCATTGGTAATCTATTGGATATATGTAAGTGTTTATTGGGTTTGAGACAGTGACTATTATCCTTTATGTAACTTGTATCATTGATGATTCCCATCTGACTGCCTGCACCTCTCCACTTTGTAGTGCTATATTTTTAATATATTTTTTAGTTTGTTTAAAAATACATTTTTCAATACAATTTTTTTTCTAAGAATTTAGTATTACTTTTTTGCTGTGATCTTTGGTATAGTATCGATATACAGTAAATGGTTGGTCCAGCTTGTATCTAAGTTTTCTACAGTGTATGATTACAGATAACACTGTGATACACACCACAGTTACTGCAAACATCTTGATCATAGAGGTTTTAAAGAGAAAATGTTTAATAATAATCAGTTTTTGACCCAAGGCCTCTTTCTCAAAAGAGATTCTGTTAGAGCTGATTGTACAGCGTCCAAGCAATAAATATCAATAGACGGTATCTACAAGTCACCTTGGAGTTCTGTGACCTGTACAAATGCACTGCCCGTGGCCTGACTTATGAATTTGTCCGTGAAACTTTAAAGTGGTGTGATAGTCTTATAATAAGAGGATGCTATAAAGGTTAAACTGATCTTGAATAAAATACCTTTTAAAAAACAATATCATCATTTGCAAGTATACTATTAGCTAGATAACTATATTGGTACAACTATTGTACGTACTTGACGTTATCTTAAAATAGGACAGCTTGGAGGATAACATGTTCAGTAAATGATAATGATAATTTTTATACACATTGTAGGAAGGCACAAGGTGCCGTTATTGACGGACATTAAGTTGTCACCTCGCGTCTGCTTAAGATCGGTGAATAAAGCCCATTTTGGTTTTGGTGTCAGCGCAGCTAGGCCACTGACAACACGTTTGTATTTGTAGTGCATGGGAGTAATGCCATGATCCGGGTCGGTGCTTATTAGGAGCAGTCTCGTAGAGTTATTGGGACGCTTCTCCCACATCCAGACCTGGGCTTTACCCCCTATATAAGGCACAGCAGGCTCAGGTTAGAGGGTGGTGTGGTTCCTTTACCAGAACAAACGGTTTCAAGTGGCGCTAATGAGTTTAGGACGGAGCCATAGCTGAGCCCTTGCACATCCAGAGAGATCAGAACCTGCTGTGTTCCCGTGCCCGGGAACCTGATGTATGGAACTTGCACTTACACCTGTGACTGTGTTTGTTCCCTGATCCATTTTGTTTGGCTGAAGTAAGCCTCCGTTTAATTGCATGTTTTTTGTGGATTGCACCAGTAAACTGCTGTTTTTTAACACCAAAGGACTGCTTCCATTTGCGCTAATACCCTACAATTTAGTTCTCGATTGCGGGCAACAACCTGTGATAGGAAACTGCATGTTCCTGGTTAAGGCGGCTGCTACTCTTCCAAGCCCAACGGGTGCGATGTAGGACCTGCGGAAGCACCGGTGCAGCGTGAGGCGCCCAACAGCAACAAGCCCATGCAGAGTCCGAGCGGTCACAGTGCAGGAAACTACCAGCTCCTAATCAGGCAATGGCCCCTCATTGAGGAAGCTATCTGGGGGAAGGAGGCCCCAGCTGACACCCCGTCAGAGGACTGACAGCAGCGCGGAGAGGGCTATGAAGACAGCCCTGCAGAAGATGTACCCAATGACGCCCGTGCAAGCCTTCACTTATCCGTCTCCGAGCAGGTGTGGTTGTCCCGTAACGGGAGATACTACCAGGCCCCGCAGGTTGCGCGAAGAGGTCCTTGCCCCCTTCTCACCGAGGCAGCCTCACAAGCTTATTATGAACTTGTCTCTGCAGGATCCAGCGGGAATACCACTAAGCATGAGATCAAGATCCTGGCACGCCTGGAGCGTGACGGTCACCCTCGCTCAGAGGGTCACCGTAGGGATACATGAGTGACCCGGGACCCCAAGGTATCCCTCAAATGTTTTGATCTCCCGCACCTCACAGAAATGCTGCAGCCAGTAGTTCCCTGTTTCCCCAGCCCAGATGGTGGAAAAGTGGTCATGATGACCGGGTTATGGCACGCTCTCGCCCAAGCAAGTGCAGTGCTGGGTCGCGCAGGTAATCCCCAGTACGGGAGCAGCGATGACTTGGTAGCCTTGGAGTGGAAGTGGTATCAGGCCGTGGAGCGCTCCATGGTCGACTCCAGGACCCTTTGCCCACTCCTACTGGCCTAATTCAGAGTGACTCTGACGGCCCAATAAGGAGTCCCAATCCGCCCCTAGAGAAGCCCGGTCCAAGGCCAAAGTCCTGCCAGAACCAACAACCATACCCTCTGTCAGGGACATCATCTGCTGGGCAGTGCCACGCTGTCCGGCACTATGGCGCCAATGCCCGACTTGTCTCTGAACCCATGGACTGTATTCCATAGGCAGCGTACATCATTGTTTGCGCAACCGGTCCTGCACAGCACAGTGATGGACACGGAAGAAGGGACTTCCACTCTGTCCAAATCAGGGTGAATGCACCCCGATCATGGGACCTCCTGACTCGTGAGTTTCTTTGGTCACTTCTCTAACGGCCCGTTATTCTCATCCCCATGTGTTGATCCCAGGGAAAACTTGGGAGTCACTGTGCGCATACATGTGAGTACCAAAGATGTACCCAGTGGCACGATTCACGATACAATCTGATGGGGGTACAGTGTCCCACCATAGTAGGCATCGTGAAGGGGGTTAAGCTGTGCACGCTGGTCTGATAATTGGCCGTGACTGCCCTGCTCTTTTGTGGTTACTATTGGGAAAATACAGTACAGCAGAACATTCCCACGAGAGCACGTACAGGCCCTGACGCGCCCTGTCCAGGAGGAGGTTCCCGAATTCACATCTCCGTTTCCCAATGGGAGTATGGAGATGGTGAGAACGAGTCACCCTTGACGAAGACAGTCCCCGACCTAGTGGGTATCTCGGGGCATTTTTGACGGCCGCAGCTGGAAGAATTGCAAATCCTGAAAGGGCTTTCATGAGCGTTGTGTTCCTGGCTGTGTGGTACCCCAAGAGTCAGGGGCCGAGGAACAGATTTCCCCATTTTGCCATGAAAGGGGAACCTGTTGACCGGGTGACCAAATCCAGTGAAGAAGTGGTGGAACAACTGCTAGTTACCAAAACCCCATAGGCGGTTGTTCATTGACCTGCTCACAGTCATGTCTTGGAGTTGTTACACCTGGGGCCATCCTATACAGACCTTGTCGATGATTCTACCCCCAGATTCACTGGGCCAGGGTGCTACCGGGCGGGGAAATCCGGAACTACTGCCAGTCATGGTCCCCAGTGCCAGGTATAGCCTCCCCAGTCGCCAATTTTCCTTTCCGCAGCGACGCTAATCCCATTGCCTATTATTGCCGATACCCTTTTGAGAAGTACGATGGATTAGTGGGGCCCCTGGTAAAGTCGGCTAGAGACACCATACATTCTGGTCATCCATGGACTAACCCCACCAGGTACCCAGAAGCTGTGCCCTGAGAAATGCTTCCTCAAAAGTCATTGCTAGTGGAGCTTTGTGAGCACTTATTTCCAGAACGGGGTTGCCGAAAGAGATCCTGAAGGATCAAGGACCCCATTTTAAGTCAAGAGTAATGAAGGATCTTTGTAAGGTTTCTGAGGTGTCCCAGCTAAGGCACCTCGGTGTTATCACCCCCAACAGAATGGCGCTTGGAGTAGAGCGCATTCAACAAGACCTTGAAAGGCCATTTTGAAGAAAGTAGTCCGAGAAGGAGTGGCCGAGATTGGACAACCTTTTGCCCGAATCTCTCCAATTTTCTACAAAGCGGTTCCACCACAAGCCTCCACAGAGGGTTCTCCCCCTTTTCAATTGCTTTATGTCAGCATCCCAGGGGTCTATTAGATATCGCCAAAAGAAGGATCCTAGGGAAAGCGAAGTCCAACGCCCAATAAAAGCGTCATTGAGCATGTGCCACAGTTGAGTCAGGAAACGGTATTCGCTCAGGTACTTCCTATTTGTTACAAAGCAACTCGTTCCCACGGCCAGAAGCGCAACGAGAGTCTACAACAGGTCCGCCCGCGTGAGACAGTTTAATAATCCAGGGGACTGGGCTCAGGTCTTAGTTACACGGTGGAGGAGCAAGTTATCCTGGACGAAATGGCAAGGTCCCTATGAGGTATTGAGGAAAGTGTAGGGGGTAGTTCAACTATCGGGTCGACTCATCCGGTAGAAGGAAGTGCCCTATCAAATCAACCATCGATTAACTTGCTCAACCATGGAAGGATAGGACCCCCTCCCAGGAGGGCATCTTGTTTTATTGTCCCAACAAGAGACCATTATAGAGGAAGTAAGTATTGCAAAGACCCTGTCGTCATTCTCAGACCCAACTAGTGCAGACAACTGCAGCATAACAAAATAGGGACATGTTCAGTACAGAGGCACCGTGTCTAACGCATGATGTGGAACATGAGAGATTGTGACCGGAGCCTCATGTCATAGTAAGTTTGAAACCTTATAGGATTCCCGAGGCCTGTAGGTAAATTGTGGCAACGTAGTGTACAGAGAATGTTAAAAGTTATGGGTGAAGTAGGGAATCTACTAATAAGCGATGTCCAGTCCCAATCGTTTTAGTGCCAAAACCCAACCGGCTGAGTGGCGCTTCTGCACCTACACCGCAAGCTAAATGAGTATCCAAGGTCGATGCATACCCATTCCGCCCGGGTGGGCTGAGCTTATTAAGGTTAGGGCCAACCCTGTATCTCACACCCACCCTAGACCAATTCCAAGGGGTATTTGGGCAGTATCCCCTTAGCCAAGGAGGGCCCCGAGAGAAACTGCATTTTCTACACCAGACGGGTCCCTTCCAGTACGTAAGAAATGCATTTGTGTTGCTGGGGGCTCCCGCCACCTGCCAGAGGGCGATTGGCCTAGATCTTTGTGTCCCCACAGGGCATATGCGTCACCTACCTTGACGACATAGTGATCTTCACCGAGATTGGGAAGGTTCACCTATAATGAAGATCCAAGCTATCCTTAGGCCCTACGGTGAAAGGTGGTTTCACCATAAAAACCCCAGTAAGTGCGCCATAGGGACTGGAAGAGGCCCGTTACTTGGGGTATTCATGAGGGAAAGAGTGGAGAAACATCCACAAGTGAACAAAATAGAAGCCATGCCAAACCTGGCCCCGGTCCCCTCAATAAAACCACTGAGGAGCGTTCTGGAATTGTGAGATATTACCCGATCGATTTCTCCCTAATTTTCCGCCTGTAGATTGGCGGTGCCTTCCTAACTGACCACAACGAAGCGGTGCTCCAATCCGCCATTATCACAAATGGTCCCAGAGGCTTAGGAAGTCCTTCAAAACTTGAAGTCAGCTCTATGTATACAGCCGGTATTGGTGGCCCCCATGATTTCTCCTCAGATTTAGGTATAACAATGGGGAAGGAAAATCGCGTGAGTTATATCCTCAGGCCTGGAAGCTGTCCATGGGCCGAGCGTCAATTACCTCCATTATGAGAGGGATGCTTGGAGCCATTAATGGGCAAATCGATTCTCTTCCGGGTACTACTCCTGGGTTCAGAAATTTAGATTGGTGACAGGATCACGCCCCTTTAGCAATGGTTACGGGGAAAAAAGGGCAACAATGCCAGGGTCACCTGGTGTTTCCTGAGGCTCTGCAAAAATTTTAATTTCTCGTGGAGTAGCTACAGGCACGGGCAAGTTGCAGGGATGCAGATGCCGCTGTCTACGTGGTATATAGTTTGATGGCTAGTAGTGCCCAGATCCCCCGTGCTTGAGGGCATAGGGGGAGGTGGGTATGGTAGGAAGGCACAAGTGCCGTATATTGAACGTCATTATGTGTCACCGTCTGCTTAAGATACGGGTGAAATAAAGCCCATTTTGTTTTGGTGTCAGCGGTCAGCAGGTCCCACTTGACACAGGTTTTGTATTTGTAGTATGGGCAATAATGCGTGATCCGGGTCGGGCTTTGGTCCACTATTGGAGCAGTCTGTAGAGTTGGGTGGGACGGCTCACCCACCCCAGTCCATGGGCTTACCAGCCCTATATACAGGCCATGCATTGTCTCAGGTGAGAGGGGGTGTGGTTCCTTACCTGGTACACAACTGTTACAGTGGTAGCTAATGTTTGGAAGTGACAGCAGAGCTGAGTGTGCATGCACTCCAAGAGACTGTATACCTGCGTGTAGGGTTCCCTTGCCAGTGGGACCCAGAGAACAGTAACAGCACACTTACACCAGTGGACTGTGTTGGTTCCGGATCTATGTTTGGATGGCTGAATCAAGCCTGACCGAGTTTATTTGCATGTTTTTTGTGGAGTGCACCAATAAACCTTGCTGTGTTTAACACCAAAGGACTGCTTCCATTTGCGCTAATCCCTACAATATACAATATTTATCAACAATGAACAATATTTTGACTGTTCATTACTAGTTATTTGGATCACAGTGCTATGTGGAAATTTAACCTAGTTCCATTTGCATGTAGAACCACATTCAGAGCCCCTGCCAGCTCTTCTATGTTCCCTTTCTTTATTCCAGGATACATTTATACAATACATTTCATTAATTTACAATTCCTAGTACAAAGATTACATCTATATAATGGATAGTACATAATTGTACAGGACTGAACTTGGAGGGGATTTAGGAGGCCAAGAAGTCAAAAGCTTAAGAGTTCTGAAAGCAGTTTTGATTGAAATTTTGTATACTATGTGATGTAACACAGGAGGACTGTGGAAAATAAAAATATTCCAAATGTTTGTAAGGATATTTACTAGAAATGGTCTTAAACAGGTGAATTCACAAGACTGATTTGTTACTCTAGACAAAAAGTGAAAATTCACTTTTCGTCCAAGGAATTTTTATGCACAATATGCCCAAATTTATATCCCAACTTCACAAACTTGCCTCTTTAGTAAGCACCCTACCCAGATTCCAGTGAGGTTCAGAATAATCCTCCAAGGAACTTATGGTCAAGTAATGGTTTCGCTGCAGCTTGGAGGTGGGGGGTCTCCTGGACAGCAGCTTTGGGATAAGTAGAGCATGTAGAGAACATAACAGTGGGCAAACGCTGAATTATTTTTGGTTTTGTTAGAAAGGTTTAAAGGGGCCTTAACATCACTGTAATTTATGGCCTATCAATAGTATATGGTTACAAGTCTCACATCAGAATAGCCGAGCACACTTATTAGACTATAGTCGGAACTCCCATGGAGCAGAACAGAGAGTTTCAGGGAAGTGTTCTCAAGATAGGTTGCTGGACCCACACCCAGGGCCGGGACGATGGGTAGGCAAAGGTAGGCGACTGCCTAGGGCTCCACTTCATGCCAGACAGGAAGGGGGTGCAAATAGGTATGGAGCGGGCTGAATTTTAACCAAGGTAGTGGGAGGGAGGGGATGCTCATGCTCAATTCTGCTTAGCACCAGAATACATGTCCCCGGCCCTGCCTGCACCTATTCCACTTTTATACTATATCCATGATCATTCTATCCAATGTCTGAGATTTGGAAAATGCTTCAAGTTAACCAAAATAAAGAATCGAGGTTCAAGGTTACAGATAACAGAGTCATCTTGAAATCAAAGAAGACATCCATGTACTTGTCATATATGACCTTTGTATAGAAATATTACAAGCTATAAGTGGTACAAAGTGCAAGTAATGCATTTTAGAAAGAAACAGAAGTCTATAAAAAAATAAAGTGGTCCAAGGCAATTAATGGAAGACACTCATCACACTGCATATGAAATAACCATATTAATGGCAGTGCAGTTAAGTGATGTATACTGTAATAGGCGATATGGTCTTTGCGTTCAGATAAGAAACTGCCACTTTGCAAATCACAACCACAACTTACAACTAGAATACGCAATCCCGCTAACAGAACTTCAGAGGTCTAAGAAAGAGGATGCCAAGGATAGATTAGCCCCTGAGTACATAGTACATAACCGACTATATTGGCCTTACCGAGTGAACAAAATATGAAAATCCTATTTTTTAACACAGAACATATAATAACCTTTAATCTGGGGATAACATATTGAAATACTAAATAAGTATATCAAATAATATTAGGTTATGGAACATTTGTGGAGCTTCAAATGTGCATTGCTATTTTTACTTACCCTTAAGCCGAACGCTGAAAAGTGTATTGACAGAATTTTTAGTTTTGGCCTCCTTGCGTTTAAACAGTTGTAACTTTTTTTATTTTTCAATGACGCTTGATGGCATGTTTTATTCGAGACAAGTTGTACTTTATAAGGGAATAGTTAAGTACACTTATAATAATTGAGTATTTTTTATTTTTTTACAAATTTGTTTTTTATTTTTTTAACCATTCCATTTCACACTTAATAACTTGTTAGATAATTCTCAGGTTATATGGTCGTGTGGATACCAATATGTGTAGGTTTTTTTGTGTGTGTAATTTATGTACAATTATTTAATTTTATTAAATATTTATTTTTATTTTATGTATTATTTTTTTATCTTTTTTTTACACATTTTTATGGTTTTTTTGTACTTTTTTTTGACTCCATGAAGGGAGAACTGTTTAAATTTTTATTTTTTTTACACTTAGTAATGTATTAGCATATTATATATGCTAATACATGCTAATCTGTGTCAGTCGACACAGGCAGTGTTAGGACAGCACACAGTGCATCTAATCACTGGCTTCTTACACAGACAACTCTGGGGCCATGCTAGGTCCCCAGAGTGCTGTGCAGCCGGTCCCTGAGCTCTTGGGTGACCGGCGTTCCGATCACCCGACAGAGCAGGGGATCCCTTTGATGCGCTGCGGTAACGCACCGCCGCAATCAAAGGGTTAAGCACGGGTTGCGGAGGTTTCCTCCGCTCCGATGCCTGCAGAGATGCTCTGGGATCGGGCTGTGTAGTTCAGCCCGATCCTAGCGCAGCTGTGGCGCCGGGCGGCGCAAACCCCGATGTCTGCAGCGACGTCAAAAGACGTCGCTGCAGACGAACGACCGCACCGGCCGCCGTCAAAGACGGTGGCGGTCGTTAAGGGTTAAAGTGTACTGGTTATGAGATGAAAGCACTTTATACAGTTATACTGGCGAGTTAACAAGGTCTTAATAGATTAGGGGCAAAAGTCTCAAGTCACAGGTTCCTCCCAGCGAGTAGCTGATGAAGGAAGTCATGTGTGATGAGCTTGGTCAGTATATGAGGTGTGTGATAGACTGTCTGCACACATACAGTGCCTTGCGAAAGTATACGCCCCCTTGAACTTTTCACCATTTTGCCACATTTCAGGCTTCTAACATAAAGATATTACATTTTTATTTTTTTGTGAAGTATCAACAACAAGTGGGACACAATTGGGAAGTGGAACGATATTTCTTTAATATTTTAAACTTTTGTAAAAAAAGAAAAAACTGAAAAGTGGGGCCTACAAAATTATTCGGCCCCCTTAAGTTAATACTTTGTAGCGCCACCTTTTGCTGCGATTACAGCTGCAAGTCGCTTGGGGTATGTCTCTATCGGTTTTGCACATCGAGAGGCTGAAATTCTTGCCCATTCTTCCTTGGAAAACAGCTGGAGCTCAGTGAGGTTGGATGGAGAGCGTTTGTGAACAGCTATTTTCAGCTCTTTCCACAGATTCTCGATTGGATTCAGGTCTGGACTGTGACTTGGCCATTCTAACACCTGGAGACGTTTATTTGTGAACCATTCCATTGTAGATTTTACTTTATGTTTGGGATCGTTGTCTTGTTGGAAGATAAATCTTTGTCCCAGTCTCAGGTCTTTTGCAGACTCCAACAGGTTTTCTTCCAGAATGGTCCTGTATTTGGCTCCATCCATCTTCCCATCAATTTTAAACATCTTCCCTTTCTCTGCTGAAGAAAAGCAGGCCCAAACCATGATTCTACCACCACCATGTTTGACAGTGGGGATGGTGTGCTCAGGCTGATGAGCTGTGTTGCTTTTACGCCTAACATATCGTTTTGCATTGTGGCCAAAAAGTTGGATTTTGGTTTCATCTGACCAGAGCACCTTCTTCCACATGTTTGGTGTCTCCCAGGTGGCTTGTGTCAAACTTTAAACGAGACTTTTTATGGACATCTTTGAGAAATGGCTTTCTTCTTGCCACTCTTCCATAAAGGCCAGATTTGTGCAGTGTACGACTGATTGTTGTCCTATGGACAGACTCTCCCACCTCAGCTGTAGATCTCTGCAGTTCATCCAGAGTGATCATGGGTCTCTTGGCTGCATCTCTGATCAGTCTTCTCCTCGTTTGAGATTAAAGTTTAGAGGGACGGCCGGGTCTTTGTAGATTTGCACTGAACTTCTGGAGTGATGGATCCTACAATGGTGTAGCTGACCACTAAAATGAACTAGTTAGGCTACCCGACGTGCGTCTAAAACAGTTCAGCAAGCCCTACTGTGAAGCAGACGAATGACCACTGCATCTCTGCTAAAGAAGTTGCATGGGCAGAAAAGGCTTTCATTTTCTCGGCAGCATCAGAATTGGACCTCCAATGACTGGCAATGGGTTACCTTCTCTAATGAGTCATGTTTTCTGCTTCATCAAATGGATGTTGGTGTGTCAGGCTTAAAAAATCAGAGAACAAACACCCTGCAACCATTACTGGAAGCTGGTGGTGGCAGCGTTATGGTCTGGGGAATGTTTTTGTGCCATTCTCTGAGCCCACTCCTCCATGTGGAAGGCACTCTCAACAGATTTGGGTATGAATACAACCTTACAGATTACATGCACCCATACCTGCTGATTTGCCCAGGGCAAATGGGATATTCCAGCAAGACAATACAGTATGCCAATAAGCATTTTATACATACAAGCACGATGTTTTATGTCAAAAGTGTAATTTTCCATAGAAAAATTCACAAAAATTGATATACAACCTGAGCAAAAAAGTTGTACACACCAAATTCACTTCATTTATGTCTACATGAACAAAGGAAGAGCAAAAACACATGCTTTCTGATAAGGGGGATTACAACACTGTGTTATCCTCTCAAGAGTCTTCTACAGTTATTCAGAGACGGGATGAGCCTTTGTGCTAGCAACAAGACTGCAGGCACATTTACCATGTATATTTTCATCAAGAGTTAAAACTGTTGGTTAGATCTGCACAATATATACACATCTTCAAGAGCCTTGAGGAAATGCACTCTGATTTCATGTTCCAGTTCAATTTGTCCTCTTATAGGCATAATATAAGATAGTACCAGCTTGTCTGCAGGTAAATCAGCATTGCTCTGAGACCTTTGGTTTTGCATTTTCCTGCAAAGGTACAGTACGTTATAATGTAATATCAAAGGAGCTCCTCAAGCTTTTTAGCTTAAGAGCCACATACAGCTTCCTGACTATATTCTGCTACACTTAGTTCTGTGCAGTAAGAATTTACATCTGTCAAGGTACAGAGTCTCCCTTCGGAGGAGTCTTGCAGGCAATTTCTCTGAAGTGCTGGATCTCTGCAAATAGAACCAGCCAAGCAAAACCTTACCCTGTTCTAATAAGGTTGCGTCCACATGACAATGGTAGAATGCCGGTCGGATTCTGTTTAAAGAATTCGTACAGTATTTTATCGTCTTTAGGATGGTTTTGGGAGACGGTTCTGTCCATGGTCTGTGGATTTGTCCGTCCCTCTTAACCTTTGACTAGCACACCTTCCACCCGAAAACCGGCGGTGTAAAAATCCGTCCGGCTAAAAATCTGTTCAGTGTAGACAACTGGTAAGATTTTCTATTAAAGTCTATAGGGATGGTTGCTTGTCAGTTTTCAAACAGTTTCCAAATCCACAAACCGTTTGAAATCCGCCGAAAAAACCCATGCCATGTGGACTTACCCAATGGGGTAAAAACAGTGAAAAATGCTGTCTACAGGATTAGTCAATAGACTTCCCTTCATTGCCCTGTCTTCTCTATTCCCCTAATCTCTTGTCACTTGCTGTGTAGTTTTGTTGGAATTGTAGTGCAGTGTGTAATGTAAAGTGTAGGATCTGTGCTTTTATAGTATGTTATGCATCTGTGCCAAGTTGTATGCATGTGATATTTATTAAATTTTCTCAGTCTGGCCTACCAGAATCCCTAATTGCTAACCCACACTCTCCTCACTCTCTAACGCACACATTTGTCACTCTCTACAATTCAGCACTTATCTGTATATAGGTTCATGCGAATTCTATATAAACCACCCCATATTTATGACACATGGCCGGACCATTGTAAACCTAGCATTTCTGACCCTTCGTCTCACCCTACACCCTAACAGATTGTAAGCTCTCGCGAGCCGGGCCTTCACACTTTGTGTCTCATCTGTAAGTAGCTTTTCATTGTGCAATGTATGTCTTTTTGTCTGTGCCTACACCCTCCAAATTGTAAAGTGCTGCGGAATATGTTGCCGCTATATAAATAAAGATTATTATTATTTATTACACGCTGATTCAGACTGCAATGCATCACGGTACATTGTGTGTTTAGATTTAACATCAGATTCTAAGTAATGCAATTTAAATAAAAAATGCAAATTAAAAAAAAATAGTTGTTTACAGACTGGTGTTTTTATTTGGTTTAGCTGCCTAGTTATGACCCATGCCTCCATGACTTAAAGGGGTTTTGCCACAATCTCATTTCATACCTCCTGTATCCAGCTCTTTAGCTCTGTGTACTCAGAAGGGAGTGTGTGTGATTTGTTTGAATTGCATATCATGTGACCCAGCAGGATAACATCACCAGGCCTTTCCTCTCTGTAGTCAAAAAAAATCTGCTTGTGTAAAGCATTGTGAGTAGCTGAGAGGTAAAGTTTCTGCCTCCAGGCACAAGGGTCCTCGGTATAAATCCCTGCAGGAACCAAACCTGGATTTCATTTCTATTTATCATTGCACATATCTCATTGAGGTTTCTTTTTTTTTTATCTATTTGCACTCTTTGACTAATTACTAAGGAGTACAGAGGACAGAGTAGAATGACAGCACCCGGGGTTGAACACTCTGTAGCTACCGGAGAGGAGAAGTGATGTCTGAGCATGTGCGACCAGGACTGAAGAGCTCTCAGCACTGGTCGTATCCCCTGGAGATGATCTGTAAACAAAGGATCACTAAGGGAGCAGCTAAGACAAAAACGGTCCAGAATTTTTAATAACAATGAATGGTGAAAATGTTTGTTATTTCATTTGCAAGCTTCCCATGTCACTTTTACTTCATGGCAAAACCCCTTTAATGGGTAGTGACCTATAAATTACACTACAAAGATCATTTTTTCCCTCCTCCATTTCATACATCTAGAAAAGATATCAATAGTGTAGCGTTTTATGGATTCAATGTTTGTATGTGTTTTAATGCTGGCTGGGTGCTGCTGTATTTCTGCTGCTGAGAATTTGCTTTTCGCGATGCAGGCTCATTAGTTTGCACCAGTGTCTGTTTCAGTTGTGTCTGGATGTCCTGGATATTTTTTGTCTGTTTTTTGCATGGTTTATTTGGAGGAGTGGGTGCCTCCACTTAAAGGGAATCTATCGCCAATTTTTTTTTTTCTACTTATTAAAACAAGATACTGATCCATCGTCTTTCCTTCTTAGTCGTTCTTATTTTCTGGTTGTAGATTTCTCAATTGTGTTTTCTGTATGTGATTATGGGGACAGCTTTCTTGCCTGCACTGCTTTAACAGTATTTGGAGAGATGCTTTACAGCAGCTGCATGCACATAAGAGTCTGTTAACTGGATCAGTTCCATTTACTTTTCTAGGAGTTTTCTAGGCAAGCTCTGTGACCTGGGAAGAAATCAGTATGCAGGCAAGAGGAGAGGGAGGGGGGTGGGGGGGTGTGACGATCTACTATTGTGATTGGTGGATCCTGTGTTATCTGTACACACTGGTGTAACTTTTCAGTGTAATCTTGCTTGTACTGATAATAAGCAGACTGCTGAAAATCTTTCAATACAAAACAGGAAGTGTCAAGCTATTATAAGCTTAGTGGTCAAAGTGAAATCTGCAAGACTTAAAGGTGTTGTCTCGCTACAAGGATTGATTTTTTATGTTATGTCGTCAAAAAAAAGTCACTTTGCAATATGTGTCCATTAACAGTGTTCTACCTATTCAGAGATTTCCCCTCTTGTATGGGCTGCATCAGCTCCTCAGGTTGCTATAGCTACAGAACTGTTTGATCTCTCCTGATAAGCTGCCAGCACTGGTTGCTATAGCTACAGACCTGGCTTCTACTACAGCCTAGTGGAAGCCAGTAAACACGCCCCTGAATTCAAAGTGAAACCAAGAAAACAGGACTGAGATAAGATGAATCAATGTAGTGAGACAATCTCTTTAAGAATTATTACAAAATTCTGAAAATGATATGGAAAATTTAAAAAAACAAACAACCAAGAATTCTTAAAAAAATGTGTTTAACATAAAAGCATGAGTTAAACAATATGTTATTTTTGATAACACATTCCCTTTATGCTGTGCACTCCCTATGCATTCCCGAGGGTCCTTACAATCAATGTGAATGTTGCCCTTAAAGGGGTTTTAGCATGAAGTAAAATTGTTGTGGAAAGTTTGAAAATTAAATAATAAAAAATTTTACCATTCATCAGTATTGAAAATTCTGTACCATTTTTGTTTTAGCTTCTACCTCAGTGATCCATGGTGTACAGCTCATCTCCAGGGGATACAACCAGTGATGAGAGCTCCTCAGTCCACACATGCTCCGGCATCAGCTTTCTTTTCAGGCAGCTGCTGTCAGTCTCTTCACTGCTTAGTAATCACACACACTCACTGCTCAGTGAGTGTTCAACTCCAGGTGCTGTGATTCTACTCCTGTCCTCAGTACTCCTTAGTAATTAGTCAAACAGTATTAAATAAATAAAAAGAATAAAGAAACCTCAACAAGTTATGTGCATTGAGAGCAACAAAATCCACATGTTTGGTTCCTGCAGGGATTTAAACCTAGGATCCATTTGCTGAAAAGCAGAAGTGGTAACCCCTCAGATACATTGCAGCTACACACAGCTCTTTACATAAACAGACCTTTGAGTGAGCACACTGTGGGGAAAGGCATGGTGATGTCAAGCCTGCTGGTTCACATGATATGCAGTTTAAACAAATAATACAAGCTCCCTTTTTAACACATTGAAAGTTGAAGCAGAGCAAACCATGCATAACATGCCTTTGTGGTAAAACCTTTTTAATGTATGACGGCATTGACCCCAAAGAGATGTGATTCTATAGACAAGGATCCATCTGACAAGGTTAACGTGACATGGTAGGTGGGCATACCAAATTTTATCATTCTTCAAGCACTTTGCTCTTGCTGGTCCGGGCGTCCTTCTGTGATATTCAAACAGGTGAGCTGATTGCACCTTTTTTGTTTTTGTTTGAAATTTGATCATAATGTTCACTAAAAACCTCCATTTTGTACATGTCGAAAATATAGCCGTAATGCAGTTTAAAGTGTTCCATGAATTCAGTGTTTGTATTGGTTCTAATGCCTTCTAGGCGCTGCTATATATTTTGTGTTGGAGAATTTTCTTTCTTCTCTAAGCTTTCACAAGAATGACTCTCCAATGCCATCAACTATCATTGGTTCCCATTATTAAGTGCAGCTACTAATAGTCTGAGAGCCATATGTAACGGATCTAAGAACCACTCATGAACCAGTAGTTGGGGATCCAATTGTAAAAATGATCTAATTTCCACTCAGCCAACAAAATATTTTTCTAAGTGCTTTTGAATTTCAAGACTTGTACTCTTTTTACATTTTTTTTTTTTTGCTATATTATAATAGGGTTCTTTACTAGAGACAACAAATGTATTTATTTGATGCCTTTTATCACTCATTCTTTTTATATGTATTTTACTGGTTCAGGTGCTGTAATTGTATTACACATTTCAAGCTACACACATACCTCTAGCCCACTGGATTTCTTCTCTCCTGGGCAAAGCAGTTTAAAGCTGCTCCTGTACTGCTTGAAAATGCATCTTTCTATCCGAATGAGATTTTCGATGGCTGAATTGATAAGTGTGCAAGTGCAAGACATAGCAGCAATTCCAGCAAGACACTAAAAGTAATTGCTTCAGCAATAAGCTGAGTGTTATTATCATCAATAAAATCACCAGCCTGAAATCTCTATTCTGACTTCAAAGTGAATCTAGAACTGTCTCACCGCAGGCCACTGCCACTTTCATTAATTCAGAGGGAAATGTACTTGTGCGTCTCAGATGCTTACTTACATCTTATCCTGTGCTATGCTTTATTTATTAATTTCTTTAGTTACATAAATGATGCAGTCAGGGCTAACTTGCGGCTTGTATAGAGGTGGATCCCTAGAAATTTATAATTTGGTAAATTTCCAATGAACTTTAAGACTCAGTTCTGTAATTCCCACTCAATAAAACAAAGACATAGGCAATCACTTTTTAATGTTCTGTGGCACTGTGCCTGGGAAAGCATTGGCATAATAGAGCCAGGTAGTCACAAACTACTACATTTTATATATTTTTATTCAAAGGTTATTGTCTTGACTGAGCTGGCGAAAACAAATTCGATAAAATGTAACAATCACGTAAATAAGGATACAATATAATGAAACAGGGGATCTCTCTGATTGAATAGCATTGTTCTAGGTGCATCTAGAGTTCATTTGTGCCAAGGGTTTTAGATGTAGATATACAACAGCAGAGCCCTGGGGCTTATCCCCATGGCAGGTTTCTCCACCGGATTTACAAATGCATACCTCTCAACTTTTAGAGATTGCAAAGAGGGACACATCAGGCCACGACTCCAACCACACCCAAAAATATGACATCACACCAAGACACGCCTCTAACCACACCCAAACACATACATGCCAACTTTTAGACAGGCAAAAAGGGACACATTTTCAGGATTGCTTTGTATCCAATGATGAGATATTAAGTTGTTATGTAATCTACAGTGAGGAAACAATCAGATACTTTTTACAGCAAGTTAGTCAGTTTATTGATGCAAATCTGTTTCTTAAATGAAAAAGAGGGACATTTATACAGCTAAGAGGGACAGAGGGACAAAGGTTAAAATTAGGGACTGTCCCTCCAAAATAGGGACAGTTGGGAGGTATGCAAATGGTTTTCAGATTTGAAAACCATCTCTAAACTGACTGTAACCTTTTACATTGATTTAAATAGAAAATCTGTGCAGTAGACCCGGATTTTCTGCTGGATGGTTTTTGACACTCCCAGCGTTCCTAAAAACTTAGAACATGTTCACTCCTCCGCCTGGTTTTCAGGCAGAAGATGTACATGTCAGTGGTTGAGGGGGATGGGCAAATCCGCAAACCGGACAGAACCATCCCCTAAAACCACGTACAAGATATCAAAATACCGGCCAGATTCTTTCATCAGAATCCTGCTGGTATTTGCTTACTGCCGTCTGGACACACTCTTATTGTTAATTCTACATGAGTAAATACACAAATTCAATAGTACTGTTTAATAATTTAACCAGTGCCTGACCAGGCTCTTTACCCCCTTCTTCACCAGGCTCATTTTCATTTTAGCTAGTACAAGCGAGCTTGAACTAATTTTTCTGGGACATGTTAGGCTTTATTTTAAGGCAATTTTTACATAAAATTTAAAAAAAAAATAAGAGGGAGAATAGTAAAAAGAAAAAAAGTCTGTTTTCACGCTTCTATTTTTTCAACAGCTGAAGAGGCATTACAATATGCTTTGTAGTTGTGCCACTTTTCCATCACAGACATTTACATATACATGTGATATAAAGTTTTAGGGTCGGTGGAGGGAGGGCTGAAAGCTGTAGTTTGGAATTTTAGTATTTTTTTAAATATTTTATTTGCTGCATTTTCTAAAATTATTTTTATTTACATGTTATTCCCCCCCAAAAGGTATTGGTGGCATTTTTATAACTTTTATTTTGGCAATTTCCCTTGTTACTGTGGCTAATATATTTGTATAGTTATTGGAGAGATGCAGGGGAAATACACCCCTGAAATCACTGCAGAGCTGATCCAAACAGCTTATGTAGTTACTAAAACCCGGTTGTCACGTGATCACTGGCACCGGGAGACTTCCTACCTATCTGTATACAGGGCTGTTCCTAGGGGCGGGCAATGCGGGAGATCGCCTGGGGTGCTGAGAGTCCGCTCACCGAGGGTGGCGCCGCCCGCCTCTCCCGCCCGGAGATCGGCCTCAGACTCTGTGCAGCCATTGTAACACAGCTGCGCAGAGTCGCTCAGCAGCTGCACACTCGCTGTGCAGCTGCTGGTACAGGGAGGTGGCAGGATGGATCGTTACCGTTCTGCCTCCTCCCCTGTATGTATCAGCGTCACGGGGGGAGCACAGCTTTAACCGCGCCCCCTACAACGCTAGGATCTCTCCGGCCGCCAGCTCTGCCACCTAGGACGTGAATGCAGGGACTGTGGGATCGTGGTGAGGTGAGCACTTTTTATTTATTTTATTATCATTAACTGCAGGGGGCATATTATCTGGCTATATGGGTACTACCTGGCTATTATGGGGCACTACCTATTAGAGAGCACTATCTGGCTATTAGGGGTCACTACCTGGCTATTAGGGGTCACTACTTGGCTATTAGGGTTCACTACCTGACTATTAGGGGGCACTACCTGACTATTAGGGGGCACTACCTCCCTATTAGGGGGCACAACCTGGCTATAAGGGGCATCTACTTGGCTATAGGGGGCACTACCTGGCTATAGGCTACACTTCCTGGCTATAAGGGCCACTACCTTGCTATAGGGGGCACTAACTGGCTATAGGGGCTACTGTCTGGCTATAGGGGGCTACTGTCTGGCTATAGG
Organism: Phyllomedusa bahiana; assembly: GCA_025379985.1. Taxonomy (NCBI): domain Eukaryota; kingdom Metazoa; phylum Chordata; class Amphibia; order Anura; family Hylidae; genus Phyllomedusa; species Phyllomedusa bahiana. The sequence goes on from JAODAL010000051.1 coordinate 423,574, forward strand.
GGGCTACTGTCTGGCTAAAGGGGCTACTACATGGCTACCATATGAGTTGCCATAGATGGGGAGTTTGTACAGAGGTAGGAATTGGTAGAGAAGTGATGATAAAGTGAGGAGTCTATGATGTTTGTTTTGTAAATTTTACGGGGAAGAGTTGTGGCCAGTAGTAGTCGTCATGGTGTCTGGGACAGATGGAGAAGAAAAAGGGAAAGAGAACAGCTCTTCAGAGACGTCTCCTGTAAGTCCCTGGATGTAACTTTACTGTAATCGATTGTTTGTCTGCAGAGCCTGTGAAAAACTAGTATCTGCCACTGTATATAGGTAAAATTGGTTGTAGTGTAATCGTTTGTATTCAGTATTATTCAGTTTGTATTATTCAGTCTCTATATGGTGGAATTCGGTCACTATGTGCTGGTGATATGTGGTCTTAGTAGGACATTGGTACTATTAGTCTGGGATTCTGGTTGGTGTAGCAGTGTTATTTGGTAACTGTATGACGATTATTTAGTAGTTTTACACGTAGCACATTGTGGTAAAGCTTTCTGTAGATTTTTGCTTTGGTTGATGGTGGTGCAATGTGTCGCATAATGGCGCATTATGTTATGGGGGGGAGGGGGCGAAATTTCTTCACCTCCCTTTAATATTATCCTTACTGCTGTTTGGTTATTTCTAAGGCATAATAAGGCTGTGCTCTTATTCATCTATTCTGGAACAATCTATGTCCTTAACTGTTTAATTGGAGCAATAACCATGATTAGGCTGAACATGCAGATTAATGATTATGACTGTGTGATTACTACCAAGCAATTAAACTGGTACCAAGTCCAATAATAATTCAAACTGCTCAACAGTTAAAAAGGATATTGTAGCAAATCTAGTGATGAGAAATGGGATAAAAGCAGTGTGAAGGGGGTTCTGACTGGGGCGAAGCCACGTCCATTTATATACCTCAGAGAAATAAATAAACCCCTACTGGTTGCACTGGGATAGGAAAAGGGTAAATAAAAAAAATAATGGTAAAGCAATAATAGCAACCTGTAGCAAGGATTATCTAAAAAAAACTGTGAGAGGCTGGACCACCATAAACATTTATCACCTATCCACAGGAAAGGAGATATATTTCTGATCACTGTGGATCCCATTGCTGGGCCCTCCACTAATCGAAAAAATGGACCTTAGGTCTCCTATCCTTCCTTAGGGTGCATTCCTACCGCAAAGACAAAATACCGGTCGGATTTTCCAACCGGTATTTTGTACTTTTTTGTCAAGTAGGGGGATGCGGTTTGTAGATTCAATCCATCTCCCTTCGCACCCACATGTTCTGCCCGAAAACCAGACGGAAGAACGAACATGTTTTTCGTTATGCTGTCGATGTCAAAAACCATTCGGTGGAAAATCAGTGGGGACTGCTGCACGGATTTTCTATTAAATTCAAAGTAAAAGGTTGACAGTCGGTTTTCAAAGTTGAAAACCGTCTGTAAAACCGACTGAAAACCCTGCCGTGGGGACAAGCCCTTAATGCAGCTGTGCAGCAAGAAAGACTTTGAATGGAGCAGTGATCAAACATGCACACTGCTGCTCCATTCAAAGTCTAGGGAACCAATGGAGAGAACCAAATACTGCACTTAGCTATCCCTGTCGGTCTAATGTCTAAGCGCAGTAAGGAAGGGCTACTTATTTTAGCAATACAGGTGAGGGAGGGAGGGGTTAAGCTATTCATTTTACCTACATCGACTTCTGTTGGGTAAATTTAGTATTACATGATGGTCATTGAAATAACACTAGAACAGGGGCTGCTATCACAGAGTAGCTCCTCATTCTGACTCAAAAGTTGTAAGCAGGTCAATAGCTCCTCTAAAACATCTCCATGCTCTTATGGGGCCTATAGGCAGCGGTTTTCTTGATGAGATAATCCAATTAAGGGTTATATTCCCAAAGAAACCACAATCCATAGAAAAAGAGAGACTACAATCCATAGAAAAAGAGACTACAATCCATAGAAACAGAAACTACAATCCATAGAAAAAGAGACAATTTACTGATCAAAAATAATATCCATTAAAATACTTTTAACTGTGAAACCTTATTTAAGGAAATTAAAAACCTATATACTTTTTGTGTCCCCCCCCCCCCACAAGTACTGTAGTAGGTTGTCAGTCAATGGGATAAAATTTTGCTTTGTAAACCTGATCAGGTACAACGAACATGGTTGCAACGAGAGAGCTATGCACCCATATAATCGGGGTAGATTTTTAGTCACTGAATGTAATAATTCAATATTTCCATTAACTGACAGCAAGTAAATCTCAAGAATGCTGCAGAACTGAAATAAAAGTGAATTTACAAAGTTGCTTAACCTTTAGTAACGCGCTGGAATGGAAAAACTCTATTAAATATGACACTGACTACTAATACGTCACACTGTTTATCAAATTAATGAAGAATGTGATAGAGACATGGATGTATATTTACTCTACTAAACAACATAAAATCCCTACAACTATCATTTAGCAAATATTACTTGTAAACATCTTATATAATCTTGTTTCATGTCAGGCAGTTCAGTTCATTTTCTGATATAATAACCCAATGTTTGATCTGACTTCATAACATTTACATAGTCTTAATTCATTTGCATAACTCAGTATGAATTTCAAATGAGTTTCTCCATGAATATGTACACATACTGTATGTATTTTACAAGCATAGAAGCAATTTAGAATTTGAAAAAAAGACACCGGGACTCATTTATGAAAACTCTCTAACATTTAGGCCTTGTCCCCACGGCACCGGTTTGCAGCAAGTTTTTCAGACGGTTTGCGGTTTTGCAGAGCAGTATGAGAAATGAAAGCTGAGCTCTGATCGGTTGCCATGGGCAATAAAGACAGTCTTACTGCTAGACAGTTTTCATAAATGAGGCCCAATGTCTCTAAGCCATAAGTGGGGGAAAAATGGGAAATAACAAAAGTATGAAAACATATAGTTCTAGTATTTTAATGCAGATCTCCTTGAACCAAACATTTGATCAAAACCAAAGGAAATTTAAAAATGAAGAAATTCTAAACCATACCTGAACAATATTGTAGGAAGTAGGGTCCAGCATACCTGTGACTAGAGATGGGCGAATTTCTAAAAAATTCGATTCGGTCACTTCACCGAATTTCCCGACAAAATTATATTCGGTCCGAATTACTTCGGGACGAATCACGTTAAAAAACAGAGCCTGCAGGGTGCTGTAGAATGTTGTGCCATGCTTAAATATGCAGAGGGAGCTTCATTTGGTCTTCATACAATGTTGTGTTTTAGTATGACACGCATATGATTGCCGCCACTCTTAGAATCGCTTCACTATAAAATTCCCTGGGCACTTAAGAGGGCAAAACTGACCAAAAACTCAAGCGGGAATGTAGCCTGATAAAGCCATGCGCGAAAGCTGGAAAAAAACAAGCTGAGAGCTCAGGTGGCAACATTAGTGACAGAGTGTGGACGGTGGCAGCCACAGCAGCATAAGGTCAGACAGTGGCACAATGACATTCTGGAGGTGGCAAAAACAGGAGTAAGCCACAGAGTGGCACAATGACACAGTGTGGAGGTTACGGCAGCAGCCACAGCAGCAGCATGAGGTCAGACAGTGGCACAATGACATTCTGGAGGTGGCAAAAACAGGAGTAGGCCACAGAGTGGCACAATGACACAGTGTGGAAGTTATGGCAGCAGCCACAGCAGCAGCATGAGGTCAGACAGTGGCACAATGACATTCTGGAGGTGGCAAAAACAGGAGTAGGCCACAGAGTGGCACAATGACAGAGTGTGGAGGTCACGGCAGCAGCAGCATGAGGTCAGACAGTGGCACAATAACATTCTGGAGGTGGCAAAAACAGGAGTAGGCCACAGAGTGGCACAATGACACAGTGTGGAGGTCACGGCAGCAGCAGCATGAGGTCAGACAGTGGCACAATGACACAGTGTGTAGGTTATGGCAGCAGCCACAGCAGCAGCATGAGGTCAGACAGTGGCACAATGACATTCTGGAGGTGGAAAAAAACAGGAGTAGGCCACAGAGTGGCACAATGACACAGTGTGGATGTCACGGCACCAGCAACAGCAGCAGCAGCATGAGGTCATAGAGTGGCACAATGACAGAGTGTGGAGGTGACGGCAGGAGCATGAGATCAGAGAGTGGCACAATGACAGAGTGTGGAGGTGGGTGGCAATACCAGTCCCTGGTAATGATGGTGGTAGGCTGATGGAGAAACTGGCAGCAGATGTGTGGCAACAGGCGGGTGGTGGCATCAGAATAGTGACTGAGGCAGGTAGTTTGAACCCAGGCTCATTTCTCACAGTTTGAGTGAGGCGTCATGGCTGATGTAGTCTGACGCCTAAGGCATTGGTGTGTGGAAATCCTGGCTGATCCACGCTTGATTCATCTTGACAAAGGTCAGTCGTTCCACATTTCCTGTGGACAAGCGGGTACTCCTTGGAGTAATGATGGCCCCCGCCGCACTGAACACCCGCTCTGATGCCACACTACTGGCCGGGCAGGACAGCTTCTCCACTGCAAACTCGGCAAGTTGCGGCCACACATCCAGCTTGGCTGCCCAGTAGTCCAGCGGATCTTCTAACTGGGGTGGCAGAGTGCATCTTCACCGAGAGATGATAGCAAAGAGAAACAACTCCCTTCTGCAGAGGTGGTGGAGCCTTGACTGGCTGCAATGGCATGTGTGCCACTGGGCGCTGCTGCTGCTGTTGCTGCGGCGGCAGGATGGACCACCACATCTGAGCCACGTTTCTCCCAGGCCAACGGATGGTGACGCTGCATGTGTTGACGCAGGGCCGTGGTGCCAACGTTAGCTCCCTGGCCACGCTTCACTTTCTGCCTACAGATTCTACATATACCCATATTCGGCTCCTCCGATGTCTTAGCAAAGAACTGCCACACCGCCGAGTATCTGATTTTACCACCAACGCTCCGCACTGAGTGACTACTGCCGCCGCTGCCTCGCTGAGCCCCTGTGCCGCTACTTTCTTGGACCTGCGAAGCGGGTTTTTTACCCCGTGGCCGCTTGGCTCCCGACCTCACACTGATACTATCCTGCTGACTCACAGCCACACAACCCACTTGCTGGCTGCACCGCTGCCTGACGCGCAAGCTGACGCCCTTTTCTCCTGACGATGATGAAGCCCTTGCCTCACCCGGCTCCCAAGTGCGGTCGGCTACATCATCATCTATTTGTGTTTCATCGTCACTGCTGTCCTCATCACCGGTCTTGGTATGCAGAGGCTGACCCCTCACAACATGACCTCCCATGCCACTATCCACATCTATACTTTGCCGCCTACTGCAAGAAGCAGGGGATATTGGCCCCATTTCTTCGCTGCCAAGTAGCTGCTGACTGCCCTCCTCAAATATGCTACAGGAAAAATGTATTTTTTGGTGGTGAAAAAGACGGTTTCTTTTAGTTACCACAACAGCAGAACAATGCTTAATTAACCCCTGGATGTAAATTGCGCAAAAGAATTGAGCAACCAAAAACTACCAGCTTTGTAGCGTGTTACAATGGCGTGTATTTTACGGTACACAGCAAGAGAAAAACTTGTAATTAACCTTCGGTTATGAATTATGCTACAGGAAAAAGGTATTTTGTGGCTGTGAAAAAGATGGTTTCTTTAAGTCACCACAACAGCAGAACAATGCTTAATTAACCCCTGGATGTAAATTGCGCAAAAGAATTGTGCAACCAAAAATTAAGTGGTATTTGGATTGTAAAAAAGCTGTTTCTTTAAATGAATACAACAGGAACAGGCTTAGATAACCCTTGGATATTCAATGTGCTGTGAGCAGATAGCATTAAAATGTATATGCAGCTGCATTGTACGCACACTGGACTTCAGTTCCAATACCCCACAAAATCAGAACGTTAAGAGAAGCAGTCTCTGAGACAAGCTGTGACACCCCCCAAAAATCGCTGTATAAAAATGAGTTCTTTAGTAAGAGATATCATTAGCAGCCGTGGCAGCACCTTCCCTAATCAGTACAGTGAGAGCGGTATGAGCTCCCAGCGTCGCGCCTGGACTTATATAGTGCGGTGACGTCACAGAATCCCGCCGGTCTCTGATTGGCTTCATCTCTGCACATGTCATGCAGGCTATGCCCTTCTTCCTCCCAGAGTTCTTTGCCCCATGTAACGCCATGTGCTCGCAGTCATTTTATCAATCAAAAGCACACTTCGTTCACGCGAAGTACCCCAAAGTTCGACTTCGTTCCGAACCGAAGTTTTCCTGAAATTCTAAACGAATTCCACTTCGTTAGAATCAATTCGCCCATCTCTACCTGTGACCGCTCTCCGACTGCCCATTTTGGGGGCGGGTTTACATATACCACACCCATTTTGTGGGTTGTTGGGGGCTGCCAGAAATGCTTTTGTGCAGCCCATATGTTGTGAAGTCCTGTTCTAAACCAACCCTAATGCTGATGTCCCTAGTGCTCACCTTAACTGTAAGCCTAACCCTAAATTGGGGTTGTAGATAGGTTTAGGGTGAGTAGGCAGTTTTAGGGTAAACTTACCTCTCTGCAGGGCTTTCAGGTCCAATGTTATTCCTGGTCACTAGTGACGTTAGGATAGCCCAATGTGCAAAAAAAGGAGAGGAAGTGTTCCCTAGCACAAGTACTGCGACTTGGATATAGCAAACTCTTGTACACTAACCTTAATGAGTTATTTCAGGAAGAGGCACAACACTCAGAAGAGCCTTCAGTTAATTGAAGAACTGACAGCGGTGAGGATCGCTGCTGTCTGATTGCAATGCCCTGGAGCCGTCATGGATAGTGTTGAGCGATTATTATCAACAAAGTTGAAATCGGCACAGTATTTACGTTGATCGGATTTTTTAGATCACGCGATAATTTAGGTTAAAATCTGTGCATAATCTATTAATATCGCGCCATTTTCGGCGCTTCCTGTCATTTTGGCGGCCAGCAAATCAGCTTACAGAATAGAGCAGGGTGAGATGTGTGTGCGACGTCATGACTGGGATGTGTATGGTTGCGATTGGCTGGAAAAATCACATGACCTCGTTTTACATAGAACAGCCCTTCCTGTTCATGATCAGTGTGTGTCAGTATCTCAAAGCAGTAGGACGTGCGCTCTGCCTCTGTGCAAACAGCTCAGCGAAATTATTCTATTTGTTCACAGAGACAGCTCTACTTTTAGCTGTGATCCTTAGAACTCAGATCAGAGATTTGCAGATTTTAGGTAGTTAGGCAGAGAATTTTAAAGGAGCATCTACCGCTGTAAAGTCACGGGGGAGAGCGGGGGAGGGCTCCGCGGGCGAACACAGACAAGCTCTTTAAAGAATACTGGATATTGTATTGCAGACATTGCATTGCAATAGCTTTATTATTAACAGTTTACTGTTGAAATATTACTTGGATATTGGGCAGCCTGAACTTATATTATTTTCTAATAATGCAGGTCTATTTTTTAGGTGCAAAACTCCACTTTGATTATCAGTATACATTTCAGATAGGTGTTCTTTTTCAATTTTGCCCAGTTCATCTTTGTTGATAGAGGTACCTTGCAGTTAAATTTGAATCCAGCAATTGTGTAGTCACCACAGGTGAATTGATAGGTGCCAAAAATACCTTTTATTATCCATATACATTTCAGATACGTGTTTTTTTGCACTTTTGCCCAGTCCAGATTTGTTGATAGAGGTACCTTGCAGTTAAATTTGAATCCAGCAAATGTGTAGTCACCACAGGTGAATTGATAGGTGCCAAAAATACCTTTTATTATCCGTATACATTTCAGATACGTGTTTTTTGCACTTTTGCCCAGTCCAGATTTGTTGATAGAGCCACCTTGCAGTTAAATTTGAATCCAGCAATTGTGTAGTCACCACAGGTGAATTGATAGGTGCCAAAAATACCTTTTATTATCCGTATACATTTCAGATACGTGTTTTTTTGCACTTTTGCCCAGTCCAGATTTGTTGATAGAGGTACCTTGCAGTTAAATTTGAATCCAGCAATTGTGTAGTCACCACAGGTGAATTGATAGGTGCCAAAAATACCTTTTATTATCCGTATACATTTCAGATATGTGTTTTTTGCACTTTTGCCCAGTCCAGATTTGTTGATAGAGCCACCTTGCAGTTAAATTTGAATCCAGCAATTGTGTAGTCACCACAGGTGAATTGATAGGTGCCAAAAATACCTTTTATTATCCGTATACATTTCAGATACGTGTTTTTTGCACTTTTGCCCAGTCCAGATTTGTTGATAGAGGTACCTTGCAGTTAAATTTGAATCCAGCAATTTTGTTTTGATTTGAGGGATTTGAGAATAGCTGTGATTTGCCGTCTTTTAATAAGAGACGTTCCAAAACTCTTCCATACCCTCTCAAATTTTATCTTTCTGAACATGGAGCGAAATGCAGGTGGTAAGCGAGCAAAGAGGGGGGTAGGACATGGAGGTAGAGGTACGAGAGAAGGTGCTCCTTCCAGTGCTGGCGACAACACGCAAGCCAGCGGATTGTCGGTTGCAAGACCGTCAGGCCTGTCATCGCTGGGTCAGGGCCCTGTGAATCTCAGTAACGAACAGCGTCGCCAATCTGTTCTTCAGTGGTTAATGCAACCTGCATCCAGCAGTCTTACCTCCTCGTCCTCCCAGTCACGGCCACAAATGTCGTCATCAGCATCATCAGCATCCGTCCAACATGAAGCGAAGGCAGCCCAAATGTCAACTCGTGTACCCACCACTGTGGATAATCCATTTTCTGAAGACCTCTTTGATGAAAAAATGCGGTTGGGGTCAGAAAGCATGTTAAAAGATCAAGAGGCCAAAGAGGATGATTTTCTCTGCTCTGACGCCCAGTTACTGATGCCATCAGAGTCGGAGAAGGAAGCCGGTCAATCGGCAAAAATCCCGGGCGATCAGCAATGCCTTGCAGTTCCTCTTGCTTGTAGCCCGCAGCTCCTAGATGCAGAATGTCAGGACGACGAAGTCACCTGTGTTGATGATGATGATGACGACATTGCGGATCCAACGTGGTCTTTTCAGCAGAATTTGCTTGCGAGCGCTTCATCACTGGACGAGGAGGAAGACGATGGGGTAGTGTCAGTACGGGTCCCGCCTTAAAAAGGGAGAGGGCGGTCGCAGAAGTCCGCTGATATGATTCCGCCAGCCACGGTCAGCGGAAACCCCGCTCCTCGCTTATCGCTGTCAAAAAGGTCCAGGACCTTTCAAGCCTGGGCCTTCTTTGAGCAAGCCTCTGATTCACCCAGCGATGTCATATGCCGCCTTTGCCTTAAACGCATAAGTAGAGGCAAGAATCTTAGGTGTTTAACCACCACCAACATGTCTAGTCACATGCAGCGAATGCATGAGTTGAAATAGAGGCAACACTTGGCCAAAAAAGGCCAGACCAACGCCGGGCCTCCAACCACTGTCACACTCTCTGTCTCCGCCTCCTCCTTCTCGGCCACCACCAAGCGTTCCTCAGTTGCCCATGTCTCTCAGAGTCATGATCAGGGATCAGCCTCCGCTTCAGCCTCCACCGTCGCCCGAGTACCACCAGCACCACCAGAGACCCATCCTACCAATTCTCCTTCCGCCAGTTTGACGACCTGCACGCCATATAGCGGCCAGTCTAGCAGCCAGTATTCTGTCTTCCAGGTTTGGGAGCAGAAGAAACACTTTTACCCAAACCATCCCAAAGCCAAAAGCCTGAATGTCGGCATTGGAAAAGTCAATCAGACCCCCGACACATGGACTAGTAATCACGGCCAAGGACGCTATATCTCTGTGACAGCTCACTTGGTGAGCTGGGTGGATGTCTCTGGGGGTGACGGTGGCTCTCAGGCTCGGCGCACGCTCTTTAAAACCACAGGGATGGTGCAGGGCTCTTTCCCCCAAGGTCCTCTAGTGGCATCACGTGCCCAGAGAAACCAGGCCGTGTTGAAATTAATCTGTCTTGGAGACCGTCCACACACAGGTCAGGAGCTGTGGACGGCTCTCCGCAACGAGAACGAGCGCTGGCTGGGTGACAAGAACCTTGTGCTAGGCAAGGTGGTGTGCGATAACGGGCGAAATCTGCTGGCCGCCCTTAAGATCGGTAGGCTGGAGCACATCCCTTGCCTGGCACATGTCATGAACCTTGTCGTCCAGAAATTTCTAAAGAGCTACCCGGGTCTGGACTGCCTGCTGAGGAAGGCTCGAGGTCTGAGTTCGCATTTCTGGCGTTCACACCCTGCTTCGTCCCGCCTGGCTGCGTTGCAGCGTCAGCTCGGCCTCCCCAAAAACCGTCTCATTGTTGACGTGGCAACACGCTGGAATTCCACCCTCCACATGCTCCAGCGATTGTGGCAGCAGCGCAATGCCATTACGCAGTACGAAGTGACACATGGCCTGACAAGCAGCGGTGCGGACCTCGGGGTGTTGAGCCACCGAGAGTGGAGGCAGGTGAAAAAGCTCTGCACCATCCTTGCCAGTTTTGAAGAAGCCACCAAAATGGTCAGTGCGGACAATGCCCTTGTCAGCATGAGCATTGTGGTGATCTTAGTTCTGGAACGATCGTTGGACACTCTGAAACAACAGGTCTCGCCAGCGACGGAGGAGGAGACGGACACAGATGCGGACACAGAGCCTTTCTCTCCGTTGAATCCACAAGGCCCGACAGTTTCTCAATTTTATCGGTCTTCATTAGGCAGTGGTTCGGGGTCCAGGGCTAGTGCAAGGCGGCGCATCAGCTCTCAGGGTGCATCATCTCAGGCAAGTCAGGGCTGTGTTGAAGCTGTGCCGGAGGAAGCGGAGGAGGAGGAGGAGGAGGAGGTATTCCTAGACACCGACGTTACCGACGTCCCTGCCTTGGAAAGAGGTTGGCGCAAATTTGAGGTGGAGGAGGAAGATGAGGAAGATCAGTTTGCTAGTGCCCCTCGACCCAGAGGCTTGGGAAATCAAGGCTCCATCTCTCACATGAGTGCTTGGATGCTCCATTTCCTCCAACATGATCCTCGCATTAAGGCCATCAAAATGAACAACAGTTACTGGGTGGCCACCCTCCTGGATCCCCGGTACAAAACAAAACTCAGCACTTTCCTTCCACCCACCCAAATAGAGAGTAAAATGCAGGAAATGGAGACCTTGCTGATTGATCAACTGGAGACATCTGTTGCGTCTGCTTCACGTTCCTCAAATGTCACAGTGGAACAACATCAGCGACGTGACAGCAGTAGAGTGCCAAGTAGCCATAGCGGCAGCAGCAGCAGCAGGCAAGGTGGCAGAAGCCTAATGGGTGACCTCTGGCAATCTTTGTTTACCACCTCACCAACGCATGCAATGCAGGGCACACATCCAACACACAGAGACCAGCTTAAGATCATGGTGCACAACTATCTGCGTCTCAACACCGATGTTTTTGTATGTGTTCCGGACCCAATAGACTTCTGGGTATCCAAAATGGACGAATGGCCTGAGCTCGCTCGCCATGCCATAGAGGTGTTGTCCTGCCCAGCAGCCAGCGTCATATCTGAGCGGACCTTCAGCACAGCTGGAGGAGTCATTACAGACAAACGCATCCAGCTTTCCACAGATAATGTGGATCGTTTGACTTTCATCAAGATGAATCAGGCATGGATCTCTGATGATGTTGTGGCCCCAATTGCCGAGGTCACCGATTAGTTGCCAGTCTACTTCACATTCCTCTTCAAACAGAAATGGTCCTCTTGAAAAATGTTTTTTAAAATGATCATTTCTTACTGCAATTTTTATTCTCGGTTCCCAACAGTTCATTTTGCTGGTTTTGCTGTGAGGAGACTGTAAAAGACAGCAAGGTTTCATGACAACACCGTATTCCATTTACTCACTTTATCTTTAGAAGTTTTCGCATTGTCAATGGTTTTGAGGTCATGTTGCTGTGAGATACAGCTATAATTATGGTCCTTTGGAACAGAAATGTGGCTTCTAAGTGGCATTTCTCCATCACAATTTTTAATAGTGGCTGAGAAGTCATATTTATAATTTTTTGGGGTCATGTTGCTGTGAGATACAGCAATAATCATGGTCCTTTGGAACAGAAATGTGGCTTTTGAGTGGCATTTCTCCCTCACAATTTTTAACAGTGGCTGAGAAGTCATTTTTATAATTTTTGGGGTCATGCTGCTTTGAAATGCAGCAACACTATGGGTCCTATTCTAAAAAATGTTGTTTCTAACAGACATTTGTTCTTCACAATTGTCAAAAGTGGCTCAAGGGTCATGCTTTGAATTTTTGGGGGCATTTTGCTGTGACATGCAGCTATACTACAGGTCCTATTATAAAAAAATGTTGTTTCTAACAGACATTTGTTCTTCACAATTGTCAAAAGTGGCTCAAGGGTCATGCTTTGAATTTTTGGGGGCATTTTGCTGTGACATGCAGCTATACTACAGGTCCTATTATAAAAAAAATGTGGTTTCTAACAGACATTTGTTCTTCACAATTGTCAAAAGTGGCTCATGGGTCATGTTTTGAATTTTTGGGGGCATTTTGCTGTGAAATGCAGCTAGACTACAGGTTCTATTGTAAAAAATGTGGTTTCTAACAGACATTTGTTCTTCACAATTGTCAAGAGTGGCTCAAGGGTGATGGTGCTGTCAGAAACAGGAATAGGTAGGACACTGTTAATGGACACATATTGCAAAATGACTTGTTTTTACAAGATCTTTAACATAGCTAGCAATCCCTGTATTGAGACAACCCATTTAATACAATTAAAAAAGAGAAACAAAGACATGGTGGGATTCCATCCTATTTTAAAAATGTGTTTTCTAGAATTAAACTACTAAAAAACTTGCATGTACAAAATAGCTGGTAAAAAAATTCCTCTAAATTGTACAAGGGAGGTACAGGAAGACTTGACCAGATGTAGGTTATTCAGAGGACATGGAGTATGGAGCACGGACAGAGAACAAAGAACAGAGACAATTTCCTCCAGCACGTTGAGTAAAATGAGAAAAAGAATGCCAAGAAAAAGGGCACCTGGGTGGAACAGGAGCGTTAACCACCAGTATTTCCAAGTGAAGCTCAATTGGTCTGCACTCATACGGAGGGGCAAGCGCTACCCAGGTCTTGACTGTGTACTGAGGAAGGCTGGAGGTCTTACCTCACACTTCCGCTTCCGCACTCTGCTTCAGCACGACTGTTTTCGTTGCTGCGTCATAAGGGCATTTTTACCGTGTTAATAGATGACGGACACCAGCCTGGGCTCTCACCGCACCCACTGTAACTCCGGCCCTGGCTGCTGAACCTGCGTGTTAATAGATGACAGATGCTAGCCTGGGCTCTCACCGCACCCACTGTAAGTCTGGCCCTGGCAGCTGGACCTCCGTGTTAACAGATGGCTGACGGCAGCACTAGCTCTCACCATTAGGGGCAATCAGGAGAGCTTCAAATTTCTCTAAAAAAATCAGATTTTGAAAAAGGTGATTTCTGTGAGGTTAAATAGTGTCAAAAAGGGGTCCAGGGCTGGACACAAATTGCACAATTTGAGGCTTAAAATTTTCTGGGGCTGGAGTCACTATGGGGTCGCATCATTTGATCTCCAGGGGAGTCTGTCCCTAATCACTGAAGAAGGATTTGGAGGAAAAATGAAACCATTGAATTGATTGGCTGAATCACTCTCAGAAGCCAGGAGGGCAAATGTCTTCTCAACTAAGAAGTGTTTTGGGGATGATTAGGACATTTTTATTACTTATGGGGTGTGCGGATGAATTAACACATCTACACGTGTAAAAAATACCTTTAAAAACTGCAGGGAGGGGTGTATGTTGTATGTTATCACACTTGAAAAAAAAGCAAAATGATAATAATGTAAAACTATAAATAAAACTTCCCTAAATAAATTCTGTAAACAAATGTCAGTTACCAAAAAATATACTAAGTGACAGTCACTGTACAAAATAGCATAGTGCCACTTTGTGATCTGTGGGTCAAACAGGTTTAGGGGTCATGCTGTGGCCCAGGACAGGTATAGTCTATGTCCAGTGAAACTAAAATGGTGGTTGAAAGACTCCTATTTCCGGCACTTTTTAATCTGTGGGTCAGACAGGTTTAATGGTCATTCTGTGGTACAGGACAGATATAGTTAATGTCCAGTTCAACTAAAATGGTGGTTCAAAGACTCCTTTTCCCAGCACTTTTTAATCTGTGGGTCAGACAGGTTTAATGGTCATACTGCGGTACAGGACAGATATAGTTAATGTCCAGTTCAACTAAAATGGTGGTTCAAAGACTCCTTTTCCCAGCACTTTTTAATCTGTGGGTCAGACAGGTTTAATGGTCATACTGTGGTACAGAACAGGTATAGTCAATGTCCAGTTCAACTAAAATGGTGGTTGAAAGACTCCTTTTTCCGACACTTTTTAATCTGGGGTCATGCAGGTTTGGGGCTCATGCTGCGTTCCAGGACAGGGATATTCAATGTCCAGTTCAAGTAAAATGATGGTTCAAATCATACTGCCTTCTGGCACTTTTTAATTCGTGGGTCATGCAGGTTTAAGGGTCATGCTGTGGTGCAAGACAGGGATAGTGAATGGTGTGTGATTTTTTTTCTGTGGCTTTTATAACCTAAGTGTGTTGCCTAAGATGTAGCACGTATCCATTTGACTGTTGTGGATGTTAATTTCAGCTTCTCCATCCCTCTTTGGGTGTAAGAATGAAGGTGTTGTTCCTCTCCCATAGACTTTAATGGTCATCGGCGATAATCTATTATCGACTATCGGAAATCGTCTTTATAATTGCCGATATCGACTATCGACCCGATGACAATAGTCAACGTAATCGCTCATCACTAGTCATAGAGCCGGGTACATAGATATGCAGGTAATGGAATATCCAATGAATTACCGCTGGATTCCCGTAGTTCAAACAACCCAAGTGACTGCGCTGAACCTCGTATTCAGTTATCAGGATTTTTATTTCTTGAAAAGGAAAACATGTTTCATTTGCTGAAGCTCACTTCGTCATGGATGGAACTGATGAAGTGTGCTTTAGCATACGAAACACGTTTTCCTTTTCAAGAAATAAAATCCTGATAACCGAATACGAGGTTCAGCGCAGTCACTTGGGTTGTTTGAACTACGGGAATCCAGCAGTAATTCATTGGATATTCCATTACCTGCATAGGCTAGCCCAATGTAACAGCAACAGCCTTACAGGACCGAGAAGTGCTAGACAGAAGTAGGTTTACCCATAAAAGGCCTAAAAAACCCAAACCCCAGCAACAACTTAGGCTTGTAGTTATGGTTAGAGACAATTTTCTGACCATTTACACCAAATTTTTACTCAGAATGACCCAAATCTAAGTGCTCAGGTTTGGATCGAATTTTGATTTGAATTTAAGGTTCAAACATAGCATCTGAGCTATGCCCACTGAGTATCAATAAGATACCAGGAGTGATGGTGACTGAGTCAACACAAACTGCTTGATTTGAATGGGGGACCATGTGCCACAGCATTCACTTTGAGGTCTGACATTTAAATATCCTCTTTTGGGGTTTGTACTTTACATAATTTATAGGTTCTTAAACCACTATATCATTTTTGATTCTGAATCTGTGGATATTTTTGGGATCTGAATTAGTGTTGGCATATGATAAATAATTTTCTGGTTCATTGAAGGGGTGACTCCAAATTTTATATAAACAGAGGATTTGGACCAAAATCATACTGCAAAATTAATAATCCCCTGTTTAAAATCATAAACTATATTACTAGACTATCTAAAATGTATACATCTTTAAACCCTAATACTACCACTAACATACCTAGAATAGAGATACAGCATACATATACCATCCCGTCATGGAGTAAATCGCGCGCCCGATAAAGGGGCGGCCCGCTAAAAACAGATAGTATCACTGTAGTGCGTCTATTGAAATTCCTATTAATCCCAGCTATCCCAACCAAAGCGTTTTTTCCCCCAACGCACAAATTTAGGGTTCATACAGGTGTAATATCAAAAACTCCGCGCTGTGAAAAAAGAGTACGCTATATTACAAACGCATATAAATCTATCTATAGTGAATATCTAGCCTAAGATAGATAAGGCCAATAAGAATAGATGATACTTAAGTTTTTTGGACATGCAAATGCCATAGGTTATAATAATGTCGATTATTCCTCTGCAGCTTCCTTTATCGGTATGGCAGGCACCCAGATGAGAGGGAATAACAGAGTAAATCATCTCTGCTTACCTCTTAAATATCTCTTACATGACCCTTCGGTGTATAACAATTCAAGCCGCTAACGCTTCCACATTGGTATAATAATGAATTATAACCCATTGGCCCAGGGTTCTGTATAGACATGTGCGCATGTTTTCCCTGCATTATTTTCACTTGCGTTACCGAATATTGTAACTGACGTCAGTGACCGGAAAAGAGAAAAAATGTCAATTTTCCGGTTATAGCTGGCGAAGACGACACTGCGCATAGTACCAAGTCCCCACACTGTCTCTGCACGCCCCTGCGCACTACAATGCCGTACTTCGCATGTCCGTAAAAAGGGGGAATGCAGCACATCCTCCAGTAAATACGGCCTGGGACCATAGTGCGCATATCCAGGGTCCCGGCACAGTGTCTCTGGTGTCCCCAGGCGTTACGAATACTATACTGCACATGTCCGGAACAGACATTCATGTCATTTCCCGGTTAGTAACCAACCAATAACAGTAGGAGCCGAATTTAAACTGGCGCAATCGTTTTGGAATTACAAGTTGGATCTCTTACGGAGAGAGTTCAATTATGCACATTGATCCATAACTCCCCATCTCACCAGCAACAAGTAAGACTCCACAGACTGTGAGCACCCACTTTCCCCATTGGCAACACCATTCACCCTCAATATACAAGGATAATACATTAATAGGCGGAAGCGTCTCCCCTAACTGTAATGTCTCCAAATTTCTCCACAATATGACTGTCATATGGCAGCTTGTCAAAAATGTACATGGAACTTGATCAAGGTGCCAATTAGTTTCGGGTAAGAGACATATCAATTGTCTTCCACAGCTGATTATTAATTATCAGGACTGTAAGTAGTCAATGAATATAGTAAAGAAATGTAATGTATATAATTGCTGATCACAAAGTAATAACGGTCACATTTAAAGAGTCCATAGTTGGTCCTCTGTGAAGAGCGCGCTTAATGCAGAGCATAACAGTGAACACCTAGGAAGAGTCTATTCAATAAAACATTATCCAAATTGCAACATCTCATTAAAGGCCCTTGGAAAACACTGATTCCATACATAGATCCACTTGGCCTCTTTAGTACCAACAAAATTCGGTTTTAATCCCATTCCCCCTCCTCTGGGGGATGGAACCCTCACAACCCTCTAAGACAAAAAGCGCAAAAAGAATCCCATTCTCCATATGTGATGTTCCCTACACATGTCGAGCTAAACCAGGACGTATCTCTTCTATTGCGTATTTCCCCCAGGTGTTCTCTCCTCACCCACCCCTTCCTTTTGAATATTCTCTTTGTTTTTTTCCAATATAGTTTCATTGGGCAGTGGGCATAAGCACATATAGACTAACTCCTTCTGTCTACAATTGGGCAAAATCACGAATAAAAAATTGTTTTCCAATTAGAGTCACTTGTGAAATGATTTAGTATTATGTTGTATGAAATTGGGCAGGGCGAACACATCTCTGCCCACATTTAAGACCATAATCCTAACGGATCTGCCTTCTTCTAACCAGGTACCTGAGGGGTAACATACTGGATGTATAGAGGACTATTGATCAAACTTAATCCTTGAATATCAACCCCTCAGATACTGTTATTAAAGTCATGGGTATTAGGAAGGAAGGTAATCCCTCCAAGTCCTGATCCAGCGATTAATATCCCCAATAGAATTCTTGAAGAGGAAATTAAATCACATCTAGATTCTATCATCAAAGGTTGGCAATTACAACTTGCTTTTTTTGTTATCTTATATGTCTTCCTGGATCTACCCTGAGTAATAGCTCTTTGTCCTGTTCCTGTTTTTGTGGCATGTCTAAAGGGCTGATTCCAAAAAACTCCTTAGGATATCCTACGTTAAGGAATCTCTCTCTCAATAGGCCTACTGTCTCCTAAAATCTTCCACTCTCATATGCCGAGCAGATTTTTCTCTTAATTATCTACAGGAATTGACCCTTTCGTTATACCTCTCCTACATGGTATTGTGTATGGAACCTATTCCCAGGTGCAGTAAGCTGTTTGTTGCTGAGGTTTCCAATACATATCCGAGTGAATAATGCCGTTCAATAACTTTAATGATGAGGACATTCCAAGACAGGTAAAAAAACACGGTTCCTTGCAATTTCAACAATGTGAAAATGGCCTACCGATTTCATTTAATGAAGCCGAGTGCAAACTAAACCATCATCAAAATGACACCTAGCGCCCTCCCAGATGGATGATTGATGGTCATCGATGACCTCCCCCCAGAATAAAAATCTGGGGGGCCTTTGATCATCCCCCGGTTGGGACACCCAAAGTGGCCTCCCCACCAGCCCAGGAAACAATTTGCATATGTGGGAGTGCAAGGGCTCCCCATTGCGTGCCCCTGAGCTGTGGAAGGATTTGGTTGGCTAAAGACCAAAATAATTATGTTTTCTCTAATCACAAATCAATAATCTAATGACAAAGGCACTATGAGCCTGGAATTCTATACCTTCTTGTGAAAAAAAAATATTCGACTGCCTGAAATGCTCAAATTTCATGTGGAATATTACTATACAGGCTTTCTACATCTAAAGAGCCCAAGAGTACTTCTCTAATTGACTTTAGATCCCTCCAGTCTAACGCAGGAGCGTTCCGAGGTATCTACTTATATAAGAATGGCAATAGTTGTGTTATAACAAAGTCCTGTAAGACATATTATCTAAATAAATCCTACATTCTGCGTAATAGATCCTACACCTGAGACATTGGAGATCTAACCTTTTAAATGGGGTGTACCCTTTAATGTATCTTGGTATCTGATAGAAAGTAGGTATTTGAGGATTGATGGCAGTCATAAATTTAAATTCTGTGTGTGTTCATCAGCGCCCATCTCTAATCCCTCCACAAAGATAGCATTTTCTAATTCCATAGTAAAAATTTGTTGTCGTGATCCATGGAAAAAATTTCATCAATAATGCCTCTTGTCCTTGAGAAAACTAGTTGCACATCTTTTTCTATAGGTTTCATGATATTAAAATACTCAATATAATCCCGCCCCCCCCTTATCGGTATGTTAAATAATTGATAAGATTATATCACCGATCCACAGTTCTGACAGTGCTCATAATTCCTCTCTACTGAGGTTATTAATGAAGATGTTATCTCTGGTTTCAACTAGTAAGTTCAAGGATGCGGAGGTTCTTTAGAGACTATTTATGCAGAAAAGACAGATCATCTCTACGTGTAATCTAAACTGACTCGGGGGGCATTCTCCTACTTATCTAAGTTTCAATTTGGTTTAATGACCCTCCTCATTATTTCTTCCTCCACCATAAGGGGACACTATGCGTAAATAGATATACCTTCTAAATACCTTTCTGTGACACCTAATTTGCACAGCATTCAATTGCGAACATTTAATTTTCTGAAAAATTTCGGAGCCATTTAAGCTTATCGCGCAATAGTGTAGATCTTTAAGTCCATGAAAAGTCACTGAATTTTATTAAGTTTGTGCACGAAGGTCAACCCCTCTGTAAAATACATATTCATTTTATATTAAATGCACCTGTTGATAGATTAATTATCTGATCTGATCTGATATCATGGTTATTCTGACGGTTTTCCATCAGGCCGAGGGCCACGCAAGGCGCTCTGCCCAAACCCTCAGTAAAAAAGGGGGTGTAATGGGCGGGGGGGGGGGGGTGGGGGGGGGGGAGGGGGGGGGGGGGGGGGGGGGGGCGGGGGGGGGGGGGGGGAGTTTGCCGAGAGGATGAGGAGTCATAATGAGTGTCCATATGTACTCCCCTTTCCTTCTGAATTCTGGCGAGGACCCCATTATCTCTAATTCTGATCCTCTTGTTCTTCCCCAAGACCTGATAGTTGTTTAGTGAATTTGTATCTGACGATTCTGCGTCAGATGATAGATATCTTCTCTAGGGGTAGTGGTTTAATTTTAAGTGAAAAATTAAAATAGCACTCCCTTCCTTAAAATTCTGAGTCTCTAAATTATTGTTATGCGTATCCGTACCTTTTAAGTCCCTGTCAGATATTTTTCTATATAAGTTTTTGTAGACTTTTTCTCTCCTATTAAAGTCAGATCCCCTCTAAAAGTTTTGATGCTTTTCATAATACTAAATAGATTTAGGGTTAACGTAGATGTACTTTCTAATGATTTGTTTTTCTCCTCTTTAAGTAAGATTTTTCAGAAGTCGTACAGACTGTCTATGATTTCTATTATCCCACTCTGCCAACAAGGATTCCAGGATGGGATCGAATAGCAGGTGTTATATAATTCTAAGTCCACTAGGTAATAATAACGTGGAATAGCAATATAAATTCTAATTTTTGTGTCTCCGACTACCAAGATTTAATATTTGAGGCTCCTCGATAAACTTATATATATGTTTTTTAAAAGAAATTACCACTCTTAAATCAGAAAGATCACTTGATCCGACTCTGCCTCAACATCTGAAAACACCGCTCTATGCCATCAGTTCGCCATTTTCGTCTTGTCCACAGTGAGGCCACTTCCAAAAAACTGCCATTAATATTAGAAAAAACTCCAAATTTTATATAAACACAGAGGATTGTACCAAAATCACTGCAATATTTAATCAACTGTTAAAACATAGAACTTTTACTAATAACTATCTAGTAATTATACATCTTTATAAACGCTCCTATAACTACCACTACATACCTAAATGAGTACAGCATACTATAATACCATCCTTCAGTGGAGTAATCGCCCCGGTAAAGTGCGGCCCGCTTTAAAGACAGATAAGTATCACTGTGTGGTCTATTGAAATTCTATAATCCCAGCAATCCCAACGCGTTCTCCCCCATGATTAATTAGGTTCCATCGAGGGGATTACAAAAACTCCAGGGTTAAAAAAGTGTAACAGCTATATAACATTACAACGCATATAACAAATTATCCTATAGTAGAATATTACAGCCAATATAGAATAGGATAATGTACAAAGGTGATACTTTATTTTGTTATTCAGCCTGAAGAAAGGTATACAATATGTAATGTATCCTGAACGAAGCTCCTTTGGGAATTCTGGCACCCAGGATGAGAGGGATACAAGGTAAATCATTCTCCCTGCTTCCCTTAAATACCTTACATTACCCTTCCGTGAGTATCAACAAATCAAGCCTCTAACTCTGTCCACATTTGGTATAGTATTGTATTTATACCGCATATGGCCAGGTTTACAGTATGACATGTGCGCATGAGTTTTTCCCGCATTATTCGACTTATGTCGTTCCGATATTGTACTTTGCGTCATAATGACCGGACAAAAGACAGAAAAATGTCAATTATTTCCGGTTATACAGACCGGACGAAGACGAACACTATCGGACCACTGCAGCATTCATCTCAGAGTCCCCAACTAGCATCTTCTGCACATCGCCTTGTAGGCGCGGCACTTAAATGCCATTCTGATCGCAATTGTCCGGAAAGGAAGCTACAGCCATCCACAGTAAAAATAACGTCCGGGTACCATAGAGGCGCATGATCCAGGGTCCGTTCACAGTCCTACTGTGTCCCCCGGCGTTTTAAATACGTACTATACTGCACATGCTCTTCGGAAAAGATCAAATCATGCAATTTCCGGTTATGTACCATCCGTAATTAAGCTGCTTGATTTTGCACAATTGGGTAGGACCAGAAATAGAGTATGATCTATATGTGCATTACATATCCACCTGCCCACTGATAACTATAATGGAAAAACAAAGAGAGAATATCAAAAAAAGGGTGAGAACACCTGGGGGACATACGCAAAAGAAGAGAATACACCAGATAAGCTCAACATGTTGTGGGAAACAACACAATGGAGAATGGGAATCTCTTCTGCGCTTTTTATCGCGTTAACAGAGGTTTGAGAACCATCCCCACATGGGAGGAGGGGAATGTATAAACGGAATTTTTGAGTTAAAAGAGGCCCAGGTGGGGATCTATCGTAAGGAATCAGTTTATCCAAAGGGCCATAATGAGTGTTTCAATTGTGGAATTGATTTATAATATGACTCTTCCTTAGGTCTGTTCACCATCTGCTATCTGCATTAATCGAGCTCTTCACAGAAGGACCACTATGGCGACTCTTATAAATCTGACCGCGTATTACATGTATCAGCATGAAATCTATTACATTTTTTTATCCAATTCATTTACAACTTACAGTCCTGATCAATATAATATCAGGCTGTGAATAACAATGAATGTCTGTACACCCGAAACTAATTGTCCCCTGATCAAGTCCAATGATATACATTTTAGGGACATCTTGCCATAATGACTAGTCATATATGGTAAATTTGGAGGAATTACAAGTAGGTGAGACGCTCAACGCCATAAATGATATTTATCTCTTGTATATTGAGGTGAATGAGTTTATGCCATTGGGGTGTGTAGTCAACGTTTTGTGTCTGTCTAACTGTTGCTGTGAGCTTGGCAGATGACATGTGCAAAAATTGGAATACTCATACAGATATCCAACTTGTGATTCCAAACAAATGCGCAGGCTTTAATTTCCGGCGGTACTAACCCAGGAAAAATGACATGAACATTGATCTTTCCGGACATGTGCAGAATAGTAGGTACGTAAAACGCCCTTGGACACAGATAACTGTGCCCGGAACCCTGGATATGCGCACATATTATGGTTTCCCGTCCTATTTTACTGACGGATGGTGTGCATTCCACTTTTCTGGACATGCGCATAACGGCATACTTAGTGCGCAGGGTGGTCAGAGAGCAGTTGGGGACTCTGTATAGCGAGTGTCGTCTTCGTGCCGGGTATTTTTTTTGTTTTTTTTTTTGTTTCTTATAACCGGAAATGACATTTTTTCTCTTTTCCGTTCATGCGCAGGTCAATAAGTTCCGGCTGGAAACGCCAAGTGAATTAATGGCAGGGAAACCATGCGAACTGTCAAACAGAACCCTGCAATGGGATAAAATCAATATATACCAATGTGGAAGCTTAGAGGCTTGATTGTTATACACCGGAAGGGTCATGTAAGTATATTAAAGGGATGCAGAGATGATTTTCTCTGTATTCCCTCCTTCACCTGGTGTGGCCAGCATACCAAAGGAGCTAGCGAGGGATTCACATTATTATACCTGGCAGCCAAACCGAAAAAACTAATATCACTATATTCTAGTCCTATCTATATAGGCAGAAAATAATCACTAAAGAATAGAATTGCGTAAAGTGCTTGTATATAGCGTAACTCATTTTTCACAGCGAGTTTTGAATCCCCTGATGAACCCTAAATACATGTGGGCGAAACGCGTTGGGATAGCTGGGATTACAAAGAAATTTTCAATAGACCTGCACACAGCGAATACTATCTGTTCTTTTAAAGCGGAGCCGCCCTTTATCGCGATACTCCACTGATCGGATGGTAATAATAGTATGCTGTATCATTTAGAGTATGCTAGTGGTAGTAATATAGGAGTTTTAAAGAAGTATAATTTTAGAAAGTCTAGTTAAAGGTTATATTCAATGGACGGAGGCGTGTGTGTAAACACATTTTTAGGGTCTGATGAATATGCTTGAATTAATTTTTTTGTCTATAGGCTGGGGTCTGAATGAATTTTATAGTCTGAAGAGTGAAATCAGAATTAATTTTGAGGTCTATGTTGTGCACTACTACAAGGGCATTAGTTTGGAGATGTCGTCTACATAAGAGGGAGTGTCAACTATTTAGGTATGTCATTAGACAGTGTGAGACTATGAAACAGCCTATTGAAAAGAGCAACATTAACACCCAGTTGTCAATTTAGCATTAGATATCTAGATAGTTGCTGGATGTTCATATTTTTTCTATGTTTACTGGCTCAAGGAGGAATGTAAGCTTCACGATCCTCTTATCCGTGCAACCATTGATTGATCCGTACAGGTGAGCTGAACACACACCAAGTGTTTCTTTAGATATCTAGATGGAACAAAAGAGGAACGCCACAATCTAGAGTCCTGAGAATAGAAGCTCTGGAATCACTATTTCATGAGTAATACAAGTATTTACTAAAACATGTTAGGAGAGTTGGCAGATGCTCTTTAGGATTTCCATTCATTAGAAATAAACCATCCATACCAAACCAGGAAAACAACTACAGACTATTATTTCTCATACATAAAACTTTACAATTAGCACTAAATAGGCATCTGCCAAACAGAGATATTTCAACCTGACTGCCAGATGTTTGCACTGCTCCAGAATCCATCTGAATTGCAAATGGTAAACTCAATGGTGAATGACACATGGTGCAGCTGTTCAGCCAAGGAAACACAATCCATGGAGGTTGATAAACTTTTCCTGTGCTGCAGGTCTGTTAGGAATTTGGTTGAGAGTGTTGAAAGTGAGAATACAATTTAAATTTTCCACCTGCTTCAACACTAAAAAGCCATGTTTTTCGTGCTTGCAAGGTCTGGCAATACTTAGCAATGTTTTTTTGGCTCCTAGACATTTGCATGCTTACATAAAGAAGCTTTTCAAAGAATTACAATTAGTTTCCAACTAAAAGCCTCCCGGAGGTGTCAACTGGGGTGAGGGAAGATGCACATTAAACTTAAAGGGGTTGTCCTATAAAAAAAAACTCCAGTGTTGGGTCTCTTCAGGCTTCTGTTTACGTTCCTCTTCTTCCGAACGTGGATGTCATCACTGTGGTCGCTAATTGGCTGTAGCGGACATGTGCCACTTCTTTACATCCTCATTCAGAAGTGAACGGTGATGTAAGCAGAGGCATGTGACCACTGGATGTAATCAACTGCAATGGTGACATCCTGTTTGAAAGAAGAGGAACACAAATAAAATACTGGAGGGACCCAGCACTGGAAAGGAGGAGCAGAGGAAGGGGAGTATAGGATTCTTTTTTCTAATGGGGCTCCAGGAAATTAGTATTTATTTTTTTTATAGGAACCGACTGCTCCTGTAATGGAGTACCTATCACCACATGTGCTCAAGTTGTATCTGTATAAACATAGGAAGAAGGCAACGGAGGACACATGACATATTTAGTATTTTATTAAATTGCTGCCTAATCAAGTTTATTTATCAAAGTTAAAGTGTTTTATTGGATTTACACTTTACACCTTAAATTTGATAAATGACCTAGCTTTTCCTCTATTCGATGGAGTTTCAAAAATTGTTATTATAACATATTGGCCATTGTACCTTATAGTATTTCTTTTCATTAACAGTACTTGATCATTATTTTATTTTACTTCTGTATTCTTTTTTGACACACTTCTGAAGAAACTTATTTGCCTGCAATTCATATAGTAGTTAAATATGTTATAGGAAACAGCTCTTGATGTCAAGGAAATGTTGATTCTGTGTTATGATTTGCTAACACTGGTTTGGGAGAATTGCTTTACTTCCAGTAAAATCATCCACTTCTGGGATCACCAGGGCACCAGAGCATCACTCTGGTCTTTGTACTCTGGAAATGATTAAGTGTCTGCTCAGATCCCTTAAGACTCACTAAGCCTCTGTAAAGCTGATAATAATCATGACTGGTGTAGATTAGTAGCATTCTCTGCGGCTGCCTTGGGGAAACAGCACTTACACTTGTATCTTCTGAAAAGGATGGGGGCAAAGGGGTAAAATGTGGTCATCACTGTTTCATAAAATGATTTATGTCATCATTTAATTGTTATATGTTTATTCTACTACTGCAGAATACATATAATGTGATTTTATATAACTAAACTAATACATTGTGTTGTCGTTCTTTATTTTTTGGCTTTATATTGCCAGTCTTAGATTGGGTTTCTGCTGTAATTTTTCACAGAAGAATGAGTTTCTTCAAAGTACAGTACTTGTAGGCAAGGTCCTTATTTCCTTCTGCTTCATTGTGAGAGACCTTTCAATATAAATCTGCAATAATTAGTAATACTGAACTTATTGAATCTATATAAACAAATGTCAGTGTCATGCAGAGCTAGATTACAGATAGTGGAGCTTCCAACTCACCTATGGGACTTGGACTCTACCTGAGCCCTTATGGTAGCCACTCTTAGGAGATATAGTTTTCCATGTAAATTACTCTCTTCACTGAAGTCTATAGAAGTTATGGGGACGAATGAGCTAGCGACTCTCTTAGACTTCAAAAAGTCTTGAAAAGACTTTCTAATGTTTTTTTTCTTTCTTCTGATGCCACTGCTTGATGTCACCATTCAGAAGCAAGCTGTTCAAATGGTGAAGTCTGGTGAATTTGTGACATGCCGGTTCGGATGAAGGAAGAAGTAAACAGGAGACTGGCAGATAGAGGACAGCACAGTAATGGATCTGAGGTGATGGAAGAGGTGAGTATAATTGATTTAATTTTTAATGGACATCATTATAATAAAAATGGAAAAAAATTAAGTTGTCAACCCCTTTTCAACATGTGGTAGCATGCTTGGGGATCCCTATAGAAATTGTTATCAGGTACTTTTAAAAAAAGGCCCCTTCTCATAAATAAAGCAGAAAACTCAGGTGAAGGCACACAGGTACCATCTTTGATGGTATTGTTACTATACTCAGAGTTTCCCCTGTCATTTTTTTCTATCTCTCATATCCTTCCGGTATTTACTTTCTGAGGTTACTTTCTGAGGTTACTGTATAGTAAAAAACCCCAGTGTGATAAATACAAAGATAATACAGCATATCAAAAAGTAAACAACAGGCGCCGGTGGGGATACTTCATCTGTATGAGACTCCTCTGGGAGTGCATACAGCTGAAGACACTATTGTGAAGCAGAGTTTGAGCACTCCCTGCTCCGCAATAGGACTCCGGAAGGCCACAAGCAGCCTTGTGGCTTTCTGGAGTATCCGGCACCGTTGGGTGAGTGTCATTACGGTGCCTGCGCAACCTGCTAACATCATGCTTACCTGTGCCAGAAGACTTAGCGCATCGGAGCGGTGGGGTACTTGTATTTTTAATTTTCTTTTAAAAAAAAAACCCTACCTATACCTGCCTATGGAAGACATATACCTGCCTATTAGAAACATATACCTGCCTATACCTGACTTTGGTGGGAAATATACCTGCCTATACCTGCTATTGGAGACATATACCTGCCTATACCTGCCTATGGGGGACATTAAACTGCCTATACCTACCTATGTAATTTTACTGGTATCCATTTTTTATTTTTGAAATTCACTAGTAGCTGCTGCATTTTCCACCCTAGGCTTATACTCGAGTCAATAAGTTTTCCCAGTTTTTTGTGAAAAAAGTAGGTGCCTCGGCTTATATTTGGGTCGGTTTATACTCGAGTATATATGGTAAATTTTATCCCGACAGGAGTACTGCAAGTACTGCCCTGATGGCACCCCTATAAACTGTAGAATTATGGTCATGTGTTGGTTGATAGCTGTGTAGCTATTTGGAGGGTCTTTAGGGATATTTATAAATACCCGACCATTTGTTGTCTTCAGAAGCGGTCCCTTTTTAGCTACTTTTATTGTATATTTTATGTTGATATAATAAGAATGTGTTATTTTATGTAATTTACTTTTGTGGTAGCCTTTTGTAAGTGTTTTTGCAGCTGTTCACTGATTTAACTTGTTTCTAGCCTTTATTTAGGTGTAATCATGTGAATTTGTGTTCATACTTAATCACAACATAATGGGCTGTATGAAGAGAATATATTAGATCTAACCTCCCAGTCTTTTTATATACAGTACAACTTATGCAATGTATAGTTTACAGAAATTATAAGCCATCACAGGTAGGGTTCTATCTGCTTCTATACCAGTCTGACCCACAATAATCTCAAGATAATTGTACTTGCTTGACTATTTATATATTTTGTACTAGTATTTAAACTGATCTGTATCAGGTCTCAGTGAAGCTAGTTTAAGAATATTCTATTGTATTAACAATTTTGGAAACTGGAGTTCATCACTGGAAGATACTAAAATGAAAAAGATCATTTATACAATGTGATAATAATTGATCCCTTCTAACCATTAGAAATACTGCAACTCTACAAATAAAGGACAGAACAATAACTCTAGTTATGTAGTTTCTACAGAGAAATAGACTTTTAAGTACATCTTCTTTTTATTCATTTTACATCTTTGTGCCAATAAGGCCAAAAAATCATTTTCTGCTTTGCTGCATTTTGAACATCAGTATTGCCATTAGTGCTTCCAATGCTTATAGAATAGCTTCATCTTTACAGCACTTGCCTCTTATTGCTAAAAAAAAATGACAAAATGTACTACTGTTTAGAGAGAAATAGTGTCTACATTTTCGAGATAGAACACTATTGGAAATCAGAATGTTCATCATCATGCATTGCTTGTTAAAAACTATAGTTCATACAGTTCCTCTGTCCAGACTCCACATGAATCTTCCTAATCGTATATGGCCACTTACATGCATCAAAATGAATGAGTTGCTTTAACTATATATAACTTATATACTGTAAGTGTTTCACTCTAGGATTTTTTAATATGATTTCACAAGTGATAGTAGCTGTTATTAGTACAAATAGATGAGACCCAGCTCATAATCTGGTGCATCATATAGTCTGAAAAATACGGTAAATTGCAGGATAGGAAATAGCTGCAGAGTGGAGAGGTGGTTGTGCTGGTTCAGCTCTTCCCATTCTTTTCCATGGGAGTCCTGAATATAGTCAAGTGATTGTGTTTGAACTGTATTTGGACAGAAGTGAACAGATATAGCTGTACCACTGTAGCCCGGCCACCTCTCTTTCCTCTGCAGCCGGCTAACCTGGAAACTAGGAGATGAGAGCACCACTTTATGTTAGGAGCTGGCAGAGGAAAGAGAGGTGGCCGGGCTACAGTAGTACAGCTATCTCTGTTCACTTCTGTCCAAATACAGTTCAAACACAATCGCTTGACTATATTCAGGACTCACATGGAAAAGAATGGGAAGAGCTGAACAAGCACAGCCACCTCTCCACTCTGCAGCTATTTCCTATCCTGCAATTTACCGTATTTTTCAGACTATATGACGCACCGGATTATAAGATGCACCTAGGTTTTAGAGGGGGAAAACAGGGAAAAAAATTTGAAGCAAAAAAGTCCGGGCTGAAATGTATTTTTTATTGGTACCATTTTGGGGTACAGGTGACTTTTTGCTTAATTTTTATTCCAATCTTTTGGGGATATGATATGATCAAAAACCCACAATTTTGGCCTTTTGAAGTTTTTTTTTCTACAGTGTAAGGCGTACGGAATAAATTATGTTATATTTTAATAGATTGGACTTTTACGGATGCGGTGATACCAAATATGTGTAACTTTATTTGTAAAACTGCATAAGGGGGTGATTTAAACTTTTAAGATTTATTTTTTTAAACTTTTTTTTTACTTTAATACTTAGTCTCCATAGGGTATTTGACCACTAGGAGGCCCTTGTCCTTTATACAGCAGTACTGCATAATCAGGGTGTAATAGGTGTACATACCCTGTATATGACAGCTGTTGTAGAAGCCTGCATGAGGCTTCCTGCTGCCATGACAACTGCTCTCTCCCCTGCAAGAGAGGAGCGATGCTGTGGGAAGCTGGCGGCAGGATTTAACCCTCACACTCTAAACCCTACCGCCAGCTTCCCGCAGCATCGCTCCTCTCCTGCCGCCCTGAGATAGCAGTGTGGCAGCTCAGTGCAACCCCGTACAGTACAGCTGGCGGCCACGCTCCGTACATTCGGACTATAAGACACACCCCTGTTTTCCCTCCAAATTTGGGGGAACAAAAGTGCATCTTATAGTCCGAATAATACAGTAGGTGATGAGAATACTCCTTTAGGGGTATGGTCTCACATTGCATCTATCTATCGAGTAGTCGTTCAATATAATGTATATTAATTGGTTCTGGGATGGCCAGAAGTGTGGCTAGGCTGTTTTATCCAAGGCTGCTGCACCAAACCAGGCCTGGATTGTCAATCTGTCCTTTTGGCAGATTCCCAGTGGGCTCCAAATACACATGAGTCTTCTTATCTGTATGGATGTCCTCTGAATGCACATACACCATTGGCTTCCTCTACCCCCACTGGAACCTTCGGCTCCCTCTCGCGGAGCAGGGACCATCAGCTACCTCTCACGGAGCATGGACCATTGGCTACCTCTTGCACCCCTTTTGAATGAAAGGCCCTGGTGGCGTGATTTAGTTTTATCATACCGTCAACACCGCTGCCTTATCTAGCCTCAGTCTCACCTAGTGGTGAACCTATATACCTACCTACCTACTGGAGGCAACACTGACACGCTAAAGGGTAACAATGTTTTGAACTGTTGACGTTCAGACTCCATACCTCATCATCCAGGCTTGAGACTACCATCATTTAATGGACAATCAACTTGACTGTCTCATACATAAATTTGACAACTATTTAGCATATGCTCAGTTCTGCAGATTCTTGTCATGTAACTTCATTGTTACTGTTTTGCTTCTGGTGGTGGGACAATCTCTTTCTTATTGTATGCTACAAATTATAACCTGTTCTCACATTCCCTAGTAGCTCATTGTGTTATTAGGCTGATTCCCAAGCGAAAGTCACTGGTTGGAATCGAGGAGCAGCTATGAAGAAGATTTGCCAAGAAAAGAGCAATAGCATCATCCAGCTCCTCGATAGCGGTCTCTTGGTCAAGAAAATTGCCAAACTGCATCATGTGAACACTATGACAGTTTTAAGAATATGAAATGAAGTCC
Organism: Phyllomedusa bahiana; assembly: GCA_025379985.1. Lineage (NCBI taxonomy): Eukaryota > Metazoa > Chordata > Amphibia > Anura > Hylidae > Phyllomedusa > Phyllomedusa bahiana. The sequence goes on from JAODAL010000051.1 coordinate 454,442, forward strand.
GCCTATCCAATCACAAACCAGAAGATGGAGGTCCAGGCAAATAATCGTAGTCAACAAGTCGGCTCATCACAAGGCCTATCAGTTTGGGCGCAACAAACACAGCAGTGGAGGTGGCTTATATGCTTTGTAATAGTGAGATCACAGACATCCATTCAAGCACCGTGTGACATGCATTACCCCACTCTGGAATGGTGGCCCAAAAAAAGATGATGAAGAAGCTTTAATTTTGACCCTCTCGCCAGCTTGAGTTTGCATAAAAAGTACGCAAGTGGACAGCAGAAGATTGGAAATGGGAAATTTGGAGTGATGAGACGAAAGTCAATAGACCGGGCACTGATGGGTGCAAATGGATTTAAAAGAATTAAGGGAAAAGGGGGCTATTGGATTCAGAAATTAAAGGAACTGTCAAGTTCAACTGTTTCAGAGCCAAAAGCATTGGATAATTGACCAGGACTGATGGTGGTCTTGTAATGGATGGACCACATCCTAGTGAGGTTTCCAAATTATCCTAGGATATAAAAGGTGCAGCACTGAGAAAGAGATCACACCACACCCTGGAGTTGGTCTGAATACACTTCCTGATTTATTACCAGAAACCGCAGGTTTTATACTCTTTTGTGTTAGTGAGATAAGAAAACATCACATAGGCATAGTTGTTAGTCTGTGATTGGTTACATCCTTATTTGGGACATACTCCCTTTAGCTCAAGAATGTCCAAATTTTGGGTGTAATCCCGGAAGGAGGCTCCATCAGTTATCTCTATAACCATAATATTTAGCGGCCATTTTAGAAACACATTAGAAAAAAGTTATACAGACAGCTTTTAGGCATACGTGGTGTTATACTAGCTAATACATTAAAATGAAGACACAAAGGATTACATGTATAACACTTTTGTTCCCATCCACAACAGTCTCAATGCAGAGCTATATGTGAGTATCCTACAAGATGAGTTACTTTGTACACTTGAGTATTATGGGCATAAAAAGGACAACTTAGGGTGACATGTCAGAAAAGAGGCGCTGCCATGACCGTTTTAAGGTGCATTAAATGAGTGTATAGTGCGCCTGAATGAATGAACCTGTCATAAATCTGGCATGTAGTATACCTTGCATAGCATAACCGATGCAACTAACTTAGGCTCATAGCATATCATTGCTAGTATATTTGATATGCCTAATTTAGGCACATTCAAATGTGTTGTGCCTGCCATATAAAGCACCTAGTTTTGGTGTACTACAGTTCATTTATATAGAGAATAAGGCATCAACAGTTTTTGGGTGCAAAATATACCAAAAATATGGTGCGGCCCTAATAGCACACGTCTCCCCTAGTGTTCCAGCAGGACAACCACCCGAAGCATATGTCGAGATTGGTGAAAAAGTAGTTCAATGACAATGAAGTAGAGTTGCTGGATTGGTCTCCAGAGTCCCCTGACATCAAACCAATCAAACAATTGTGGGTAGAGTTGAAGAAAAAGCTGTATTCATACCCAAGTGAGTTGACCAGTATGCACCAACATTGGGAATGTGTTGAATGAACTGGCACCAGATTTTGGTAGAGACATGCTTGAATCTGATCGAGAGCATGCCCTGAAGGATTTAGGCAGTGTTGATTGTCTATAAATTGATGGTAGTCTCATGTAAAAAAAATTCCTTCCCGATTACAATCTGGCAATCAGAATAAATCCTTGGATCAACGACTCTTCTTCAGCATCCTAGTCACAATAACTGGTTATAATAGTACACTCTAGAAATGCATCCAGACCCTTTTCGAACTCTGTTAGTGAATCTACCATGACAGGTTGCTCTGGCAGCGAGTTCCACAATCTCACTGCTCTTACAGTAAAGAATCCCTTTCTATGTTTATGTAGAAATGTTCTTTCCTCTTGGCGTAGAGGGTGACCCCTTGTTCTAGATACAGTCCTGTTTATAAATAGATCTTGAGAGAGATCTCTATATTGACCTTTGATATATTTAAACATATTTATTATTTCCCCCCTAAGCCATCTTTTCTCTAAACTAAATAATCCTAATCTTGCTAATCTTTCTGGATATTGCAGTCCACCCAGTCCTTTTATTATTTTTGTTGCCCGCCTTTGTACCTGATCAAGCTCTACAATACAATATCTTCTCTGTGAACTGATGCCCAAAACTGTACACAATATTCCATGTGTGGTCTTACAAGAGACTTATATAATTGTAGAATAATGTTTTCATCGTGTGCATTTATGCCCCATTTAATACACCCCATGATCCTGTTTGCCTTGGCAGCTGTTGCCTGACACTGGCTGCTACAATTAAGTCTACTGTCCTCTAGGATTCCCAAATCCTTCTCCATGTCACTTTTTCCCAGCATTTTCCCGTTTAACAAGTAATTATGAAATGGATTTTCCTTCCCATGTGCATAACCTTGTATTTATCTGTGTTAAAAATCATCTGCCACTTCTCTGCCCAGGCCTCCAACTTATCCAGATCCCTTTGTAAAAAAAAACATTGCAGATGATACTAAGCTAAACACAATATAGGACAAAGATCGATATTCTACTGTGCAATCCATGTGTAAGATCATTAATCAATATATTAAAGAGAATAGGGCCCAATACTGAGCCCTGTGGTACCCCACTAGTAACAAGGATCCAGTCTGAGTATGTACCATTAATCACTACCTTTTGTTTTCTATTCCTGAGCCAGTTACTTACCCACTTGCACACATTTTCCCCCAGTCCAAGCATTCTTATTTTATTTACCAACCTTTTATGTGGAACAGTATCAAATGCTTTAGAAAAATCCAGATATATGACATCCAATGCCTCACCCCGATCCAGTCTAGAGCTAAACTCCTCATAAGAGCTGATGAGATTAGTTTGACAGAACCGATCCTTCATAAACCCATGCTGGAATGGAGTTATAAATTTATTTTCAGTGCGATACTCTAGTATATATACTAGCCTAAAGGATTAAGGAGGCAATACTGTACACTTATAAGGTGGAACGCCTACATCAACCCTTATTTCTTAGGGCTTATAGCACCAGTGCCCAGTCCGCTTCTATATCCAAAAAGGCCGTTGTCTCAGTTAACCAGATGTGTAGTACGACCTCTCGGCCCTCCCTTTATACCTTTTATTGGCACTACAGAATTCCAGAAAGGTCCTCAGAAGGCATTTTCTTTTGGAGGTCAATTCTAAAGTCTCTCTTTAAGGGAAATGCTGTTAGCAAGGACATAAAGGGATTTTGAGTGCAAATCTGTTTTTTCCTAGTCTTGTAAACAGCACAAAGCTCCCTCCCTACTTAGACACTCTTGATATGTTTACTTATCACATTGTTTGAGGACTAGCCCTAAGGGATGTTAACTATCTACTCTCTAACATTATTGCCCGTTGTGAGTATAAGGTTATTTGGGCACCGTCCCTGTTTGTGCCGCAGATGCGGTTAGTGTGGCACATTGACATCTTGGCACTGCATCAGGGTGCCTGTATGTCGTATTTACTGACCATTAAACAACTATTAATGGGTTACTGTTCCCTGATGAACCTGCGATATCTGTAGGAGAAACGCGTTGGGACAGAATTTTTATCATTATTATTTTTTCTGTTTTGGGTCTGTGGTATTAGGTTTGTGTGTTGTGTGGTGGTCGGCTTTTTGTTAAATTTGGGATGGTGTAGGATACTTTAGTTAGGCATCCTGAGTGGGGTCGCCCTTTTCGGGGCGTTGTCTCTACTTTTGAGGTAGATTAGTTTTTGAGGGTATAATAGGGTGTAGTGTTGTATGCCTTTTAATCGTATTTAATAAAGTCATTACATTTTATCAGTTTTTGGTATATTTAGCCCCAATAGGTATTGGTTTCTGTGTAGTTATTGTGCTACTTAGACACTCTATACTAAGAAAATAACACAAAGAGGTGGAGACTGCAGCCTTACTTTATAGAGTAGTTGGCTCATTAAATGTTCCATCTGGTTTATCAGTCTGCAGGGCGGAGAAATCCCCCTTATTGAGTTGCTGACAGGGAAAACAGATTTATTAAGGGGAATTAGATTTACATTCTAAATCACAATCAATATCTACAACCTATTATGTTGTATAAATCTGGTCTAAACTGAGCTAAGGTAAAGTTTTATGAAAGATGAACCTATTGTATATGTACAATTTCTAACAAAATGCATGGGACAATGAGTATGTCACAACAATGCAACTACCAAGCCATATGCCTATTGGCAAAGTACATGTACATAACATTTATCTCAATGAGGTTACATTATTTCTATTGACCAAAATTGTCCTCTTGTGTAGTGATATACAGTATGTTCTTGCTGCTACATGAGCCAAACAATAAGACATTTAGTGATATAAGTTTTTGCTGCCATATCAACCGAACAATATTTCATTGTGTTCATGTATGTCATGAAGTAAGAAACCTAAGATGCCTATGAGACATCCTTCAAGCAATTTGTAAGATTCTATCTCAAACCTTGGAAAGTAGGCTGTCTTACCAATGCATCAATACATGTTCATCTAATCATTGCTTGGCTTTATCCTTTCATTGACAGGGTGTACTCAAAACAGACAGATAGTCAATGTCATATACGGAAAGACAGCACATGACTCATCCACTCTAAAAATACATGTTTAACATAGCTTAGTATTGTTCCACCTTGTATGTTGTCTGTAATCTTGTTACTTTATACCCAATAAATCCCAATTGACAGACATTACAAATTTAGGAACATTAAGGAGCTTTTAAAAAAAAAAAAATCTTTCTTCTCTGAAATCTGCTGTTACCTGTCGTCAGGTAAATTGTATTTAAAATTGGAAGAGTATCTCTGCCCTGCTAAAAGAAGATTAGCCCAGTAGAGCTTGTCAATGTTGTTATTGCATTAGACGATATCACACAGAACAGATGTATTGATGCATTTGCTGAATTAATGTGACTGCTACTTGGAAAGGCGTCCTCCTCTTCAGCGTCTTTCTCTCCACTCACGTTTTAGATGTCAGATGCAATTTGTGCAGTTACCTGAGTAAATTGCTTGCCACATATTAAAATACCTCACACGCTTCTCTTCAAGATGTCCATATGAGTGGGATAAAAAGTGACCTCATTAGATATGTGCATTCAACTGCTTGACTAAATATTAATGGACCAAGACCAGAGCTGATTTTTTTTCTGCTTGGTTTCTCAATTAATGCATTTTTTCAAAATGTTCTTTTTGACATATATTCAACAATGACAGAAATTACTTTGTAGGAATATGTTTTCACAGTTTTTAGGATAGTATTCACAAAGATAGAAAACCTAAGCTTGTTCTTGAAACTTGCTGACAATGCCATATACAGAATTCCAACCGAAACTGATACTTAAAGGGGTTTTCTCTCTACTATGATTAGCTTTAAACATGTAGGGAAAGGTAAATGAAGGCTATAACTAAATATAGTGTTGTTTTGATTTTGCTTTGGTCAGGAGATAAAGAAGATTTTACCTCCTCTTAAAGTACACAAGTTTTGTGACCACCTCTCCCAGTTCTCTCTTATCTCTCATTGCTCCAAGCTGCTGTCAATTTCTCAGTTCCACAATGGTGAGTCACTCTCTGCAGAGGCTTATCTCTAGCAACGAGTTTGTTGACCTAACTAGTTTCATAGTATGGTTGAAAAAAGACATATGTCCATCAAGTTCAACCAAGGGTGGGGAAAATGTGGGTGAAAGGAGGGAGATAATAAGATTTTTTAAGCCTAGCTTCCCCTACTGGTGAATGCATTGCAACCCATAAGGCAAATCTGCTCTAAGGAAGATTTAATTTCTGATCCCAGAGTTGCCATCAGAATGGATCTAGAAATTTATATGGCTAAATATGTATTAATTTTTTTTTGTTTCAGGTAGATATCTAAACCTTTCTTGAAACTTGCAACTGTTCCTGCTGTGACTAGCTCATCAGGGAGGCTATTCCACAGATTCACAGTTCTTACAGTGAACAATGCCTTTCTCTTCTGGAGATTGAATCCTTTTTTCTCCAGCTGGAATGAATGTCCCCTTGTATTTTGAGGTGGCTTTACATGAAATAGTTTTCCCCCATACTTTTTGTAGGGACCATTTATATACATCTATAAATTAATCATGTCCCCCCGAAGCTGTCTTTTCTCAAGACTAAATAAGTTCAATTCTACTATCCCCTCCTCATAACTAAGATGCTCGATTCTCCTTATAAGTTTGATTGCTCGTCTTTGCACCAACTCCATTACATCTCTTCTATAAACTGGGGCCCAGAACTGAACAGCATATTCCAAGTGATGCTGCAACAATGCTTTATACAGCGGCAATATTACATCCCTGTCCTGCGAGTCCATGCCTCTTTAATATCTTGCTTGCCTTAGAGGCAGCTGATTGACATTGCATGCTGTTCTGTAGTCTATGATCTGCAAGAACGCCCGATCTTTCTCAACAAGCGATTCTCCCAGTTTTTTTCCTTTTAGGACATATGATGCCTGTAGATTATTTCTACCCAGATGCAGAACCTTACATTTATCCACATTGCACCTCATTTGCCAACTGGATGCCCAGATACTCAGTGTGTCCAGGTCTGCGTGCAATTTATAAGCATCTTCCATAGATTGCACTACCCTGCATAGCTTGGTGTCATCTGCAAAATAGAAAAAGTGCTATTAATCCCCTCTACTATATCATTAATAAATACACTGAATTAAAGAGGACCCAATACTGAGTCCTGTTGCACACCACTCATAACCGGGGACCACTCACAGTAGGAGTCCTTTACCACCACTCTCTGAGTACGATCCGATATCCAGTTTTTAATCCAATTGCACACTGTTATTTCTAACCCAATGGATTTTAATTTACCCAATAAATGCTTATAAGGGACAGGGTCAAACGCCTTTGCAAAGTCTAAAAATACTGTACTATAGCCACAGCCGCTCCACCATCCAGACTTCTACTCAACTCTTCATAAAAAGAAATCAGGCTGGTAGTGATAACTTCTGTCCTTAGTAAAGCCATGCTGGCAATTACTTATAATATTATATTCAGTCACATATTCCTGTATATAGTCCCTTATTCGTACCTCAAAACAGTTTTCCAAAAATAGATTTTAAACTTACTTATCTATAATCTCTAGCAACATAGTTTTTTGACCTAAATAAATATTTACCTAGTATGGTTGAAAAAAGACATATGTCCATCAAGTTCAAGACTTGTAGCCTTTTTTGAAGATGGGAACTACATTTGCCTTGCGCCAGTCTCCTGACACTAAACCAGTCACCAGAGAATCTCTAAATATCATACACAGGGGCACACCGATAACAGAGCTGAGCTCTTTAAAAATTCTTGGGTGTAAGCCATCTGGGCCTTGAGCCTTGTTCACATTTAGTTTATTTAACTTGGCTTAGACCATTTCTACACTGAGCCAATTTATTATATTAGTTGGTTGATTAACAGTAATATTAGTTGGTTGATTAATGAAAAGCATTCACTTTTTAGAGTTGTGTAGTCTTGTCTACTATGATTTATAAATCTCCTGCAGGCAAGAGGAATAGCTAGGAACAGCAGAGCTGATGTGTCAATGACTGCTATAGAACCATTCACAGTCTGACCAAGAAATGTGAGTCTGAAGCTGGTTTTGGCTCCGTGATACCGCATGATGAAAAAGCATCTTTAACTAATGCTAACACTGCTAAGTTTTTAAGTCTATTTGCCAACTTCTACTAGTGAAACTGTAGTTATGCACATATAGACCTATCACTTCTGGATCTGGATATTCAAGGAGTTCAAGTGGAAGTGCAACCACAGAAAAGTTAAAATATTTACAAGCACTAACCAGCCTGAAGCTGATGTAAACATGGAAAAGATTGTAGTGCTTGCACAAGGTCTGCTGCCTCTTTGGACACCTGATTGGTGGGGGTGCCAGGAATTGGATCCCTCAACGATGTAACATCGATATAACATGGATGGCCTTTCTTCAAGATAAGTCATTAATTTTAAAAAGGCTGATTAACCCCATTAACTATTCAAACTTCTTAAACATCATTAGTTGTTAAAAACAGTCAAAGAATACAAAATAATTTTTATGTCCTCTGACCATTTTTAGTGCCTTTCGAGTGCTGCTGATATTGTATTGTGTTTGCGTAGCTTTTGACTGCCCCAACAGTCTGCACCTATATATTTATTTTTCAAAACAGATGTGCTAACCAGATTTTGTTTTTTGATTAGTAGCTGTTGCTCCCTGAAAATCTTGCCATTCATGACCACTTTTAAAATTTTAATGTAAAAAAATCAGGTTATTAATTACTTATTGATATGGTAATAATGATCTTTAATTGTTGACCAATAAATGAATTAGTCCAAACAGTGAATTCTATGATTTGTATATTCATTAAATATTACTGTAATGAGTGGTCCCCTAAAATGTAACCTTGAATCCTAATCCAGGTCTTCACAAAATATGGCACGTGGGCTCTTGCAGCCCCTCCAAAGGATTTCTGGCAGCTTGCAAACCAGCCATAGAGAAACTAGGCTTCTAGTAACCCTGCCACAAAATGAGCATTATCGCTTGGTTTCGGCACATTTCTGGATGATGTAGACAATAGGTGGTCTAGGGATGACCACTCTCTGTTCCTACCTCCTGCCTATTGGAGCTAATTTTTTTCCATGTACAAAGTTTCATTATATGATGTATCCCAAGGACATCAATATTTATTCAAAAAAATGAAATTCAATGACCAATAACCCCACACTCAAGGCCGGGCATCTTCCAACAGTTAATTACAGCAAAAGGGAATGCTTTAAATATAACATTGTTATGGCGATAGTATGACAAAGTTGTAAAATGAATCTACGAGGCAGTAACTGTGTTTATATATATGAGCCAAATTGTGCATTCCCTTGGTTCTTAACCTTTGGTAGTTCCCTCCGGGGTATGTGCCACTTTTACTTGCACTGTGCTCTTGCTGAATTTTTAATTAGCAGCACAGTGTATAATCATAGCCCTCAAGATCCATCAATGTGATTTGTTTGAGGGTATTTAGCTTAGAAACATTGAGAGACAGCGGCATATAACAAATGTATTATATTAATAAAATAATTGACCACCACATAAGCCTAAATGAAACACTGATTCAACGCTTGTTACTGATGCTTCTAGCAGCACAACTAATATTCCAGAGTGAACTAACCTTGTTATCATGGGTGAATATACCCTATAAACATTGCAAATGTAATTTATCATTTCTACCTTATGTTGTATGACTATATCCTTAAACTGTAAATCAACTGGCAGAATGTTAACCGTTACATTATTCATGAGATCCTTTTGAGATAAATGCAACCCTGCATCTTGCCAAGCATCTGTCAAGAATAGTTAATTGTTAATAATATGACTGCAGACTCTACCAGCTGAGACCTGCCATCCTTAGCACCATTGGGCATATATGACACAAGTGAGGCTCCATTATGAAGAATACTCCTGTTGCATAACAAGCAGTCTACTCCTTTTAGAGAAATCTCAGTTTATGTAATACAAAGAGTTCTTGTAGGAACGGCTATGAAATTAGATACATGCTTGCAGTTACACATATAATATAATTAGTCTGTGTCCAGTCTCATTGAGCTATGCTCCTGTGACCCCAGCGTAATATTGGCTTTTACAGATACCGGTAGCATATATATTGTACATATGACACTACTTCCACTTCCACTGGACTAGATGTATTAAGTAAAAATTTTACACTAAAAATGTAAAAAGAAATATATTAGAATAATATAAGACCTAAGGAATAAAACAGTTGAAATGAATTAACAATGAATTTACCAGCTTTGAAAAGTAATGTCTGAATAAGGGTTAGTAAGTTGCAATATTATTCAAGTACTTATTTATGGATTAAAGACAAAGACATAGGAGAGTGAATAGAAATAGCAGGGTGTAAATAGGTCTAAGCTTTCTATGGATTAGGTCCATCTACATGCAGCTATTAATAAGCCTTGAATTGTATTATGTTAATAAATGATAACTTATGTGACTAGTTAATCTTCCAACAGCCATGAATAACAAGGAGCATCAGCAGTATATTTTAATGTGATCCTGCTTATGCTGTCATAATGAGGGCAGCACAGGTTTAGTATCCGAATATTCCATAGATTAGATTTATTATTAGTAAAGACATACATGCACAAAAGATTTCAAGGATAGCATGTTGAGATTCCCATGTAGTGGGCGCATGTATGAAGGATACATGTATACAGTATGTAAAAAAAAAAAAATCTCACAGCACAGGCAACACACTATATTCATAGTTAGCAAATATTAGCTAATGTTCTCCAGAAGCCATCTGAATAGGCTAATGGATATGCCTTCATGTGGCTGTTCTACAGTTACCTGGACTGGAGCACTGGATGAAAGTTGAGCCATGCCTCCGATTCTGGCAGCAGCGCGGGGATCACTAGAACTGATCAATACTGGAGCACTAATTTCCATGGAATGCCTGTTATTCATGGCATGGGAGGATTTGTGCGTCATACTGAGGGCTGTGAACGAGTGGCGTTTCTTGGCATTCTTCTTGATGTCGACATGCCTCTGGTTGGCATTGACAACTCCGGTATTGTTAAGAATAGGGCTCTGGGTCACACTGAGTACCGTGTTGGCATCAACAGAGACAGGGACCTCATAGCTTGGTGCTGAGGATAAGCTTGTCTTGTCCTTCTCAATGAGTTGTTTGGCTGCCTCGTTCAGCTGAGTGCAGAAGGGGACATTAAGGAGAAAAAAAAGAAAAGAAATTAAATGGCTGTCAAGTTGCATTTTGTTGCCTATATTTCTGTCCCATTTCATAGACCTAACTTAACAGCTTTTTTGTGGAGTGGAATACAAATGTTATATTGGACATACCAACAAAGAAATATGAGTCACTAATCTGTATTACAAAATTAAGAAAACTGATACTTTCTTAAACTCTTGCCCAAGATACAGTATCAAACAAAAAAGATCTTGGTGATTCTCAAACATTCTACAAAAGCCTCTACAGACAGAATATGGTGATGTCTAGGCGTCATGCCTGAAGAAAAAGGATTACATTTCAAACGTTGCAAAAGGTGCGGCAGCACCGAACGGCGTGTCTCCTCTATTTTTCTTACATAATGGACTAAAACAGGACATTTGCACAAGAGGATGAGTGTTTCTCCAATCTTTTGACAAAATGTATGGTAAGCCAAAATAGTGTATACAAAATGTATGAAAAATGTTTTTCATATAAAGTAAAGAGTTGATAAACATATTTTTCACCATCTATTTATTATAAAGTATTCAGAAACGGAGTGGGGAACTCATATTGGCGATGAGAGAGAATACACGTGACAAAAAGGGAAAGTATATTATATAAAGGATGTCTAAGCATCGCCATGTTGTCATGGACGTCCACCTTAACAGTGGTGCACATCCATGGCAACATTAACCTCATTTTCAAAGGAATTATTGTTTCTCCTAATGGAGTGTATCAGGCTGGCATTGGGAGCCAAGCAATGCTCCATGGGAAAATGGTATGTTAATTAGATCTCCACCAAAAGACAGCTGTTTCCCTATTACAGGCATCCTCAAACTGCAGCCCTCTAGCTGTTGGGAAACTACAACTCCCATCATTCCCATTGTTATAATATTATATAAATTCATGATGGGAGTTGTAGTTTCCCAACAGCTGGAGGGCCGCAGTTGGAGGTGCCTGCCCTAGTGCAACCTTTTGAGGATAACCACTCTGTAAGAACATTGCAACATGACTTGGCCAACCAAGTTAGAATCTCTTTTTTTTCCCCAAGGTGTATCACTGCATTGCCTACAGGACTCCTTAGCCAGATTAGCCCTTTCCACAAGGAAAAACAATTCACCCCACACCAGAGCTAAGTCAAAAATCTCTCTCACAGCAGGCTGGGAAAGAACCCAAAAACAACTGTCTACAGATGGGTAACTCTTATGTTTACAGGAGACTCTGATTTAGCTTAAAAGGGTTGACTAACCATACAGTTTCACAAAGCCACAGGCAGCTTCAGATACACACTACCTAACTCTTCCTGGTTACACTGTGGGTGGTTCTATAGCAGTGATTAGCATATCAGCTTCCTATCACCAGCTCTTATTGCACTGACATGACTGTTGGAGATGTCATCTATAGTCTAGATGGATTCAAAGCTCAAACAAAACAAACAAGAGTAATTATTCTCCTTTGTTTGTTAGGCCGTGTTCACACGGCTTATTCCCAACGGATTTGTGAGCCGTATTGAGCTCACAAATCCGCCGTGAATAAGGGGCAGGACGGGGGCGGGGGCGGATCGCGGCGGCGCCGCTCCCCGGCCCCATAGACTTGCATTATCCACGGCGCGTATTGCGCCTGGATAACGTGCATGTCACTTTCTCCCCGCCCGGCGGACTCGCCGAGCGGGTAGGAGCGACGGAATCCACTCCGGCGCGGAGTACGGCGCCAATCCGTGCCCAAATAAGCCGTGTGAACGAGGCCTTAGAGATAACACACTCTATTCTCAAGCTGCAGTCCATCCAGCGGTGATGCCACTCCTTGCTCTCTGTCTAATCAGGAAGGGAGAGCAAGGCAGTAACCAGAGAAACCTGTGTGCACTCAGAGCAGATAAAATCTTTCTCATCTACAGATCAAGATAATATAAAAAAAAAGACTAATGTATTTGGAAAAATTCTTCAATTACCTGTCCCTACATGTTGAAAGCAATAACCCTTTTAACCACCTTAAGGACCAGGCCTATTTTGACCTTATGGACCAAGCATTTTTTTCTCTATCACCACCCTTCATAAGTCATAACTTTTTATTTTTCTGTTGATGCAGCTGTATTAGAGCTTATCTTTCCAAGATTAGCTGTATTTTTCAATGGCTACATTTTGGAGTATATTTGATTTGTTGGTAAACTTTTATTAACTCATTCTGAGGGGGGGGGGGGTGGACCGAAAAACACAGCAATTTTGCCATTTTGTTTAAATTTATTTTCTGTTTGCCATACAGCAGCAATAATGTGCTACGTTTATTGAGTGTGTTGTTTTGGATATGGAGATACCAAATAGGTATACTTTTTATTGTTTTTGCACAATTAAACATGTAATCCATAGTTTATCTTATTGTTTCATAGATGTAGGCATATATTTGCTTGCTCTATGCAGGACAAGATGTAGTTTTAATTGGAACCATTCTTGGGTAAATGTGACTTATTATTGAACATTAATCATTTTTTGCTATTGGTGCATTAATGAAAAAAAGAGGTAATTTCACCTTTTTTTCTGTATATTTTTGTACAGCGTTCGGCATGCAGTAACATGTTGTCTGATTTTCAGGTAGGTGGTATACAGGTATACAGCCACAGCGAGTCTGGTGACCTCTTTAAGGCTCCCAGGTGCCATGGGAAAACACAGCAAGTGTTAAAAAGGTTGTTACAATAGTTGACAATGTTTTCTGCTGGTTGCCAAGCAGAGCTTGTGAAATGGAGTGGCATGTTTCTCCTCCCAGCAGGGAGTGTCTTCTCTCTCTGCAGACACGCCCTCAAAGTGTGCACCTGATGAATCATTCTGTGTGATCTGCGGGAAGGGAGAGTTTCTCAGCTGTCATTGGAATCATTGGAAGTGAAAAGCTAAGTATAACTCCATCCCCCTGAAATATCTGCTGTATTATATTGTGCATTTGAATGATTTATGTTGAAGAGATAGCATCCCAGCTCTGTGTTCCCTAATGACCCTTTGTTTATTTATTCAGCCATTTGATCCCAAATCTTACATAGAAGTCTGTTTTCTGTGAAGGGCCATTTGTTACTCCACCCATTTACAACACCTGAGTTCACAGATGATAGGAATGACCAGCTCAGAGCACACTATAACTTTGTGAGCTGAGGTCAATCTGACCTCGGGTCAATCGTGCATCTATATTAGTGCATGATTTAAAAGTGATAGTTTGTAAGTGATTTTGAAGAAATATGACCGAAATGGGACAGAAGTGGGCATAAGGGGGCCAGGAGGAAGGCTTTTCTGTGAGTACCTATCTTTAAATTCCACAACTCATTCACCATGCTCACTAATGCTATCTACCTTGCAGCCATCTCCCTTCTACTTTACCATCCAGTCACACCCCCTGACAATTCTATCCATATCAGCGCCTCTATCCTCCCCTCACCCATGTATACATCCCACACACTGTTCTCCCTTTTTAACCACCCAAAATCACCTGCTTGCATAGTGCTGCACAAACGCTGCTCGTACTCTTCACTTAACCATCTGCTGTCGCTTTTCATTCTCCTGCTTCTCTCTGCAGGTGACATCTTTCCTAACCCCGGCCCTCCTTCCTTTACTGCTCATCCCACTTCCTCCTCCGCCTCCTTCCATAGAAACCCTGCTAACCTGCTCACTATTCGCTGTACGTCTTTCCCTGCCCCTTTTAAATGTGCCCTGTTTCTTTCTCATTCCCTCAACCTGCTGGCCCTCACAGAAACATGGCTCCAGCACTCTGACACCGCTTCCCTTGCCGCTCTCACTTATGGCGGCCTACACTTCACCCACACCCCCAGACCTGAGAACAGGCCTGGTGGAGGAGTCGGCATACTTCTCTCTCCCACACTGCACTTACCAGGTCATTCCTCCTGCACCCTCCCTCACTTTCCCCTCCTTTGAAGTCGACACCATTAGACTCTTTCGGCCATTTTCCATCAGAGTAGCAGTTGTGTACAGACCCCCCGGCTCACCCCCGCCAGTTTCTGGATAATTTCGCTGCTGGCTCCCATATTTCCTCTCTTCTGAAATGCCCACCTCTCATCAGGTGATTTCAACATCCCCATTGATGACCCCAATGTCTCCTTCTGCCTCTCAGTTTCTTTCACTGACCTCTTCTCTTGGCCTCTTGCAGTTTACAGACTCTCCCACCCACAGGATGGGAACTCTCTTGATCTGGTCTTCTGTCGTCTCTCATCCATTTCTAACCTCACTAATTCTCCTTATGCTCTCTCTGATCATAACCTTATCTCTTTTACTATCAATTCTCAGCCATATCTGGAGACACCCTCGCCCTTCACCACCCCTTCAGAAATATACACTCCCTTCACACCCCGGAACTCATAGACACCATACAGTCCTCACAGCCCCCCACCTCCTCCCTCTCCGTCCTGAACCTGCTGTCAAACATTACAACGAAACTCTCAACCACCCTGGACATATTGGCACCACTCACACACCGCAGACGCCTGCAGCCTTGGCACACACCTCAGACTCGGTTTCTGCAACAATGCTCCAGTTGTGCTGAGCATCTGTGGAGAAAGTCAAAGCTACCTGCAGACTGTCTCCACTACAAATTCATGCTCAGGACTTATCACACTGCCCTTCACAGCGGCAAACAAAAATATTTCACCTCCCTCATCTCCACACTACACAACAACCCAACACGCCTGTTTGACACCATCCACTCCCTTCTCAGGCCTAAAGCTCAGGCCCCGGTCTCTGACCTCGGTGCTGAGGACCTGGCCACTCATTTCAAAGACAAAATTGACAGTATCCGGCATAACATCTCATCACAATCCCCAAGCAGAACCCATCCTGTCCCTCCCTGTACATCCTCTAGTTGTGTCTCCACTCTTGACCCAACGACAGAAGAAGTATCCAGGTTTCTCCTGTCTGCTCGCCCCACCACCTGCTCTAGCGACCCCATTCCCTCCCACCTTCTCCAGTCTATTTCTCCAGCTATCCTCTCTCACCTTACTGCAATCTGTAACCTCTCTCTCTCCACTGGGATCTTCCCATCCTTCTTTAAACAGGCTACTATAACTCCCCTACTAAAAAAACCCTCCCTGGACCCATCCTGTGCTGCCAATTACCGACCAGTCTCTAACCTTCCTTTATCTCTAAACTTCTGGAACGTTGGTCTACTCTCTTGCCTAATCCGCTATCTGTCTGCTAACTCTCTTCTGGATCCTCTACAATCAGGTTTCCGCACCCTACACGCCACAGAAACTGCTCTAGTTAAGGTCTCTAACGATCTCCACACTGCTAAATCTCAGGGCAAATACTCGTTGTTGGTTCTTCTGGATCTCTCTGCAGCATTTGACACTGTTAATCACAATCTTCTCCTCAGCATGCTCAGCACCATTGGTATCCAGGACACTGCTCTCGCTTGGTTCTCTTCCTACCTCTCTGACCGCTTCTTCAATGTCTCATTTGCAGGTTCTACTTCCTCTCCTCTCCCTCTTGCCGTTGGGGTCCCTCAGGGGTCAGTTCTTGGTCCACTCCTCTTCTCAATCTACACAGCCCCCATTGGCCAAACCATCAGCATATTTGGATTTCAATACCATCTCCACGCTGATGACACTTAACTATACACCTCTTCCGAGACATCACTCCTGCCCTGCTACAAAACACCACAAAACATCTGTCCGCTGTCTCTGACATCATGTCCTCTCTCTATCACCAACTAAACCTCACCAAAACCGAACTTCTTGTTTTTTCCCCATCTACTAACCAACCCCCATCTGCTATTTCTCTCTCAGTGTGTGGCATCACCATAACTCCTAGGCAGCAGGCCCACTGTCTTGGGGTTATTCTAGACTCTGATCTGACCTTCACCCCATATATCCAATCCCTTGCCCGCTCCTGTCACTTGCACCTCAAGAACATCTCCAGAATCCGTCCTTTTCTCACTGTGGAAACAACTCAAACCCTCATTGTTGCTCTTATTCATTCTCGTCTTGACTACTGTAACTCCTTGCTTATCGGTCTCCCTCTCTGTAAACTCTCCCCTCTCCAATCTACCCTGAATGCAGCAGCCAGGCTTGTCTTTCTTTCCAGCCGCTATAAATGATGCCTCTACCTGTGTCACTCACGCTGCACTGGTTGCCCATCCAGTACAGAATTACAGCATAAAACTCATCACTTTCACCCATAAAGCTCTCCACAGTGCTGCACCCCCATACATCTCCTCCCTCATCTCTGTCTACCACCCTGCCCGCTCTCTCCGCTCAGCTACGGACATCAAACTACAGACTACAATCATCCGAACCTCCCATGCCCGTCTTCAAGACTTTGCACGTGCTGCACCCATTTCTCTGAAATATCCTACCAAGTACCATCAGGCACAATCCCAGCCTCGTAGTTTTAAGAGTGTCCAGAAAACACATCTCCTCAGGCAGTGCCTACCAAAACCACTAATTGCTAACCCCCCACCTTCTATCACACACATTTCTGTCCACTCCCTACACTAGGGCACTCACAGGTACTTATCTGTATATAGCTGTACAGTCCATGGTGGCAGGTTCACCAAATTTTTATGTAAACCTCCCCATATTTATAAAACATTGGCTGGGCCATTGTAAATTTTAGCACTTCTCCCCCTTTGTTTCCCCCAGGCACCCTCTTAGATTGTAAGCTCTTGCGAGCAGGGCCCCCACACCTTGTGTCTCACCTGTAAGTAGCTTTCACTGTGTAATGTCTGTCTTTTGTCTGTAATTATACCCTCTACATTGTAGAGTGCTGCGGAATTTGTTGGCGCTATACAAATAAAGATTATTATTATTATTATTATAGTGTATATCTGAATTTCTCGCACTGTCTAGATTCTTTGTAACTAGAATTGGCATTTGACATTCAGGATTCTGAGAAAGATGGGTGATTTTTTTTCTCTGTCTCTCTCTTACACAGTGATATATCCTGCAGATTATTCCACCTCTGACCTCTACAGAACAAAACTATCCACTTTATCTGTTTGTGTTTACATGGGCCTGCACATCTGTCTCAAAAGTAGTTTACGTGGGACCTCGCACCTGTCTCACAAAAGTTTTTATGTGGGACTGCACAGTACAGCTGTGTTATCTCTCTGTATGTAATTTGCATGGGACTTCACCTCTTACGTGGGACTTCTGTGTTTTCTGTTTTATGTGGGACTGCACATGAGATTTACGTGGGTCTGCCAATGTAAGAATGCACCGCTTACATGGGACTACTGTGTTTTCTGTTTTACGTGGGACCGCACATGAGATTTACATGGATCTGTCATTGTTAGACTGCACCTCTTACATGAAACTGCGGTGTTTCCTGTTTTACATAGGATTTCTCTCTCTCTCCCTCTCCTTGTACATGCTCTCCTGTCTGTAATCTCAACCCCTGTGCGTTCCCATCCACAACCTGTTCAATACATCACCTTAGCTTGTGCGTTCTCATCCATGACCTGGTCTGGACGGAACACTCG
This sequence comes from Phyllomedusa bahiana, assembly GCA_025379985.1. Lineage (NCBI taxonomy): Eukaryota > Metazoa > Chordata > Amphibia > Anura > Hylidae > Phyllomedusa > Phyllomedusa bahiana. The sequence continues at coordinate 472,654 of JAODAL010000051.1, forward strand.
GCTGACAGCCAGTAATGCTTTAGCTGGGGGTAACCCGACCTGGGCTCACACACCGTTGCTAAGCACAAATAAAGCAGCCCGTTCTCATAAACCATAGCACTTTGCTAATGGTAACCAAGGACCGACATGCTTAGATTTTTGGTCTCCTCATTTTAAACTATGATCTTCGTAGTGAGACAACCCCTTTAATGGAGGGAGCCCCTTCCTCTATCAGACCTCTTAGGTGTGTTGTCGCTATTGACTGGTTTAAATGGCAGGGAGTTTAACGGCTGTCAGTCACATCTGGGCTCCCAAAGCAATCGTATGGGCACAGCTCCTTTAATGATGTGATTGCCATGATGTATTTGTATATCAAGGTACAATGAGACCCTAGACACCATGACATACAGGTAAGTCATGATGCTTTTAAGGGTTGGAATCCTAGTCAGGTTTCAAAGCTATTTAGTAGATCGGACTTGACTACCACCAATAGTGGCATTCGAGAGATAGTTTTCTTTCTTCTGGAAGAGTGCTAATTTATACAACATTAAAATATTCCTTAGTTTATGATTTGTTTCCTGACCATGCCTAAATTTAAGGGATCATTAAAGCAGAAAAAGCACTTTTATTTAACCTCATTTAGATACTTAATAGAGCCTGCTTTGGTTTCTTCTCACTAGGTACTGTTACAACCTAACTACATTCATGCTCTAAAAGTCATGAAAAATGCACAATTTCTTTAAAATGTATGTTACAAATGTGGAAGCTGAGATCTATAGTGGCATGTGATATGGCACTTTGCAAGCCAGCCTTTAAATCCATGTAGTTCTGTTCATAGCAACTATGCAAATACAAGGATAGCTAGAGAAACACTCCAGCATAAAGACTGAAGGTGAACACAAATCCAAGGTTTCTGAGCCCCTCATAGGGGGGTACAGACATTAACTAAAAATCTGCCATTCTCTTGCAGTTTTGGTCAAGGTCACTGCAAATATTACTTAGGCTTTGTTCACATTTGCATCGGAGGACCTGTTCATTGCCCCTGTTACAAACTTTCATCAGACTTGATAGGCGGAATTTTGCTGCATGTACTTGTCCAAAAAAAGTGTCAAAAGCATTCTCTTTTTTATTTAAGCAGATGATCAGAGAATGTTACAGATCAGAATTAAAAATAAATTATACATGGCAAATTAAATTGCAGCAGGTTGTCTCTTGGTAATTTGTCTTTAAGACAAAAGAAAGTGACATAATAGTGGCTGACACTTGGATGAATCAGTATAAATAGTCTGTTATCTCATGGTTATGGCTAGTTTAGCTTCAGTCACACCTGATTTTTCAGTTTCTGAGAATAATTAAACCCTAAAGAAGTTGTCTCATGAAGACAACTGCTTTCTAAATAGAAGCTGGTCCAGTGATCAAATGAGTCCTACAGGTCTGGCTTTCCTAACTCTTACCACAAAATCTGTGTCTGGCAAGACATGTCCCCTGCAGGTGCTATGTTACGTAAAATATGGACAAGCCAGATCTGCCAAAGTGAGATACGCTATATGAAGCTCCGGTTCATTAAGGGTATGTTCACACGGCGTATTGGGGCGTGTACTGTACGCAGCGCAATATGCCGGGTGTTTTAGAAGCACGGCACGATGGGGCTGGCCTGATTGAAATGCATTGTCAGCAGCGCGTAAGCGCCACAAACAATTGACATGTCACTTCTCTCCCCGGGCGTATAATACAATCGTATTGTACGCCCGGGGAGACGACGCGTAATTCATAGCTCTCTATGAGAACTATGAATTACTGTAATTGCGGCGCACATTTCGCCGCATATAAAGCGCAATACACGTCAAAATAAGCAGTGTGAACATACCCTAAGGGCTTTTAGACTAGTGAGTTGCCCTATATGTCATCAATATGCTCTAAAATGGCACATGGAAAAGGGTTATCTTTATAAAATAAGACATGTTAAAAACTGAAAACAATAAACTGTATCTTGTGTGACTAGAAAAGAAATAAAAAAAAAAATTCTCATGAAGATGCTTTCTTTGTCTCTCTAATTAATGTAAATAACAACCATTATAACCAATTGCCAACACAGATATGGAAGAATAGGAAGTGTTAAGCAATGTCTTGTGAAGACATAACAAGTTGCTCCTTCCAAAGCTATGGTCTAGTACCAATATAAAAATCAAGAATGCCCACTTATATTCAGGCTCGGACTGGCTCACTAGGGAGCAGGAGATACCCCCAATGGTCTCCTGATTGTGACAGGCCTGGGGCTGCTTTTCACAAAGAGAGGCAGAAAGCAATAGACAGAGTGCAAGAGGCATATGTAATATGTGCAGTAATGTACATTTGGTTTCGGTTCCAAGAATCAACTCCACTGGTGAACCGCAAGAATCAACTCCTCCGGTGGACCCCAAAATCAACTCCAATGGTGGTCCCTAAGAATTACCTTTCCTTTTGGTTCCCAAGAATAAACTTCACTAGTGAACCCAAGCCTGACACTGCTTAGAATGTTCTCATTCTGAAATGGTGGCACTATACCCAGCATCCTACACAAGATAAAGGAAATAAAGAAAATATTTCTAAATGATTTATTCAGATTAGTCAACACCAGTTAAATCCTGCAGCTATTAACAACCACCACAAACTAATACTCATTGATTGTTATTGGCCTTTCTGTTTTGTTGTTGTTGACCTGAAAATCCTTGCACCCACTTATTAAGCTAATAGAAAATCATTGATGCAGGGCGCTGCAGTGGTTCTCTGCTGAGCCATGGATGCATTGTGACTGTGCCAAGACCCTAACAATGTTCTATTTTATAAATCTGTAGACTGGGGGTTCCTAATTTCTTAGGTGGCTCACAAGAAGAAATGGTTTTGGCAGTTTTTTTAAATGCTGAACGCAGAATCTAGAGAAAATGGGAAGAAACTATTACATGGAAACCATGTTCTCTCAGCAAAGTCTGACATACAAAGCACTTTACCCACTCACAATTTTCAGCCTAACTTAGATGAAATGCCAGGGTATATAAAACACATTGACTGCTTTAAATGCTGCATTTATCAGCATTTAAATACCACTGAAGCTTTGCTGAGCTGAAAGAGCATCGGCATTACCTGTGTGTGATCATCTACGTGACAACTCTCTGGCTAAGATACATCTGCATATTTCTAATACAGACATATATATTTTAGAAAACATATTGTCTAACACAAATAATATGTTTTCTAAAATTCAGCATGAAGTCGAAAGCAAATATTCTGTTTTTCATTGCTATGCAGACAATTATTCTGCAAATATACAGCCACCATGAAAATTTATGGCAGTATAACAGATTACTTCTTGTGACTCTTTTGTTATATGTTCTGCATACTCACACTGCGTAATGCTGCTGCATCTTCTTCAGAGGATAGAGGAGATTATCTCCAATCTTTACTGAAAACTAACCTGTGCCATTCTGAATTTTATGAAATGTTCCCTCACACCCCAGTGAGCACGTACCTCATAATCCTGACTTCAGTTCTTAGTTAAGACACATTATTATGGCCACACACATTTAGATTATTTTGTAAAGAACTGCTCAATACCCTATGAACAAGACCTTAAAATTATTACTAAAAAAAATACCCAGAAATTATAGACTAACAATCTACAGGGAAGGAACGTAGAAAGCGGAGATCTATGCCACTGCAGGATCCTTGCGTAAAAAGACAAATTGCTTTCCATGTGCATTTAGAAATGACTTGCATGGAACAAAGTAGTTTAGTTTTATTTCTTGGCTTTTTATTTATAAATATCTTTAATTAACATAGATTTTAATCCAATTTATTTGAAGCCGGCCATGATCCATATCCTTTCAATCCTTTCAATAAGATCACAACATGATTCAAAGTTATTGCCACTTTATTATTTGCACACCATGTTACCGAAAATGCTACTAATATGTTAGAGGGTATTCAGATGATGATAGTAAGCTATGCTGACTGTGTGCATCAGGAAGAGTTCCCACAGAGCTCAATTAACCTGATGGAAGCCAAAGTAGTGCCGTATGGGCCTCTGGTCTGGCTTGTTATACAATTGTAAACCACAAAAACATATGGAATAGCATACTAGATTTCACTACTTCACAGAACAATATACAGTAAAAAATGTATACTACACACAGGGTCCTTAAAGATGTACACCATGGCCTTAAATTAGAGCTGTACATGGGGTAATGGATAAAATGTTATATGCTTGCCAGCCATAACAGTGATCACCAGCTTGAATAATGGCAACTACTTTTGGCTCTACCAGAGACATGCACATTTGCCTGAGCATGGATGTTTGCTTTTGCATGAAGAGAAGAACTAAATATATCTCTGGCCATAGGAACAAGGTGACAGTTGGGAGACTTTATACATAGATTGTCGACTAAACCAAATAAAGTGGTCAGGTTCTGTTTTTTTTTTTTTTTATATTAAGTGAATGCATACATTTAGTTACAAATGGATTTCCATTCCTCCCTGATATATAAATACATAGATATTGGTACATTTGGTGACTTAGCTCATGGGCTTTAAAGAAAATATCATTTGGTATCATTCAAGATTTGAGAGTAAAGATTTTAAGAGCAGTCATTTATTCCCAGCATTGTAAGGACAGCCAGACGGTGTCTATGTTCCCTGATGGTATACAAAGCATTTAGATTTATTGAGTACTTTCACTGCACCTATAATTTTAAGAAAACTGATCTTTTGTGGATCAATAAAATACCCTTCATAGGCAGGGGTGATTTATTATCTCACACACACTGTTTTCATGTTTCATATTGATTTAAGATAAACCCGAGACTACAGAAAGGCTATGCATTATTATGTGTCTGACATCTTCCTGGTGTAAAAGCTTATATACCAAGCCTTACAATTGTGACAAGAGTAATTACAGTAGGTTGACATTTCACAGTTTGTGACAGGAAATAGTAAAATTCTATTAATCCATTTTTGTCTTAATGCTAAAAGGATGGAGGGCGTATTTTAGAGCATACTTGTACTAAATATCTTAACATACAGGTATGACCAAGGTTAACCAGGTTACTACAGCAAATGCTTAGCTAAAAAGGTTGTGATCAGGGCTTGAAAATGGTGTGTTGAACTAGAACTTTACTCGAACGAACAGTAAAATGTTCGGTTTAAGTTCTAAAAATTCAAGAAGTTCTACTAGAACTTAACTTTTCTAGAACAGTTCGATCAACACTAAACTTAACCACTGAACAACTGATTGTATTTGTATTTTGGAGAAAAGCATTTGCTTGGCACTCAACTCATTAGAACTTATTGACATCATGATCTCGGAAGTGTATGTCTGCTCCAGCCTTGTTAGCATCAGTGTAACTCTTAGACACAGTCCACACAGCTTATTGCCGGCGTAATTGCGGGGACGGATTTCGCCCGCAATTAAGCCGGCTGCCGTGTAGAGGGGGTGGGGGGGGGGGGGTCGGTGAGCAGCCGCCCCCATAGACAACCTTTATCCACGGCATGTATCCCGCTGGGATAATGTGCATGTCACTTTCTCCCCGCTCGCCTTATTTCGCGAGCGGGGAGAGGAGACGGAATCCATAGTTCTCTATGAGAACTGTGGATTACCGTAATGACTGGGACGGATTTGCGCCATATTTCGCGCAGTACGGCGCAGAAAAAGGGACCAAATCCGTCCCAAAATAAGCCGTGTGAACATGGCCTAACACAGTGAAGAACCTCGCACAACCTTGTTTCATGAACTGCACTGTAGCTTTGGAGTGTTGAACACCAGTCAAAGACTTTGTACATTCAACTCAGGAATAAAAATATAATGTACTCTGTACTAATATACTTTTTATGTGGCAGTACTTTAGCTGTGTTGTGTTTAGCAGTTGATGGAATTGTAGCTTCAAGCACTGATCTGCATCTATGTAATTTGTGTCCGTGTATTTTTAGTGTTTAATTAGTAAAAAACAACCCCATTAAATGGATGTTATGCCTTATAAAAAGAACCTTTATGGAACAAACTTATGACGAGTATCAAGGAATCACTTCAAGGAAAGGATTTGGTCACTGTTGCTGCTTAGGAAGGAATAGTATGGCTCTTGAAGTAAATATAACGTATATAATTATAACATTTTACCTAATAAAAAGAAGTGTCATATTTAACTCAAAATTCACTGGATTCCTTCCAAACAATGCCAATGAAGACCTTATTTTCCATGAAGCACATACATTGCCAGCATTTTTTTTCTCTGCTTGGTGTTTCTAGGCTACCACATAGTCAACCATTGACTGTAAGGCCATGTTCAAACGGCTTATTTTGGGAGGGACTTCAGCCCGTAATTCGTGCCGTACTGTGCGAATTACGGGCTGAAATCCATCCCAGTCATTACGGTAATCCACAGTTCTCATAGAGAACTATGGATTCCGTCTCCTCTCCCCACTCGCGACATACGGCAGCGGGGAGAAAGTGACATGTCAATTATTCACGGCAGGATACGCGCCGTGTATAATGAATGTCTATGGGGCCGGCGAGGAGCCAGCCCCCCCCCGCCCTGCCCCCCTGCCGAGTACACAGCGTAATTGCGGGTGAAATCCGTCCCGCAATTACGCCGTGAATAAACCGTGTGAACTCGGCATAAGGGTATGTTCACACGGCGTGTTCTGTCTGTGTGAACATACGTTATTAGATGCATGTTTGGATACCTCTATCGGACCCTAAACGGACCCAAACACACATCTAGCAATGAGCAGTGTGCTTTTACATTGCTTGCAATGTAAAACATGCATCGAGTTCAGACGAGTGATCGCTTATGCGTGTTTACTTGTGTCTTTCGGATCCGTTCTAAGAATTGACATGTCAATCCTTGATCCGAAAGACGCAGCAGGCGCCCTATTTAAAACTCTAGGTTGCGGTCCTGCTGCAGCCAAAATGCATCCAAACATGCACCTACGTGTTGGATGCATTTTGGATCCAATTGACACTGCGTTTTTGAATGCGATTTTCAGATCCAAAACGGATTCAAAATTGGATCCAAAAAACACTGTTTGAACATACCCTAATGGTGAAAAAAGATAATACAGTCTCCTTTGGTCTGGCTTAAGACAACCCCATTAATGGGCACCTTTTATCGAACATGTTACAGCCTGACAGCTAACAGAGCTTTACTTTGTGAAGACCCCCACCAGAAACCTTCCCATAATTCAGTTTTATGGGTTTGTGAACTGTGTGAATATGCTAATGGGAAGTGAAAGCTAGGGATAACTTCTGGCATACCAGAATTTTTTGAAGATTCTTGTGGATATTGGCATTATAAACAAATAAATCTGAATTATTACTTATGAAGGCAACCTGCATGATAAGCAAAGCAAGCAAACTGGTTTTGTCTGCAAATTTCATTTTCTAGCCATTGTTCTCTTGCAGGTCTGAAGGTCTCCTAGTTGATGAAGGCAACAATGCTAATTTCTTATGCATTAGTTGCCCTTACTTGTCTTTCAGGAAAGCAAAATAATTTAACAGGTTGCTGCACATTAATATTCTGTTGTAATGTAAGTTTATAATAACTTCACCAAGTTTGAGTGGTATTAGTGGTATTAGTCACTATATAGTTCACATCATGTCTGTTCACATCATGTCTGAGCTTTCTATTAGACATACACTTAGGCAGTGTAAGACTTTGGTGCTTAGGGCCCACCAGTAGAGTTGATTCCTGAGGCCAACCAGTGGAGTTAATTTGGCTTGCCAACCCCCAAAAAAATGTTGTGGGGTGAACAGGAAAAAAGTACAATTGTGCATTTTGTTTTATGGGTTTAGCTTTTGTTGAAGTTTATGCTGAATAGTTTAGTTGACGTTATCTGTATTCTGTGGGTATCAGTACAAGGGCCACATTATCACCACTATATAGTGACGAATACCACTATAATGTTGCTGACCAAACCAGTATACCAAGACCAATAATACCAGTAACAACAATACAGAAAGATCAAATAATACCACACATACCACTACCATACAGTGACTAATACCACATACTGTTACTGACCAAATCAATATATCAAGACCAATAATACCAATTACAGCAATATACAAAGAATAAATAATACCGCTACATCATGACCACATATCACCATCATAAACAGTTTGAATAATACCATTGTACTTTTACTGAATATAAACCGTTACACTAAGACCACTATTACCACCACAGAGAGACCAAATAGGGGTAAATAGCAGGCTCTCCATATATAAGTGATTACAGGGATGTTACATTTAGTGACTCACAGGTGACATCTTATCGTTGACTTCTACCGGCCATGAATCCCTGCACAATTTACCACACAAACATGTTAGACTCCAAACAATGAAAGTGCCCTCAAAAGATTATTAGGCCCCCATTTGTGCCACCAGTAGGTAGGAACGCACTCCATATAGTAGACAGCTGTCCAAAATTAGACAGGCGAATAGGAAGACGCCTCTTTTAGGTAGATTTGATCTTAAAAATTTGTCAGATAAGTATGCAGTACATATTCAGTATAGGGCCCCTTCCAGTAGATAGGTAAGTAGAGAGAGCCCCCTCTAGTAGTAAGGTAGATAGAGTCCCTTTTGGTAGGTAGGAAGGTAGACAAGGCCTCTTGTATTAGGTATGCAGGTAGATAGGCCCCTTCTAGTAGGTAGGCAGGTAGATAGGGCCCCTTATGGTAGGTAGGCAGGTAGATAGGGCCCCTTATGGTAGGTAGGCAGGTAGATATGGCCCTTTATAGTAGGTAGGCAGATAGTGCCTCTTAAAAAGAGGGTAGGCAGGTAGACATGGGCCCCTTCAATTATGTAGACAGGTAGATAGGGCCCCTTATGGTAGGTAGGCAGGTAGATAGAGCTCCTTATAGTAGTTAGGCAGGTAGATAGGGCCCCTTCTGGTAGGAAGGCAGGTAGATAGGGCCAGATAAGGCAGGTAGTCAGGTATATAGGGCCAGTTACAGCTGGTAGGTATATAGGGCCAGTTACAGCAGGTAGGCAGGTATATGGCAGGTATATAGGGCCAGTTACAGCAGGTAGACAGGTATATAGGGCAAGTTATAATAAGTAGGCAGGTATTTAGAGCCAGTTACAGTAGGTAGATAGGGCAAATTACGGCAGGTATAAATGGGACAGTTACAGTAGATAGAAAGGTATATAGGGCCAGTTACAGCAGGTAGGCAGGTATATAGAGCCAGTTACGAAAGGTAGGCAGGTATATAGGGCCAGTTATGAAAGGTAGTCAGGTATATAGGGCCATTTATAGCAGGTAGGCAGGTATATAGGGCTAGTTACAACAGGTAGGCAGGTATATAGAGCCGGTTACGAAAGGTAGGCAGGTATATAGGGTCAGTTATGAAAGGTAGGCAGGTATATATGGCCATTTACAGCAGGTGGGCAGGTATATAGGGCCAGTTACAACAGGTAGGCAGGCACATAGAGCCAGTTATGAAAGGTAGACAGGTATATAGGGCTAGTTATATAGGTAGTAAGTTATATAGGGCCAGTTATATAGGTAGGAAGATAAATAGGGCCAGTAATATCCCCCCACCATTAAAAAATAAATAAAAATATGGTGGTTCTCCTTCCTTCCCCTGCTGAACATCACACCATCTGCTCTGGGACGCCAGTTCCGGCATCTACTATGCCCCAAGCTTAGGGCCTAGTACAGGCAGCCGCGCTATAACATCATTGCATTGCGCTGCTGCCTTCAGTGGGCTAAACAGCTGTGAATGCTGTATCGCTGGTTCTATGTGACCCAGCAATACGGCCGTGTGGGCCCCTCTGGCTCAGGGGCCTGGTCGCAACTGCGACCTTTGCAACCCCTGTAGTTACGCCACTGGCTTCAGTATATTAATGTACATTCCTTTTATACTCGGCCAATTGCTTTTTGTCTCTCCCAAGGATGCACATGCAATTTAAAAGCAAAAGCAACTCCAGGTCTGTTATGTTCAGGGGCCCACCAGGCCCTGAGCAACAAGGAGCTTAATGGCAAAATTCACAACAGATGTTTGATCCCTGAATCGCCCATTAAATGTAGGGTATCAATTTTGAATTGGGATTTAATCAGTCCTCTCATCATGCTGTTCTCGCTTTTGATATCATGAAGTAGTGATGAGCTGTTGGGTGATTTTTCTGACTATAAGTTGAAATCGGGCAAGGTTTTATCGGTGATCGAAATTTCCAGATCATGCGATAATTAGGTTTCTTAAATCTGTGCATCATTCTATTAAGATGGCGCCTTTTTCGGGGCCGCTTCCGTGTATTTTGGCGGGCAGCAAATCAGATTACAGATTAGGAGCAGGGTGAGTTGTGTGTGCGACGTCATGACTGGGAAGGGTTTTGGTTGCGATTGGCTGGAAAAAATCACATGGACCTCGTTTTACATAGAAACAGCAGTTTTCCTGGTTTTCAGCCTCAGTGTCTCTTCTGAGTCTCTTAGGGATTGGACCTGCGCTCTGCCTGTGGCCAAAACTAGATCAGATAAATTAGTCTATTTCTGCTCCAGAGAAACTTACTATTAGCTTAGTGATCCTTCCAATTTAGTTAGATTTTAGAGATTTGAACATTTTTATTAGTTAGGCTAGTGAATTTTAAAGCAGCTTCTTATAAAACATTCTTTTCCCCGCTGTAAATTTTCACGGCGGTGGGTGCGGGGGGGGGGGGGCCCGAGGCGCGACAAGACAAGCTCTACTATAAGAAAACTGGTTAAAGTTCACAAGACTTAGTGTAAGACATTGTAGTGGAATATCTTTATTAATACAGTTTGCTTATTGAAATATTTTCCTGGGATATTGGGCAGCCTGAACTTATTATTGGATAAAACATCATTTCTAGTAATGCAGGTCTCTTTGTTAGCTGCAAAACTCCATTTTATCTATCAGTATACTTTTCAGATAGGTTGTTCAATTTTTCCAATTACACCTGTGACTGTTGTATATCCTCCTGCACTTAAATTAACAAAACAGCAAATCTTGTTAGTGCTGCACAGGTTGTTTGTTGCCAAAAATACCGTGTATCGTACGAAAACATCACAGTTACGTGTTTTTTGACTTTTGCGCACCCAGCACTGTTCATTGACGCAGCATCTACGTAAATCTTAAAACAGCAATTCTATATTCACCACAGGTGAATTGAAAGGTGCAAAAAATACCGTTTATTATATCAAAACATAACAGTTACGTGTTTTTTGACTTTTGCGCACCCAGCACTGTTCATTGACGCAGCATCTACGTAAATCTTAAAACAGCAATTCTATATTCACCACAGGTGAATTGAAAGGTGCAAAAATACCGTTTATTATATCAAAACATAAAGTTAGTGTTTTTTGACTTTTTCGCACCCAGCACTGTTCATTGACGCAGCATCTACGTAAATCTTAAAACAGCAATTCTATATTCACCAGATTTGAATTGAAAGGTGCAAAAAATACCGTTTATTATATCAAAACATAACAGTTACGTGTTTTTTGACTTTTGCGCACCCAGCACTGTTCATTGACGCAGCATATACGTAAATCTTAAAACAGCAATTCTATATTAACCACAGGTGAATTGAAAGGTGCAAAAAATACCGTTTATTATATCAAAACATAACAGATACGTGTTTTTTGGACTTTTGCCCAGTACTGATTTTTTGATAGACACCTTGCAGTTAAATTTGAATCCAGAAATTTTGTTTTGATTAGAGGGATTTGAGAATAGCTGTGATTTGCCGTCTTTTAATAAGAGACTTTCCAAAACTATTCCATACCTTCTCAAATTTTTATATTTCTGAACATGGAGCGAAATGCAGGTGGTAAGCGAGCAAAGGGGGGGTAGCACATGGAGGTAGAGGTACGAGAGAAGGTGCTCCTTCCAGTGCTGGCGACAACACGCATGCCAGCGGATCGTCAGTTGCAGGACCGTCAGGCCTGTCATCGATGGGTCAGGGCCCTGTGAATCTAAGTAACGAACATCGTCGCCAATCTGTCCTTCAGTGGTTAATGCAACCTGCATCTAGCAGTCTTACCTCCTCGTCCTCGCAGTCACGGCCACAAATGTCGTCATCAGCATCATCAGCATCTGTCCAACATGAAGCAGCCCAAATGTCAACTCGTGTACCCACCACTGTGGATAATCCATTTTCTGAAGACCTCTTTGATGACAAAATGCGGTTGGGGTCAGAAGGCATGTTAAAAGATCAAGAGGCCAAAAAGTATGATTTTCTCTGCTCTGACGCCCAGTTACTGATGCCATCAGAGGAGGTGAAGGAAGCCGGTCAATCGGCAAAAATCCCGGGCGGTCGGCAACGCCTTGCAGTGCCCCTTGCTTGTAGCCCGCAGCTTCTGGATGCAGAAAGTCAGGACGACCAAGTCACCTGTGTTGATGATGATGATGATGACGACATTGCGGATCCATCCTGGTCTTTTCCGCAGAATTTGCTTGCGAGCGCTTCATCAGTGGACGAGGAGGAAGACGATGGGGTAGTGTCAATACGGGTCCCGCCACAAAAAGGGAGAGGGCGGTCGCAGAAGTCCGCTGATATGATTCCGCCAGCCACGGTCAGCGCAAACCCCGCTCCTCGCTTATCGCCGTCAAAAAGGTCCAGGACCTCTCAAGCCTGGGCCTTCTTTGAGCAAGCCTCTGATTCACCCCAGCCGATGTAATATGCCGCCTTTGCCGTAAACGCATAAACTAGAGCGGAAGAACCTTATCGTGGTTAACCTCCCCGACCATGTCTCGTCACATGCAGCTAATGCATGAGTTGAAATTGGAGGGGAAACACTTGGCCACAAAAGCCACACAGCCGACGCGGGCTCCAAACCACTGTCACACCCTTGGTCTCCGCCTCCTCTCCTCCGCCACACCAAGCGGATCTCAGGCTGCCCATGTCTCTCAGAGTCATGATCAGGGAAATCAGCCTCCGCTTCAGCCTCCACCGTCGCCGAAAGTACCAACACAGAGACCCATCCTACCCCTTTCTTCCGCCAGTTTGACGACCTGCTCGCCGTACAGCGGGCCAGTCTAGCAAGCCAGCCTTTCTGTCTTCCAGGTTTGGGAGCAGATGGAAACACTTTAACCACCAACCATCCCTAGCCAAAAAGCCTGAATGTCGGCATTGCCTGGCTTTTGGCCTTGGAAATGTTTGACTTTCCGTCTGGTGGACACAGATGGGTTCCTGCCAGTATGGCCCTCGCCTGCCCCCAATTACAGATGCCGAGCAGGCATTTTTTGCCAGAAAAAAAAAAAAAGCCGTCCCGCCCTGGCAGCCACGTGTCATCTAAAATTTCAAGCGCGTTGTCTGCATCTGTGTCCGGGAGAAAAGTCCATCTCACCAACGGACACATGGACTAGTAAGTCGGCCAAGGCCGCCATATATCCCTGACAGCTCACTGGGTGAGCTGGGTGGATGTCTTCGGGGGTGACGGTTGGCTTCAGGCTCGGCGCGACGCTCTTCAAAACCGCAGGGATGGTGCTGGACTCTTCTACCCCCAAGGTCCTCTGGTGGCATCACGTGCCAGAGAACCAGGCTGTGTTGAATTAATCTGCCTGGAGACCGTCCACACCACAGGTCAGGAGTGTGACGGCTCTAAGCAACGAGACCGAGCGCTGGCTGGGTGACAAGAACCTTGTGCCAGGCCAAGGTGCGTGGCGAAAACGGGGCGAAATCTGCTGGCCGCCCTTTAAGTATCGGTAGGATGGAGGCACTTTCCCTGCCTGGCCATGTCATGAAACCTTGTCGTCCAGAAATTTCTAAAGGTAGCTACCCGGGTCTGGATGCTGACTGAAGAAGGCTCGAGGTCTGAGTTCGCACTTCCGCCGTTCGCACCCTGCTTCGTCCCGCCTGGCTACGTTGCAGCGTCAGCTCGGCCTCCCCGTCAACCGTCTCATTGTTGACGTGGCAACACGCTGGAATTCCACCCTCCACATGCTCCAGCGATTGTGGCAGCAGCGCAATGCCATTACGCAGTACGAAGTGACACATGGCCTGACAAGCAGCGGTACGGACCTCGGGGTGTTGAACCACCGAGAGTGGAGGCAGGTGAAAGAGCTCTGCACCATCCTTGCCAGTTTTGAAGAAGCCACCAAAATGGTCAGTGCGGACAATGCCCTTGTCAGCATGAGCATTGTGGTGATCTTAGTTCTGGAACGATCGTTGGACACTCTGAAACAACAGGCCCCGCCAGCGACGGAGGAGGAGACGGACACAGATGCGGACACGGAGCCTTTCTCTCCGTCAAATCCACAAGGCCCGACAGTTTCACAATTTCATCGGTCTTCATTAGGCAGTGGTTCGGGGTCCAGAGCTAGTGCAAGGTGGCGCATCAGCTCTCAGGGTGCATCATCTCAGGCAAGTCAGGGCTGTGTTGAAGCTGTGCCGGAGGCAGCGGAGGAGGAGGAGGAGGAGGTATTCCTAGACAACGATGTTACCGACGTCCCTGCCTTGGAAAGAGGTTGGCGCGAATTTGAGGCGGAGGAGGAAGATGAGGAAGATCAGTTTGCTAGTGCCCCTCGACCCAGAGGCTTGGGAAATCAAGGCTCCATCTCTCACATGAGTGCTTGGATGCTCCATTTCCTCCAACATGATCCTCGCATTAAGGCCATCAAAATGAACAACAGTTACTGGGTGGCACCCTCCTGGATCCCGGTACAAAACAAAAATCAGCACTTTCCTTCCACCCACCCAAATAGAGAGTAAAATGCAGGAAATGGAGACCTTGCTGATTGATCAACTGGAGACATCTGTTGCGTCTGCTTCACGTTCCCCAAATGTCACGGTGGAACAACATCAGCGACGTGACAGCAGCAGGCAAGGTGGCAGAAGCCTAATGGGTGACCTCTGGCAATCTTTGTTTACCACCTCACCAACGCATGCAATGCAGGGCACACATCCAACACACAGAGATCAGCTTAAGATCATGGTGCACGACTATCTGCGTCTCAACCCCGATGTTTTTGCATGTGTTCCGGACCCAATAGACTTCTGGGTATCCAAAATGGACGAATGGCCCGAGCTGGCTCGTCACGCCATAGAGGTGTTGTCCTCCCCAGCAGCCAGCGTCATATCTGAGCGGACCTTCAGCACAGCTGGAGGAGTCATTACAGACAAACGCATCCGGCTTTCCACAGATAATGTGGATCGTTTGACTTTCATCAAGATGAATCAGGCATGGATCTCTGATGATGTTGTGGCCCAATTGCCGAGGTCACCGATTAGTTGCCAGGCTACTTCACCTTCCTTATCACACCCAAATGGTCCTCTTGAAAACCTTTTTTTAAAATGATCATTTCTTACTGCAATTTTTTAGTCTCATTTCCCAACAGTTCATTTTGCTGGTTTTGCTGTGAGGAGACTGTAAAAGACAGCAAGGTTTCATGGCAACACCGTATTCCATTTACTCACTTTATCTTACGGAGTTTATGAATTGTCAATGGTTTTGAGGTCATGTTGCTGTGAGATACAGCAACATATTCATGGTCGTTGGAACAGAAATGTGGACTTTAAGTGCATTTTCTCCCTCACAATTTGTAATATGGATGTGAAGTAAATTTATAATTTCTTTTTAGGGGTCATGTTGCTGTGAATACAGCAATTATTCATGGTCCTTTTGTGGAACAGGTAATGTGTGCTTCAAGTTGGTGCATTTCACCCTCACAATTTTTAAAAGTGGCTGGAGAAGTCATTTTTATAATTTTTGGAGGTCATGCTGCTTTGAAAATGCAGCAATTACTACAGGTCACTTTTTATAAAAAAATGTTGTTTCTAACTGACATTTGTTTTCACAAATGACAAGTGGCTCAAGGGTCATGCTTTGAATTTTTGGGGGCATTTTGCTGTGACATGCAGCTATACTTACAGGGTCTATTCTTAAAAAATGGTTGTTTCTAACTGACATTTGTTCTTACTAATTGACCTAAAGTGTCAGGGTCATGCTATGAATTTTTGGGGGGCATTTTGCTGTGGGACATGCAGCTATATACAGGTCCTATTCTAAAAATAATGTTGTTTCTAACGGACATTTTGTTCTTCACAATTGTCAGAGTGGCTCTAGGGTTGAGGATGGTGCTGTCAAGAAACTGGAAAGGTAGGACACTGTTAATGGACACTATTGCAAAATGTTGTTTTTGCACAGATCTTTAACATGCTATAATCCTGTATTGAGAAAACCCATTTAATACAATGAAAAAAAGAGAAGCAACAAAGACATGGTGGGATTCCATCCTATTTTATAAAATGGTTTTCTAGAATTAGAAGTACTAATAAAACTTGGCATGTACTAAACTAGCTGTTAAAAAAATACCTCTGGAATTGTACAAGGGGAAGGTACAGGAAAAACTTGACAACGATGTAGGTTATTTCAGAGGGAAATGGAGTATGGAGCACGGAACAGAGAAACAAAGTACAGAGACCATTTCCTCAGCACGTTGAGTAAATGAGAAAAAGAATGCCAATATAAAGGGCACCTGGTGTAACTGGAGCGTTACCACCAGTATTTCCAAGGAAGCTCAATTGGTCCCACCACTCATTAAAGCAGGAGGGGCAAGCGCTACCCAGGTATTGCATCTGTGTACAGAGGAGGTCTGGAGTTCTCTCACTTCCGCTTCCGCACTTGATTCAGAACGACATGTTTTCGTTGCTGACTTCATAGGGATTTTAACACTGCGTGTTTAATAGATGACGGGAGCCAGCCGGGTTTTCCCGCACCTCTGTAAACTTCTGGGCCCTGGGTCATGCTGTGGCCCAGGAAAGGTATAGTCATATGTACACGTGAAAACTAAAAATGTGTTGAAAGACTCTTTTTCCGAGGCACTTATAAATGTGGGGGTCATGCAGGTTTGGGGCTCATGCTGGGCCAGGAAGTATAGTTCAATTGTCCAGTGAAACTATAAATGGTGGTTTGAAAGACTCTCTTTTCCGGGCACTTTTTAAATGTGGTGGGTCATGCAGGTTTGGGGCTCTGCTGTGGCCAGGACAGGTATAGTCACATGTCCAGGGAAAACTAAAATGGTGGTTGAAAGACTCCTTTTTCCGGCACTTTTATAAATGTAGGGGGTCATGCAGGTTAGGGGCTCATGCTGACGTTCCAGGATCAGGGATATTCAATGTCCAGTTTCAAGGTAACATGATGGTTCAAATCATACTGCCTTCTGGCACTTGTTAATTTGTGGGTGATGCAGGTTTTAAGGGTCTGGCGTGGTACAAGACAGGGATAGTAAAATGGTATGTGACTTTTTTTATGTGACTTTTTATAACCATAATTGTGTTGCCTAAGATGTAGCACGTATCCATTTGACTGTTGTGGATTTTAATTTCAAGCTCTACAGCCTTGTATGGGTGTAAAAATGAAGGTGTTGTTGCTCTGCCATAGACCTTTAATGGTCACGCGCATAATCGATTGCTCACTATCGAAAACCTTATGATAGCGGACCGACTAATCGATCGATCTCGATAGCCAACGCAATCGCTCAACACTACTCAGAAGTACAAGGAAGGAAATTTTTTCTTGATGCAGAACTCCCACTCGCAAGGTGAGGGGATCAGTGCTTTACCAGATGGTGCATATGAGGACTTCACCATTGACAGGAAAATCAGAAAGAGGCTTGGCCAAGAGAGTCACAGTCAGGTTGTACTTGTTCACCAGGATGGGTTGAATGAAGTTGCGAGGTGAATCAGAGTCCACCAATGCAGTGAGCAAGAGAGTGGAAACAGAAGAGAGGACCGGGGTGACTGATATGGTCTGAAGTGGATAGAAAGCAGTTTTGGCCAGGGTCTCCTCTCCTACGAAGCCTAGGCTCTGGAGTTTCCGGCCAAATCGGACAGTCCTTCAAAAAGTGCTCCTTAGAACCACGATAGAGGCACAGAACAAGATTCCGTCTGCAGTTTCATTCCTCCTCAGACAGATGGGGATTTTCTACCTGCACTGCTTCTTTCCATGGAACAGAGAGAGCCAGTGGAAGTGGGTGCAGGAAGATTGGGGCCAGACGAGGAACCGGGCGGAATTGGGAAACTTCAGGCTGCTGGTGAATCTGCTGATGTTGCTCCGCGAAGCGGACATCTATGTGGGTAACCAGGGTGATGAGTTGATCAAGGTTGGTTGGTAGGTCTTGGTTAGAGAGCTCATCCTTAATGTAACCTGCCAATCCTTCCCAGAACATAGCTACTAGCACCTCGTCATTCCAGGCTTCACCAGAGTGCATCGAACCAATGAAGACTACCTTTGCTTGGTGAACTGGTGAGTCAGAACCTTGAAGTGGATTGTCCACGAATTTAGGAATCCTCGGCTGGCCTTTGGATCTCCACATTAGCGAGGTGCCAAAGGCAACTGCAGGCCAGGACTAGTAGAGGTGGCAAAAGGCGGTACTACAGCAGGTGCCAATGCAGATGGAGAGAGATGTCTTAAAGCATCTTGAAAAACCGCTCTTGCTGGATGCCTTGATGGGCCACTTTGGCTGTGATATAATTGATGTTAACGTGGGTAGGATTGACGACTAAGTTGTACTGTCACAATGGACACCAGAAACAGATGTATCCGCTGGGTCAACTTTGATGTATCCGCTGGGTCACTTTTCGAGGGTTGGCGTAATCTACAGAGGTAGAAGAGTACAGCTTGACCGTGATATCACGGATTTTCATGTTATCTGCTCTGATCTGTAAACAAAGGCCATTGAAAACATTGAAAAAGATGAGACAACATTCTGTGCCGTGATATCACGGTGCAATATCTGTTCTGTTTAGTTCTGCTACATCTGTATGCAGAGGAACGGAGTCTAAGGGGCCCGCAGTCTTCACCAGAGACCACCGCAAAGCAGATTGGTCTTTGCTGCAGGAAACCCTTAGGTCACTACCCCCGACGTAGGTCTTTATGGTGATAACGGATGAGCCAAGGAGCTAAGTACAAAATGATGAGGCTCAGGTCTAGAAATGTAGCAGAGTACAGTTTTTCGTGTTATCTGCTCAGATCTGTAAACAAAGGCCATTGAAAAGCATTGAAAAAGGTGAGATAACATTCTGTGCCGTGATATCACAGTACAATATCTGTTCTGTTTAGTTCTGCTACATCTGTAGTTAGAGCACAAGCAGGTGGTAAGGGAAGGTGGCAGACAGGGCAGAGTCAAGAACAGAGTAGGAGAAATGGCAAAGGGAAGGCAAACCAAAGAAATAAGCGGTGTAGTATGAGGAAATTACACCAATTACTGGGTAACAGGGCTGGGATAGGTGTTCCTAAAAGACCTATAATCTGAGGTGATTGGCTGGTAAAGGATTGAATGGCATGAAAGCCCTTTAAAATCAAAGGAATCTTTTGCGGGGCTTTCTGAGAAAAGGGGAAAAAATACATCCGGGAAGCAGAAGCCGGAGGAAACAGACGCCGATAAAAAGGTTGTTTTGTTGGTGCATGGATCCGGGACAGGTGAACAGTGCACCCACGGAATGGCTCCCAGACCATTGTATGGCCTGGTAAGGAAGAGGAAAAAAAGGTTTGCAGCTGCAGTTTCGGGTGGGGGGAAAACCGGAGCTACGCGGCGCTTCATGATCCTGGAGAGTTTTTTGGCACCATGCACAAAATCCCCCCAAAAAAATGCCCAAAAGAGTAAATGGGTCAAAAGGGTCTATGAATGGAGGCTTTATAAGTATGCCCGGGATTAAAAAAGCGTCTTTGAAAGGGAAAATAAAAGGGGGGAGAGCAAACCCAGTTTTTTTTTTATTCTATTACAAAACTTTTGGTTTTGATGAAAGCCCACCACATCCAATCAAGAGGAAAGAAATCAATTTAATTAAAAATAAATAAATAAATATTTGGTTAACTTGCTCTATGCCAATCCCACACTAAGCATGGCCCTAAGTACCCAAACTCCAATGCTTATGTTATAATAATGCTCTTTTTTGTCTGTAATTTAAAGGGACGCTTAGTGTTGGTAAAGATATAATTTCTGTAAGAGGGGAATGGTTGCTTGGGAAAAATTTTACTGTTGGCCATTTCAAAAAGGGCTTGTAGCATGTAAGAAATTTTAATAGCAAGGGTTTAAATTAAAATTAATTTATTTAATAAACCCCAAAACCCGCCCTGCCCTTGTGATAACAGATTAAAGGGGGGAAACAGTTTGGTTTAAACCAAGAAAAAACCAAGTGTAAATCAAAACCCTTAGGCACAAAAAAGTCAA
This sequence comes from Phyllomedusa bahiana, assembly GCA_025379985.1. Taxonomy (NCBI): domain Eukaryota; kingdom Metazoa; phylum Chordata; class Amphibia; order Anura; family Hylidae; genus Phyllomedusa; species Phyllomedusa bahiana. Next base: position 492,793 of record JAODAL010000051.1, read on the forward strand.
GGTCATTTCCCCAATCAAAAAACCAAAATATTTTCTTTATTTTTTAAGGAAAATAAACATGCAGATTTTTTCCCATAAAATTGTGAAATTTTAAATTTTAACTTAGCAAGGGACTATGGACTGCATTGCCCTGATTTACAAATGGGTAGAGTCTTCCTCTAAACAATGGTTTAGCAGTGCATTTATTGAACATATTGCTTGCTACAGAATCGTTTAAAATATTAGAAATCTATTTTATTTGTACAAGTCATCCCTTTTGTTTTTTTTTTTTAGTAAAAGCATGTAAAATAATAATTTCTTTCCCCCTATAAAAATTTCCCTTTTAAGCAAAGTTTGTAGCAGAGCAGAGTGATTATTTGTCATCTAAGATCTTCACTTTTACTCAAGACTAGCCTTACAAAGGCTCAGTTTTAAAAGAAAGACTTAAAAGGGTTCCAGTCTTTTATTGAATGGGACATCACTGTTGCAGCCACTGTTTCACTGCAGCAGACACAGGCTATGACACATCACCATTCAGAGCACTAACTGTTTTGTTGAAAGTTTGTTGAAAGTTTTGTTCAAAGACCCCCCTTTGTATTTTTCCCAATAGGTACGGGAACCTTTTTATTTCCTGCAGGTGTATTCCATAGGTGCAAAAAAACCCTTTTTTTTAAACCCCGTACATAATAATTGGGGTTTTTTTCACTTTTTTTGCGCCCCCCCATTTTTTTTAAAAGGGACCCACCTTGTACAAAAATGGGATACAGAACTTTTTAGTCACTGCAGGTGTTTTTCATAGAGTGAAAAAAAACCCCACCTTTTTTTAACCCGAAAAACAATTTAATTGGGTTTTTTTCATTTTGTGCAGCACAGTTTTTTTCCCAAAAGACCCCCTTTCTTGTCCTTACATTAGAATACAGAAATTTTTAGTAACTGCTGGTGTATTTATTGGTGCAAAACCCCCTTTTTTCTTATCGTTTTTTTTAAAATTTGGCTGTATTTAAATTTTAAATAAATTTTACAATTTTTTTTAAAAGAGCCACCTTTGCCTTCTAAGAGGGGGGATTTTGTGTTTGCTAGGGAAATTCAAAGGGTTAAAAAGGGATAAGTGGTGAAAAGCGAGTTTCTGAGCGGGCGAGTGTGTCTTTTTTTGGGTTTTTAAGTGTCTTTTTGTTTAAAGGGTGTGGGAAAAATATTGGGTGGAAAACCCTTTTTTAAAATCCTTCAAAAAATTTCCTGTGTTTATTTATCATTGCAATCATTTAAAAATCTGTAGCAGACTTTAAAAGTTATCCGTTTGCAGCTATACTTATTGGGGTCTAACTTAAATTAATAGTTTTAAAGATTTGGGTTTTGTGTCTTGTATTTCCCAATAACTGAAAGGGCTTCCCTTTACATACTGAGTTCGCGGGAATCAATCAGGTGATTGGGGTCAGGTGATTTGGGTCAGGTGACTGTTGGGGGGAGTGGTTCCCTAATCAGAAAGATTTTAAAAAAAAGCAGTTTGTGGGACAGTAGGCCTTTGCTTCTAAAGGGAGTTGTTTGCTGCTGCGGGAAAATAAAAGGGGTTTTAAGAAAGTGGGGGTAAGGATTTATTTGAGAGTGCGAGTTTTGTTGTTTTGTTTTAAAGTTTTCTTTTTGCCTAAAAGTGTGGGCTTAATTTTGGGGGGGACTTTAGAATTTAGGGCTTTTAGAAAGGGCAGTATTATACGATTTTTTTCATATTTGTAATTTTTTTTTTTTTTTTTTGGGAAAACACCCCAAATGGTTCCATTTTTGAGATGCTGTCCAGTGCAAAACCCTGGCCCAATTTTTTCCCCACCCTTGAGAAACAGTTCCGGGGGGGCCATGCTGCTTTTGAAGGTGTGTGCACACTGCACATTTAGAACCCGGACCCTGGATCAAAAAGAGAAAGTGGCAACACGAGATCCTTTCCCAAACTTGGAAGCGAGTTTACTGCTACTGAGCAATCACCGGGTGTAGATGCTGGGGGGGGTTGGTAGCATGGGGTGCGGAAACATGAGGCAGAAAGGCTGGGTAACATTTGGGAAAAAAGGGTAGAGGGAAGAGTGTTAGGGGGCTAGTCCCCGAAATGGCACACCCAAAAAAATTTGCAAGATTGGCGGATGAGGGGGGGTGTCGGGGTTTAGAAATAGCATTGCTGCAGCAAGCACACCCCCGTCTGCTCCAGTAAGATTGGGAATAGAAGTTCAGGTCAGGTAGAAGGTGGTTTGTAGTTGGGGCTCCTTATAAAGGGGGAAAGACAGGGGCAATCTTCCCCCAAAAAGGGGGATCGTCGAACAGTATGTTGCTTACCCGGGGCCCCGGGGTTTGAAATATCGGGATCGGGTGACAGGGTTGTTTTGGGGGGGGCTGGTGAGAACCCCGCTGTAGGTTCCCCATTGGCACCCAAAGGCAAAAATTAAAGGAGGTGGAAGTTGGGGGTTTTCCTTAAAAATTTTTTCAGGGGCTTAGGCAAAAAACTCAAGGCAAAAGGGCCCCCAGGGTAATATTTTCAGAAAATTTACCTGTTCCCCCGGGGGCCACACCGAGAGGCCGAGGGGAGTTAGAGTGGGTTTAATAAGTGGTCAAAAATTGGGGTAGGAAAGAGGGGATTTGGGTTTTTGGAGAAACGGGGTGACTTCTGTTTTGGCAAGGACTTTGCCCAGGGGCGGGCTGCAAACCCAAATGGGGGGGGGGAGTGATTGGGGGACAAAAAAGGGAGGAAGCTGGAGGAAAAATTTTAAACTAGGGGCTGGGGGGGAGGGGGAAAAAACCCCAACATATAGCTGCAAAGTAGTGGGAAAATAGAGAGCTGGGGGAAAAGTAATAAATCAGGTGGTGGGTGGAGGGGGAAGGGTTTGCCCCAAAAGTTAAAAAAGGAGGGGAAAGGAATAAAAATTCCTGGAAAATCTCCCAAAATTGCATGCTGGACCAATGCCCGGAGTCTGAAACCCAAAAAAAAATTAAATGAAAATAGAAGTTTTTAATTGCAGAAAAAAAAAAATGACATAGTTTGGGGGGTTAAATGAGACGGGGGCTGGACAAGGGGCTTCGACTGGGGGGGGGGGGTTAAAATTTGCCCGGGTTACAGTCTTTTTTGAAGTGGGCCCTAAACACCCAAAGGGGGGAGGTGTCTGTCTCTATGTAAAATCCTGTTTTGAAACCAAACCCCTGCGGGAAGATATAGGTTCGGGTATTGAAAGGGGGAAAACATTATGGGTTTAAAAATTTCATGGGGGTATTTTAAAAGTAATTTAATTCTAATAGGAGTTGCTATAGGCCTCCCCCCTTTTTAAAAAAAACCCAAAAGAAGTATGGTCCCCAGGCAAAAAAAATGGGGAAACATCTAATTTAGAATGGGGGTTGTATTCCCGGGCGACTTTTTTTAATACCCAGGGCATAAAAATGGGGGAAATTTAAACCTGTAGCTCTTAAAAAAGGAAACAGGTTTTTGTCTATAACTAAAGATTTAAATTAAATTTTCCCCAAATTTGGGGGCCCCGGGAAACCCACTAGAGGAAAAGGCCCTTTTAGACTTTTAAAATTGAATAATTTGAAACCCGTCAGGGGTAAAAAAAGGGGGTTAGGTTAGAGGGGCCCCTAGGGAATAGTGAAACCCTAAAATAATAAACTTCCATTTATCCCCCTTTTTAAAAGAGCTTTTTGTTTATTGGGGGCCACAAAAAAATTTTAATTTGGAAGGGAAAAGGGTAAAATTTTTCCCTGGGTTAGAGAGGCCCAAAAAAACTTTGGACTGGGAAAAAAGGTTTTTTAAAAATGCAAAACAAAAAATAAATGGGAGATTTTAAAAACATCTTAGGCCCCCCACTGTGAGAGGGGACCTCCATATGGTAAAAAAATTGGGTTAGAAACAGGAAAAAACCCCAAAGTGGGAAACAAAAGGATTTTAATGGAAGGGGAGTAAAAAAAAAAATGAACCCTTTCAGCCTTTTCCCTTAAAAAAGGAGGGGGAATTAAGGGCGCCTTAGAAGGATATAGGGAAGGAAAAAAAAAGTGTGTAAAATAAAGATAAAGGCAAACAAACTGTAGACAGAAAAAGTGTTTTCCAAAAGGGTAGTTTTTTAAAAATAACACCATAAAATTTTTTTTAACTTTATTAAAAAGTTTAAAAAAGATTAAAAAAAGGGGAAAAAGTTGGCCTTTTAAAAAATACTGAGGGGGAGGGTAATGAGGGCGATGAGAAAAAAAACAAACTATTTAAAAAATTTTTTTCCAATTTTATTTACCCAGGAGGAGGAGCTTCCTGTTGATGAGCGAAGGGAGGAGGTAAAATTCCCAAATTAAAAAGTTTTTTTTAACCCAGGGGAAAAATTTCAGTCCGCCCCCTTTGGAAGAAATTTAAAATAGACAAATCCCCCCCCCTGATGGTATTTCACCGCGTGTTCCCAAGGGGGTTAAGTAAAGTGTTAGGGTAGGGGGGCCCCATTTTTTAAAATTTATGGGGTGTATAATAAAGGGGTATGTCCCAAAGGGATTGGGGGCATAGCAAATGTGGTGCCAATATTCAAAAAAAGGGGTTTAAAAAGTTTATCCCGGAAAAATAAAGGGGGAAAGCTTAACCTTGTTGTGGGTAAAAAAGTTTTAAGGTTTTTTAAAAAGGGTGCTATCCTGGAGTATCTCAAGGGAAAAAAAATGTATAAAGCCCCTTTTTTCCCGCAGGGTTTTTTGAAGGATTGGGTTTCCCGGGCAGACTAATTCATCAGCTTCCCATGAGGAGGTTTAGTTCCAGATGGATGGGGGGAGGCACTGGATTTTTCCCCTATATTTGGATTTTTCTAAACATTTGATTTTCTGTTCCACTAAAAGGTGGGGAAGTAAAAAAGAGAAAGCTTGGACTGGGGGAAAAAAGTGGCGTGGGTAAGCAATTTGGGTCACTGTAAAAAAACAAAGGGTGGTAAATTAACGGTGGGATTTCTCACAAATTTGGGTCCCTGGGTTTCTAGTGGGGTTCCACCCCCCCCGGGGTCATAAATTTGGGCCCCTTTTCCCTTTAATATTTTCATAAACAATTTTAAAAGGGATTGCCCCAGTAGAATATCGATCTTTGGGAACCCTTGGGGGGGAAAAATTTCCCTTACAAGTTAATGTTAAATGGAAAACACTGGGTAAAAGTGAAATGGAGAAGGACTTTGGGAAAACCTTGGACAGAAAAATTAAATGTAGCAGCCCAAAGTAAAGCAAGCGTGCCAAGGGTAATAGGAAACATGGGGGGGTATTTAAAAGGGGGATAGGGGTGCACATTTATGGGAAACATTTTTCTTTCCCCTTTTTACAAGTCAATGGTTTTGACCCCCACATGGAATTAAATTTTGTACAGTTTTGGGGACCAGTGCCCCAGGGGAAAAAAAATTGTAGGGCTTGAACAGGTACAACGGGGCAACAAAAATAATTAAAAAGGGCCCGGGTGGACTGGGAAAATCAGAAAGATTAGCAAAAGGGTTTGGGTTTTTTAGTTTTTGAGAAAAGAAAGGCTTTTGGGGGGGGCTAATAAATTTGTTTTAATTAAAATTAAGGGCCAAAATTTGAGATCTCGCTAAAGATTTATTTTTAAAACCCCGGGATGTATCTAGAAAAAAGGGGGCATCCCCTTTCGTCTTGAGGAAAAAAAGTTTCTACAAAAAACATAGAAAGGGATTCTTTTTTTAGTTAGAGCGGTGAGATGTGGGAAATCTCTGCCAGGGAAAAATTTTAAGGTGAATTCACCAAAAGGGGTTTTAAGAAGGGGGTTGGATGCTTTCTGGAGAGTGTAACTTAAACAAGTTATAGTGGGTTTTGGATTTTCCGGAGAAGGGGGGTGGATACATTTTCTTTGATGAATATAACAAGTTATTGTGGGCCGAGATTCAGAGGGGGGGCCCCTTTATCCAGGGATTTATTTCCGTTTGCCCGATTGGGGGTCAGTAAGGAATTTTTTCCCCAACATGGGTCAATTGGGTCCTACCCCATGGGGGTTTTTGCCTTCCTCTGGGTTAACACTTTTTAAAATTTAGGGAACACTTTAAAATATGGGGGTGAACTGGTGGACGTTGTCTTTTTTTTGGCCTGAAATTTCTTTTGTAATAGGTAAAACTTTAACCTTGTAAATTAATTAGGTTTGAGAAAATTCTAATAATTTGTGTTTTTATTTCATAGGTGCAAAAACCCCCCCTTTTATTATCCGTACACAATTTAAATTTGTTGTTTTTCACTTTTGTGCAGCCCAGTTTTTTTTTAAAGACACCCCCTTGTACCCTTTCAAAAGGGTACCCGAATTTTTTTGTCCCCTGCAGGTGTATTTTCTAGGGGAAAAACCCCTCTTTTATTATCCCTACCAATTTTTAAATTGTTTTTTTTTTTACTTTTGTGCAGCCAGTTTTGTTCAAAGACCCCCCTTTTACTTACAATTTGGTTTCGAACTTTTCTAGTCCTGCAGGTGTTTTTTCATAGGGGTTTAAAAACCCCCCTTTTTTTATCCGTACACAAATTTTAATTTTGGTTTTTTTCACTTTTGTGTAGCACAGTTTTGGTTTAAAAGACCACCCTTTTAATTACTTTAAGGGTACAGGGTGTTCTAGGAACTGCTGGTGGGATTTCATTGGGGCAAAAAAAAAACCCCTTTTCTTTTTCCCAACAACTTTTTAAAATTGCTGTATTTCCCCCTTTTGTGCAGTTCCCAATTTTTTTAAAGGCCCACCTTTTTACTTACCTTTTGGATACAGAAACTTGCTAGTTAAATTGCTTTTTGTATTTCATAGGTTTAAAACCCACCCTTTTTTTATCCCTAAACAAATTTTTTAGGTTTTTTTTTTTACTTTTTTGCAGAGTTTTGTTCAAAAGGACCCCACCTTGTATTAAAAAGGATACAGAACTTTTCTAGTCACTGCAAAGGGGTATTTTTTTAGGGGCAAAAAAACCCCCTTTTTTTAAACTGTTTTAAAAATTTAAAATTTGGTTTTTTTTTACTTTTGTTTCAGCACCCGTTTTCTTAAAAAGAAATTTAACCCTTTTTACTTCATTTGGGTTTCAGGGAAAATTTTTTAGTAAAAATGCTGGGGTATTTCATGGTGCAAAAAAAAAACCTTTTTTTTATCCCTACAACTTTAAAAAAGCTTTTTTTTTCACTTTTTGTGCAGTACAATTTTTTTTAAAGAGCCCCCTTTTTATTTTCATTGGTTTCAGAAAATTCTAGTATTTGGGTGTTTTATTTCTAGGGTGAAAAAAAATCACCTTTTAAATTTTCCAAAAAACAATTTTTAAATTTGGGGTTTTTCCTTTTGTGCAGCCCAGTTTTGTTCAAAGACCCAACCCTTTTATTACAATAGGATTAAAAATTTTTTTTCTTGTCACTGCTGTGTATTTCATTTGGTTTTAAAAACCCCCCCTTTTTTTTATCCCCTTTCCCAATTTTTTTTTTCGTTTTTTTCACTTTTGTGTAGCACAGTTATGTTCAAAGACCCACCTTGTACTTACATTAGGATACAGAAATGTTCTAGTAACTGCTGGTGTATTTCTTTGGGTGCAAAACCCCCTTTTCTTACCCGTTACAACTTTTAAATAGCTGTATTTCCCTTTAGTGCAGTACAATTTTGTTCAAAGAGCCACCTTGTACTTACATTAGGATACAGAAACTTGCTAGTAATTGCTGTTATATTTCATAGGGGCAAAACCCAGCTTTTATTATCCGTACACAATTTAATTAGGTTTTTTTTTCACTTTTGTGCAGCCCAGTTTTGTTAAAGGGCCCCACCTTGTACTTATATTAGGATACAGAAATTTGCTAGTAATTGCTGTTGTTTTTCCCATAGGTGCAAAACCCAGCTTTTATTATCCGTACACAATTTAATTAGGTGTTTTTCACTTTGGCGCAGGCCTTTTTTGTTTAAAGACCCATCTTGTACTTATATTTCGATACAGAAATTTGCTAGTAATTGCTGTTGTATTTCATAAGTGTAAAACACAACTTTTATTATCCGTACACAATTTAATTATGTGTTTTTCACTTTGTCGCAGCTATTTTTGTTCAAAGACCCATCTTGTACTTGTATTAGGATACAGAAATTTGCTAGTAATCGAAGGGGTATTTCATTGGGCAAAACCCCCTTTTTCTTATCAGTATAACATTTAAATAGTTTGTATTGCACTTTGGTTCGCCCCAGTTTTTTTAAAATAGCAACCGTGTACTTAAATTTGGATACAGAAATTTCGTAGTTAATGTTGGTGTATTTCATTGGTGCAAAAACCACCGTTTGTTATCCGTATAACTTTTAAATAGTTGCATTGCACGTGGTGTGGCCCTAGTTTTTTTTCAAATACCCACGTTGTATGACAATTTCCTAGCAACTGTTCTCATTTGTCATTGCTGCAAAAAACGCAATTTCTCATCTGTGTTACTTCTGAATAGTTTTATTGCGCTCGGTGAATCTCAGTTTGTCGCAAATAGCGCACTTGTATGATATTTTGTTGAAAACTATCAATTCCTAGTCCTACTAGGCAGTTGTAAATCCCTAGGACACAAGGAAGAACACTGTTGATTTTGTCATACGGTTCTTCCACCAGGCCGCATTTCATAGGAATTCGCTAGAAACATTTCAGTTTCTAATCCTAGTTGGCTGTAGGAAATTAGAGGGATTCAAGAATAGCTGTATTTTGCCGTCTTTTAATAAGAGACTGTCAAAGACTCTTCCATACCTTCTTAAATCTTTCTGAACATGGAGTGAAATGCAGGTGGTAAGCGAGCAAAGAGGGGTATAGGACATGGAGGTAGAGGTACGAGAGAAGGTGCTCCTTCCAGTGCTGGCGACAACACGCATGCCAGCAGATCGTCGGTTGCAGGACCGTCAGGCCTGTCATCGCTGGGTCAGGGCCCTGTGAATCTCAGTAACGAACAGCGTCGCCAATCTGTTCTTCAGTGGTTAATGCAACCTGCATCCAGCAGTCTTACCTCCTTGTCCTCCCAGTCAAAAATGTCGTCATCATCATCGTCAGCATCCGTCCAACATGAAGCGAAGGCAGTCCAAATGTCAACTCGTGTATGCACCACTGTGGATAATCCATTTTTTGAAGACCTCATTGATGACAAAGAGCGGTTGGGGTCAGAAGGCATTTCCAAAGATCAAAAGGCCAAAGAGGATGATTATGTCTGCTCTGACGTCCAGTTACTGATGCCATCAGAGGAGGAGAAGGAAGCCGGTAAATCGGCAAAAATCCCGGGCGGTCGGCAACGCCTTGCAGTGCCTCTTGCTTTTAGCCCGCAGCTCCTGGATGCAGAATGTCTGCTCTGACACCCAGTTACTGATGCCATCAGAGGAGGAGAAGGAAGCCGGTCAATCGGCAAAAATCTCGGGCGGTCAGCAACGCCCTGCAGTGCCTCTTGCTTGTAGCCCGCAGCACCTGGATGCAGAATGTCAGGACTACCAAGTCACCTGTGTTGATGATGATGATGACGACATTGCGGATCCAACGTGGTCTTTTCAGCAGAATTTGCTTGCGTGCCCTTCATCACTGGACGAGGAGGAAGACGATGGGGTAGTTTCAGTATGGGTCCCGCCTCAAAAAGGGAGAGGTCGGTCGCAGAAGTCCGCTGAGATTATTCCTCCACCCACGATCAGAGGAAACACTGCTCCTCGTTTATCGCCGTCGAAAAGGTCCAGGACCTCTCAAGCCTTGGCCTTTTTCGAGCAAGCCTCTAATTCACCCAGCGATGTCATATGCTGCCTTTGCAGTAAACGCATCAGTAGAGGCAAGAATCTTAAGTGTTTAACCACCACCAACATGTCTAGTCACATGCAGCAAATGCATGAGTTGAAATGGAGGCAACACTTGGCCAAAAAAAGCCACACCGATGCTGGGCTTCCAAAGACTGTCACACCCTCTTTCTCCGCCTCCTCCTCTGCCACCACCAAGCGTTCCTCAGCTGCCCATGTCTATCAGAGTCATGATCAGGGATCAGCCTCCACTTCAGCCTCCACCGTCGCCCGAGTACCACCAGCACCACCAGAGACCCATCCTACCCATTTTCCTTCCATCAGTTTGACGACCTGCACGCCGTGCAGCGGCCAGTCTAGCAGCCAGCCTTCTGTCTTCCAGGTTTGGGAGCAGAAGAAACACTTTAACCCAAACCATCCCAAAGCCAAAAGCGTGAATGTCGGCATTGCCAGGCTATTGGCCTTGGAAAAAGTTGCCTTTCTGTCTGGTGGACACAGATGGGTTTTCCCCCATGTCATTTGGGCCCCTTGCCTGCCCCCAATACCAGATGGCTGAGCAGGCATTTCTTTGCCAGAACAGCCGTCCCCGCCCTGGCCAGCCCCGTGTCATCTAAAATTTCAAGCGCGTTGTCTGCATCTTTTGTCCGGCAAAGTCCATCTGACCACCGACACATGGACTAGTAAGCACAGCCCAAAGGGCCCCTTTTTTCTCTGTGACAGCTCAAATGGGTGAGCTGGGTGTATGTCTCTGGTGGTGACGGTGGCTCTCAGGTCGGCTCACGCTCTTCATAACCGCAGGGATGTTGCTGGTTTCTTTCCCCAAGGTCCTTCTGGTGGCTACCCTGCGCAGAGAAGCAAGGCCGTGTTGAAAGTAATCTGTCTTGGAGACCGCCAACACACAAGTCAGGAGCTGTGGATGGCTCTCCGCAACGAGACCGAGTGCTGGCTGGGTGACAAGAACCTTGTGCCAGGCGAGGTGGTGTGCGATAACGGTCGATATCTGCTGGCCGCCCTTAAGATCGGTAGGCTGGAGCGCATCCCTTTCCTGGCACATGTCATGAACCTTGTCATCCAGAAATTTCTAAAGCGCTACCCGGGTCTGGACTGCCTGCTGAGGAAGGCTCAAGGTCTGAGCTCGCACTTCCACCGTTTGCACCCTGCTTTGTCCCGCCTGGCTGCGTTGCAGCGTCAGCTCGGCCTCCCTGTCAACCGTCTCATTGTTGACGTAGCAACACATTGCAATTCCACCCTCCACATGCTCCAGAGATTGTGGCAGCAGCGCAAAGCCCTAACGCAGTACGAAGTGACACATGGCCTGACAAGCAGCGGTGCGGACCTCGGGGTGGTGAGCCACCGAGCATGGAGGCAGGTGAAAGAGCTCTGCACCATCCTTGCAGTTTTGAAGAAGCCACCAAAATGGTAGTGCGGACAATGGGCCATTGTCAGCATGGCATTGTGGTGATTTGTTCTGGAACGATCGTTGGACACTCTGAAACATCAGGTCCAACCAGCAACGGAGCAGGAGACGGACACAGATGCGGACACGGAGCCTTTCTCTCCGTCGAATCCACAAGGCCCGACAGTTTCACAGTTTTATCGGTCTTCACTAGACAGTGGTTCGGGGGCCAGGGCTAGTGCAAGGCGGCACCTCAGCTCTCAGGGTGCATCATCTGAGGCAAGTCAGGGCTGTGTTGAAGCTGTGCCGGAGGAAGCGGAGGAGGAGGATGAGACATTCCTGGACACCGACGTTACCGCCGTCCCTACCTTGGAAAGAGGTTGGTGCGAATTTGAGGCGGAGGAGGAAGATGGGGAAGATCAGTTTGCTAGTGCCCCTCGATTCAGAGGCTTGGGAAATCAAGGCTCCATCTCTTACATGAGTGCATGGATGCTACATTTCCTCCAACATGATCCTCGCATTAAGGCCATCAAAATGAACAAAAGTTCTGGGTGGCCCCTCCCCGATCCCCGGTACCCAAAACAAAACTCAGCACTTTCCTTCCACCCACCCAAAAAGAGAGTAAAATGCAGGAAATGGAGACCTTGCTGATAATCAACTGGAGACATTGTTGCGTTGCTTCAGTTCTTCAAATTAGGGGGAAAACGAAAAAGGGGGGGGCCCAAAGGAAGGGGGGGGGGGGGGAAAAGGGGGGGGGAAAAAAGGAAAATGGGGCC